>JAOYFF010000049.1:4747913-4761125 GCA_025773925.1 Cryptomyrus ogoouensis
CCTATCAATATGGGCCAACATTTCTAAAGAATGCTTTCAGCACCTTGTTGAATCAATGCCACGTAGAATTAAGGCAGATCTGAAGGCGAAAGGGGGTCAAACACCGTATTAGTATGGTGTTCCTAATAATCCTTTAGGTGAGTGTATATCAAGACCAATCACATTCAAATTTAGAAAAGACCCCACAATACCACACACAGTAAAAATGGCCGTCTTTGTTTGCATTAAGAAGAATTCCTTTTCCAGAAAAGCATGGAACTTGGTCTGTGTTTTCTCTGACTCTCATAGTCCGTTTTCCAGGCTGGACTTTAAGGAGGGGAACTGCAACGCTGCTTGGTCCCACAACAGGGCGCGGAAGCCGGGGAGAGGTGCCGAAATCGCCACCGTCCACGCCCACGCAGGCCAATCGGACGTGATACGGAGCGTCAGGTGATCGCCAACAGCGTATCCCATCAACAAGATGTCCAAGACCATTTGCTCGTGCCGTCAGGTTGTGAGAATAAGTCACAAGTCAGTGTTACTCATTAGAATCAAGTTCCTGTGAAATCTCAGGATGCATCACTGATCACTTCTGCATTTGGGCAAAACGGCGTGTGACTCAGTGGAGTGGGATGCAGGACCTGTGGTCAGGAGGTTGTTGCTTCAAACCCCACAGGCGGCAGAGTGTTTCCACTTTTGTGCCCCTGAGCAAGGTTCTTGACCCTAGTTGCTACAGAGACTGACCCTGCTTTCTCAAAAAAAAAATGTGTATCTCACTTTAGATAAAAGTGTCTGCTAAAAAAACAAAATGGAAGCCAGACAGCGAGCAGAGACTTTCTGCTCACTGCCATGGCTGACAGCTGGAACCTGGAGTCAGTCCTAGGAAGGGCAGGAAATGACACGTCATGGACAGGATGTTAGTCTGTTCCAAGCTGAAAATACATGCCCTAGTCACTCAATTACATGGACTGCAGGAGGATGTCCAACACAAGGAGACTTGTGCAAATGCACATCTGGGGGGTGTTTCCACAAAACAGGATTTCTCAGTTAGCTGGGTTAACTTAAGCTAGAATTCATGGTTGTCCAATAGGAATGCTCCTTACCTCTTATTGGACGATCATGACTTCTAGCTTATGTTAACCCAGCAAACTGAGAAATCCTACTTCGTGGAACACCTCCCCGAATGGGGTTAGTACCCCATACTCTTGTGGTGTGAGACACCAGTGCAACCCACTGAGCAACATAGCGTTCGAAAAAATCACTTAGTTAGCTTTCCTGGAAATAAGTAATGGTGGAGGCTAACGCTAACAGCTAATGGTCACATGGTCTTACAGCGGCATGTAGTAAAACGTATATTAATCATTATGATGAACAGGGCTGTGCAGTGCAAGCTGTGCAGTGCAGGCTGTGTGGTGGCGTACTGGCCTAGGGGGGTAACACCTTGGTCTCAAATCTCTAGGGCTGGGGGGGTTTGAACCTCCTTAGTCTGTGACTGTGAGGCCAGTGGCAGAGAGGCAGAGAGCCCCCAGTCTCCTGTTCTGTGCTCCCTGAACCCTGTACTGAATAAGCAGCTATCCTAGACAGTGCTGAAGGGGGGCTTGGACCCTATACCATGAGGCTAGAGGGACTGAGAGGGATGCCAGCCTATCACAGGACACATACGCTCAGGGATGGGGGGGCAACCGCCTCTTTTACCAGAAAGATTGTGAGTGCCTCTCCATTTCGACCACAATTGATTACACAAAATTAAACTGCCCCCCCCCCCCATTTCTGCACATGTTACCGATCAACACAAAATCTTACCCACGTGACCCACAGTCGAGCAGCTACCCCTCGAGATGTCTCCACACAGCCCCCATATGCCCACAAGCTGATGGGCAATTCAGAAAAACCAGCCCCCACCACACCATCCCCCCCCCCCCCCCCCCCCCCCCCCCCCCCGCCACCCCCCGCCCCACCCCCCCCCCCCCCCCCCGAACGAGCCCCCCCCCCCGCCGCCACCCCCCCCCACCCAGACCCACCCCCCCCCCCCCCCCCCCCACTCCCACAAGAAGGACATACACAGGCCACACGCAGAGGGAGATTCAAAACAGCACCCCCTGGAGGTGTGAGTTAGCAGTGCAAGCCACTTAGCCACTGCCCTGCCCGAGAGATTTTTTAATACAGCACATATTCATCAAATATGTTTCTTTGTCTGTAATAAATAATGTAAAGAAATATTTTAAACGTATAGCCGTGAGCGATGCTAATCTCAATATATAAGAAGCCTTTGAAAGACATTATGCGCTTTTACAGCTTCGTGGTTTTATGACTCGTTGGCAATGGGCCGCGTCCAATAACGTTTCAGTTTCGACGGAGCTGTATATGGCCTGTGATGTCTGGGTAATGTGCACAGAGGGCCGTTAAACTGGATCACGCAGCATTCAGCCAGCGTATGGTCACACAGCGAGGCTCCGCAGATGTTCCTTTCTCCAGTGGGGGGCAGTGCCAGGAACCAGTTGGGGAGGAGGTGGGGGGAATGATACCTCTAGAACCAACAGGACGGCAGGTGGTGTACTGGTTAAAGGAGGAGAGTATTTAAAAGAGTTGCTTCTTCAAATTTCAAAGTGCTACATTTCCATTCCGGAAAAGCTTTATTTCAGAACGCGCCTTGTGTAAATCGCCCGTGGACGCGCGCGTCTGCCAAGCGCCCCGATTCGCAACGTGTTACGCCCGCAAGACGGTGCATTTCATCAGTGCCTCCTCAGACTATATTTCCATGGCCTGGGTGAAGAAGACGCAGAGGGAGGGGGGTAAAGTCGGCTTCTGCGGCGTCCCCGGCTCCGGCTACGCGCCCTGCATAATTCAACAGACCGCCGAGGTCTTCGCCGCGCCCGACATGCGGGGAAGCCGCGACGCCTCCTGGCGCGCAGTGCACGCGCGTCTTTGAAGAGGGCCGGGCGCGCACCCGCTAACGAGCGGAGTGCGCTCCCAGCTTCCCTTCCTGCGGGAGCGGACGCGCACCAGGTGCTCGGGCACGGAAGAGCCAAGCGAAGCGCGGATGCGAGGAACGCGCGCAGGAAGATCTCCGGGTCGCTAATTGGATTAAGTCGTTACTGCAAGTCAACGGAGGGGTGCAGTTTTATGTGGTGTTTAAGTGCCGCAGAGTTCTGATTTTTTTTTTGTTTTTGCTCATTTTCCCAAGGTAAAACCTAATGCAGCGTGTAAAACGTTCTAATGCAGCCTACTAATTACTTAGCAGGGTGAAAAGTTTGCTCTGTAGTGAGGCACGACGTACTTTATGAAATATGAAATGCTGGAGCGTACGTGCGTCACTCCGGTAAACGGGATTTGCACCGCGTCCAGCTCCGCTCACCCAGCCAGAGAGGAAGGTGGGCAGCGGTACAGATCTGGCTGCTTGTGAATCCCCGACGCCCCAGCTATGCAGCCGCCCGGCACAGATGGGCTCTGCTCCGTCAAAAGCCTTATTTACTTACGCTTGAGCGTAATGAACGATTTCTTTGTAATACTTGTTCCATACTAGAGTCATTTTTCATTTGTGGATGCAGTGATATAAGATAATAAGATTCTCCCATTATAATTGACCCACAAAATTAATAGGGATGACACTGTATTTGGTATCGGGAAGTTTACCGTTAATAGAGTGAGAATTTCTAGGACACGGTATATATCCTGCGAAAGAATATGTGTACAGTGAACTTTATATAAATGACTGAAAGTGCATCCATCTCCATCCAGCACGGTCTCTGAGCTCCCTATAAGCTGCACTTCATCTTGATAAAGTTTTAATGATTCGGTCGATTGTGAGAAAACCACCTTTCCGACTCTTCATCTTGAAGACCACAGTCCCACTTTCAGCCCCTGTGATTCCCCGGCCTCCTTCCCATCATATTACCACCCCCCCTCCACACACACACACACACACAAATAAATCCTGACACTCTCTTTAATGACTGTTGTCGTCTCCGACCCTCCATCCCCGGGGTGATACTGTCAGATTTGTCTTCGGTGGCTGAAGAAAAACTGGATGAGTAAATACGAGCCTTCATATCTTCTCCGCTGAATGAAAAAACTAAAAGGCTTAGTGGTACCCCCACGTTTTCATATTATTCTCTGGGGTTCAGGGGACCTGGGACTTGAAAACGTCCTGTCTCCCGGTTTTGTCATCAGAGCACCGGCGTCCCCGATATTGACTTCAGCCCGTGTGACCCGCCCCTGAGCACTTAGCATGATTAACGCTTCATCATTCATAATTTAAGCATTCCAGCCCATCTTTCAACTCTGCTCAGCTGGGCAGGTCGACCCCTTAGCTCGATAATATCCCGATAATCGAGGGCCAGCGCCGTTATATTTAACGAATTATATAAATATAAAAGTTTTGTTGCAGCGTGATACTGAAGCGTTTGAAATTGATCGTGGGGACCTGAGATGCTTTAGGATGCAAAATTAACGGGGCCTTACTTTTACATGTTGGTTTTAATTAACTTCTTAATGCGTTTCAGAAAAGGGAGGTGGTTAAATTAGCGCGCAATCTGTTATGATATATGATGCTGAAATGATTACAGTGAGGCACTCTGTGTTTACTAAGCCCACACTCTGTGTGGGCTAAGCCTGTGTGTCTGTAATCAAACCCAGCCTAAGCACGTCTGCAGGTCCTTGAGCAAGGCCCTTAACCCCCAGCTCCCTGGGCGCCGCTACGGGTGGCTGCCCTTCACGGACAACTTACTCCACAAAGAGCAAGTTGACGGAGTCGTAAAAACAATTTCCTCATGGGGATTAATAAAGTATCGATTATTATTATTATTATTACCACCACTCAAACCACGCGTTGGCGCGGGGCCCCAAGGGTTCGGGCGCCCCCTATTGACCAAAAGCTGTCACTACACAAGTAAGTCAGTTTTTGAGTCGGACCCCAAAATTTTTTTAGGGAATTAAACTCACTGGTGCCCAGATTCTATAACATAAGGCAAAGGGGTCAGCGCTACGAGGTTTTAATTGACAGGATTTACACAGGTACAGATCAGCATTTAACCCCTTAGACCTACTGGCCTGTTTAAATGTCAAACACAGTGCAGCTGTAGTGTTTTGATGAGAGCCTCAGGTCCCTTATTTCTTAGGAAGAAATCACAGACCATAATCCTCAGATGATAATTAAAGCTTTTAGCTAAGACTGTTGTTGACATGATATAATGGCTGGTCAGAGCTAGAAATTATATTTAATTTAACAGCAGGACCCTTTTTGATATTTGGAATGAAATGGACAATCTTAACCGTTTTCCAGTTATGTAGAAAATGATTCAATAGTAATTTTATTTTAGAAGAAAACTACAACAACAAAAATATATTGTGCAATTCAGTATTGCGTATGACTTCGACTAGGTTATAAAATTATCTATGAAATTCTTCGTATTAATTCAGTCCCTTTATAATGTAATACTTATAATGTAACATTACAGAATGGGAGTTGTCCATTTGATGTATTCATGCAAGAAAGCAAACGTCTGTGTTTCTTCAACCCCAAACCGAATTAGCCCCCGCGGGGTGATGCCTTGGGGTGCTCGTTTTCTGGGGCTACGCTGCCCTCTGCTGGTGACAGGCTGTCAAAATACATAAACAGCACATGTAATGTCTGAGATGAGATTATTTAAAATGACAGTGAGTGGGCGATGATCCAGGGCACTGGACGTCAGACACAATGACAACAGACACTGCCCTTCACTCCCGTCTCATACCAGCCGCTCAACACGCTTAACTCTGACAGTGAAACACATTTGAGTGCAGATTCTTTTCATCGGTTTTACGGAACGTTTGTAACTTTGAAGACTTTTTTTCCTGTAAGTCTTGATCGCACAATTCTGGTCCCAGTCTAGCAGATACCCCCCTTCCACTAGACAGTCTGTAAATGATATAAAACGCTTGGGGAAAGGGCCAGCCAGCCATTTGCTGCTTAATTTTTATTATTCAGACAGTATGAACAGCGGGATTCCCAAGCATAGGATATCTGGCTCTGATGAAGAGACGCAGGGATCGGGGCCATAAGTTTGTGGCCCCAGGAGACAACATTAGTAACATGGCATCAATACAGAGAAAGGAGATGACCCCCCACCCACATCAGGGGGAGCAGATGGTGCTGTGATTAAGCAGTCAGACTCATGCCCTAAAGGTCGTGAGTTCAAATCCTGGATTCTACGTGCCGTGATACCCTTGATACTTCAGAGGCTTACTAAGCTACTCCGCTGTGCTAATGCGAGTAGGAACAGAGGCGAGGGTAAGCTAACGCGTGAGGTAATAAATCATTAAGGTTTCCCGCCGACCAGCCTGCAAAGAGCTTTGTCATCATTCCAGCCACTGCGGAGAGCGCAATCACTGCACTGTGTCAGCTGCGGAGATGAGCGCGTGCATTTTTTTCCGTCGCCGTGGAGCCGTTACCTCCTGGGGTCGTCGGCTCTATTTTTGAGAAGTACGTTTATTTTTGTTTTTAATTTGAACTACTTTTTCGGAAACTTATACAGACATATCCCGTCTGAGAAACCAGTGTGTCGAAAGATACACAATGTTCGTATTCAGTCTGAATGTGTATGTGCTCCGAATAATTCAATATGTACAATAGTGGGAACGGGTATTAAATCGTCATCACTTTATTAGGTACCTCTATGTATTACCATCTAATGGGGAACCCTTCTGTCTTCAGGTCTTCAAAACCACTTAGTGCATTGATGGGTTGTGGTTGGAGGTGCCCTTCTGCACACCACTGCTGTACCTAGCTGGTGTCCTTTCTGTTAGCCGTAACTCTGGCCATTCTCCTCTGACCCCTTAACTCTGGCCATTCTCCTCTGACCTCTCCCACTGACGTCGTGTTTTTCAGCAGCAGAAATATCGCTGATTGGATGTTTTTGTCTCTCGCCCCATTCTCTGTAAACTCTGGACGGCGTAGAGCACGGACGTCCCAGGAGGCACCCGCGATAACGTCCGGGTCTAAAATAGCGTAGATCTTAGCCATTCTAATGCTAAGACATACAGTAAGTGAACCTCCTGACCTTCCTGTTCTGTTATATTCAGTTGCAGTCGCATGATTGGTGGTTGCAGGAGAATGATTGGCTGTTTGCATTAGCAGGTAGTAGGGCTGGGCAATTAATTGAATTTTAATTTAAATTCCAATTGCAGCTTCCAACGATTATCAAAACAAAATAACCCAGATTAATTGATTGTAGTGCCGCAATTAGTTTCTCAATGATGTTCCTGTTTTGTCTTGTGTTATAAATCTAGCGCATCCCTTTCTAACCCCATTTTATTTGTTTCTCCGTTTAATTAAATTTAGAGTTCAAGAAAATCCACCCTTAAAAAGACAATAAGTTCCAAAAAGTTGAATAACTCCACGATATTTACAGAGTCAATGAGTAAACGTGTTAAATAATCGTGATCTCAACATTGACAGAAATAATCGCGATTATGTCCATTGAGTGTGTATGGTCAGATTGAACGTGTGAAATATGTGTGAAAGTGTAAACATACATGGTGAGACCGAATGGAAATGCACAACGTACGAAAGTGTCTTCCATTCAAAATTTCTATCGTGCTTTTGAGTCTTCGCAAATACACAGCAGATCTAATGAAAAATGGGATGTATCTGAGCATAGCCACTATTAACACCCCTGAGAACGAACCCCCACGAAAGAAAAGATTCATCACAATGTCACTGGCATCCTACTGGATGACATCATCGTGTCAGTGGCCTCGGTCCTTGTATCCATTTCACTATGTCGTTGTTTGCTTTAATTTACTGCTTAATCGGTAATTGCTAAGGTATTTATTTGGATGTATGTCTCCCCACCAGGTGCTTCAGATATAAATCGACAGCTAATTAAAAAGCATTCAAATATTGCCTTAGCTCCCATCCCCAGAAGGGTGCAGGAACCCTGGTGTGCTCGCACAGAATTCCCCACGGATAGCATTACACATCTGCCAAAAAAAAAAGTATTTTATACCACACTGACATACCATATGGTCCAGTCTCTTGTTAATGGTGACCTCCGAATGTGTTCACAGTTTTACATATACCTGCATACTGTAACGTAAAATGATGCTCGCTTGAGGGTTCAGAGTGATTTACAAAGCCAACGGTTTGACAGTGTTTGTATTTATGGACACAATTATGGTCAGAATTTGACTAGGGTGGGCGAGTTATTGGGTTTGAACTGCAGGACTCTGGTCTCAAGGCTGCCTGAGTAACTGCCAGCTCCGGCCGGTGATAGATGCCAGTACGGGGTTTACTTTTCGCCAAAAAGTCTTAAGTAAACAGTTGCAGTTTTTAAAATGGGAGTGGATGTCCTCATAGTTCCATTGCATTTTTGATATTGTCTAGAACAGTTTCTCAATCCAGTCCTCAGGGACCTCCAGACAGCCCACATTTTTGCTCCCTCCCAGCTCCCAGCCAATCAAGAACACAGAACACCTGGTATTGGTGCACTGGGAGCTGGGAGGGAGCAAAAATGTGGACTGTCTGGGCATCCCCAAGGACTGGGTTGAAAAGAAAACTTTTCTGGAAAAGTAGACAAAAGCTTTTTAATGATCTCACCATTGACAGCAAAAAGGAAGCTTAGCAATATTGCAATGCAGAGGTCAGATTTCGTTTTAAGCTTTTTTTCGAAAAGGCACAGTGGCAGTATTGTTCCAAAGGCATCAGATTAGCATCCATGGCTACAGGACAGATACCCATGGTCCCCTGAGCCACACAGTCAGGTCTTCAGGAGCTTTGCAGTGTGGTGGACACCTGGTACACCTGGCTTCTCAGTCTCCTTTTCACCTCTCGGATCATCTGGCAGACGGCCAGCGGGTAGCAGCAGTAGACAGCGAGCCAGTCCTCACACACACTGCCCTGAGGATGGAGGGAAATACGGACATTGCCGATAAACAACCAAGGGAGCACCAAGATGGCCGCCGTCCAGCCACCATGTCCTGTCATCTGTTTCCATAACACCTGTCCCAGTGATTCACCCACACTCTATTACACAGAGTCACGTCAAAGGCAGCATTAATTAAAGAATGCTTGTCAAGAAACACAAGAGGAATCTGCTCTATGTTAGAATATATACAGCACCTGTGTGAGAATTTTTCATTATTATTATTATTATTATTCTATTAGATGCTTTATCCAATATACATACTTCTTTGAGAAAGACAGGTGGAGCTGTTAGGGGGTGGGGGGGGGTGTTACTCAAGGGCCCAATGCTGAAATCACTCTGCTTGCACTGGGATTTGCACTAGTGACCTTCCCATCACAGCCAGAGCGTCCCGACCCGCTGAGCCGCACACCGTCACCGGCGCAATAGTCAAAACGCTCCCTCCTTTTTCATTCGGTAAGTCCTATTTCGTGCTGAGCAGCACCGCCAGCGTTTCCTGTCCCACGGCGCCCGCTTTACCCGTATTTTGAACCTCTCCCTGATGCCCACGCGCATGGCGAGCGTGGAGCCCGGCAGCAGCGGAAGGCACAAACATTCCCCGTACTGATGAGCGAGGCTCAGGTCCAGGCAGCAGGGAAAGGCAGCGCCAAGGAGGCCTTAAAAAAGGCAGCGGAGGTTGAATCACAGGGCACTGCGATTTAAAGGGCCACTGCATCCCAAAACTGAAAAAAAGATACGTTTTAGAGGAGCTTTAGCATTAGCGCCCTGGCGGTATCTTCTGTGGTGTGTAAAGGACAATAGTTCCTACATTAAACCGCTTACTACAAAGTCTGTGGATTATATTCAGTAACCGGGTCATGATTTCTGGTAGGAGATATGGATGTTGAATTTTTCAAATATATATTTTTGTTTGGCTGCTTTAATCACCACAGAAAGAATGCCATTGAGTCCCGTTATATTTGAGAGACGACCGACATTTCTGCGGCCGATATCTACAAAACTAGGAAACTCCCAGCAGAACAACCTACATGGACAGATAACACTACAAGCCCCTCTAAAACATATTTTCACTTTTGGGGTGAACTGCCCCTTTAAGTAGTGCATAAAAAACACAAAAATATCCTCCCCCATAAATAGCTATATGTAGCTTTAGATTAGCATTACAGTAGTACAGTGGTGCAATAATAATGGTAACATGAGGTTTTCTACTGAAAATACTTGGTGCCATTCAAGATTTGAAGCCCTACAGTCAGATACGAAAGAGTATTAATGCAAAGAAGATAATATAACAATATATTTTTGTAGATGAAACGCGAGTTGGAATTCGTGCTGAGCTTTGGTGTACGACCGGTCAGCCAGGGAGTCGCTTACACGTAGTCGTGTCCCCGCACACATTGCAGAGGCCCGTACTCCATCCTCCCCCCGTCTGCGTTATGGTAGTGACCGTAGTCGTGGTAACGCCAAGGCCGGGCTGTTCAATCACGGGGTGTCCCAACCAGCCGTCGGGGGCCATTTGTTCCATTCCGGTCTGAGGAGGTGTTAAATCTTCGGTCGCAGCATTGACTGCGAGCTGTCCTTCAGGACTAGTAGAAATGTCAATTAGCTCAGACAGCAGCTGCCTCATTTAGCAACTACCTCAGTTAGCAACTATTTGCACATACGACGGCAATAAAAAATTCATTTTGTGACTCTTGTATGCCTGAGAATGATGCACGTCGGAGTGAGAGAGATCTTTGAAGTACAATGTGTAAAATGTTGTTAAACATGTCCACTTCCTGAAAGATGAAGGAAACTAAGGTCAAAAGGCTGGCATGAAGCCGTAACCATGCCTAGGTTACTGTGATTTTCCCTTAACAACCTGGTCATTGAAATGGAACTTGGTGTCTAAATGGGGAGAGGATGTATTATACAATATTAAACCTAAGGTCATGCGTGACACATAATGTATAACGTATAAAATCTATGCCTTACTTCAGCGATGCCTCAGAATTAAATTGAAATTAATTTTCTGGTAGCTATGTGAAAAATTCTTGAATCATACATTTAATATTCCAAATATGTTCGACTGAATATGTAAGTAAAGGCGTGCCGTCGAAATGACCATTTCTGAGCCAAGTATCCTTTATGATTTATTCTATTTGACAAATAAACTCGTTTCCCGATACAAAAAAAAAAACTTACGCCCTTTCAGTCGCAGAATCTTCCGAGTCCAGCATGTTCTTTGTCCGTGGGCTTTGAAGAGGAAGAGTGAGTCTTCAAAGGCAACAGAGGCTTGGGACGGGGGGGTGGGGGACGTGCTTGCACAGATAGTGAAGTAACCGGTGCTGGCTGCTGCAGATAACGTGCTCATCCGCCATGGGGATGGGGGGGGGGGCTTGGGTCTCTGTATCTGCTATTACGCCCTGGCTGGCTCCCTCTCTCACAGCCCTGGAGAGGAGGAACCTCCCAGCTGCCCTTATGGGGTCCCATCCAGGGCCAATTCCAGGATTTTTTTAAGGTAGAGAGCATAAGCAAGGCCATAATTCATACAGGGGGGCCAACTTTAACGTTAGCCAATGATATGTTTTGAATCTGTGACTGACAGGGATGGGAGTACTCTAGGGGCCAATCAGCTTTCAGCTGAGGCCAGTGACCCCACCCCCTATATACATCCCGGGTCCCATTCTGCATTTCTTCTCACAAACCTAGCCATTTAGGACCCATCGCCTCGGTCGCCATGACAGCGATACTAATGTCACGTATCGCCACGTCTGCATGACATTGGTGTAACTTTACTGTCACACAGAACTTGTAAAATACCTGGGATAATGGGTTCAGAAGAATGATAGAATTTGCAGAGGATGTCCCAGGAAGCACAGTGCAGGGGGGGGCAGGGCAATAGTATGGGATGCCAGGCCATCGCAGGTCTCACGCGCTACGGACAGACATGCACGATACAGCAATTCGTCTGAGCGGTATGCTTTCAGGCGACCGGAGAAACAGCCTCACTATGTATTGCTTTGGGAGAAAGTGTCAGCTAAATCGGAAACCATACCGATAAAACGAGCATCTGGAGAAAACCGGCATGAATCATACTGCCAACCCTGAGGGTGTGAGGCCACAGTGCTACCCAGTGACCCACCTTAACGACAATAACGGAAAAACGTTAATAACATTAACAGCAACGACGTCCTCCATCTTAAATCCTCCGCGAGCTGATCTACAGCAGCGCCGCACTGGCTGCTCCTGTGCGTCTGTTCTGCACCTTCTGCACTGTCTGCCAGCACGTCGGCGTTTTTAAATAAACTGCAAACCCACAAACAGGCTCTCGTAAGCCGCCGACCCCCCCCCCCTTCCGTCGGCAGCAAAGCGCCGCGGGGAGCGGTGCTCGCCCGTCTCCACGGCAGCGCCTCGCTCCGTGAGCTTTTTGCACGCTCTCGGGCTCCTGTGTTTAGCCTGCAAGGGGCGCCTGCTTGATCTCACGTACTCCTGTGGTTGTCTGTCATTCGCCATTTCCTCTTAAAGCAAGCTCGGTGCAAATAAAACGTACGGCTTTTTCTGGGGGACTGAAGTAATGACAAGTAGCGGTCGGGCCTTGAATGTAATCAACGCCCGACTCCGCTCTCAGTTCTTCAAAAAATGACACCTGTCATTTTGCATTATGGATGTAGCTGCGAATATTTTGTAGACCTAGCCTTTAGCAGCAGAAGGAGCATCTCAGCTCTGAGCAAAACAGCAGCAGCATATTCAAACTGAAGAAAGAGACAGAGATTAATAGTAAACACCTTTATGTTGACAATAGCCTGCGGGGAGACATGTGGACTGGCTACCACGTCTCTTGTTGGCTCTGCCTTATAGCTTCCCATCAGCTCCTAGACAAACAATCAGCCTTTGCTCCTGTTCTTCCTCTAGGTCTTTACTGATGCGACGGTGCTCAAGCTGAGATCGCATTTTTGAATCGAGAAGTCGCAATTTCAGTTACTGGCACGGCGCATTTTATGCGTGGAGTGTTTTTCGGGGGGTGCTTCGCAGGAGATGCACATTGTGAAGGATAGGCCCTGGTGGGGGGAGGAGCAGTTCAGGCAGCAAAAGCAAACTGGGGGGGGGACATTTCTCTTGCTGGTAATACTCCAAAGTTGACATTCAGTATCTGAAAGACTCTCCTCTGACAGTGTGAGGACTCCCTATCTTCAGCTCCTTAGAAAGTCCTTCGTGTCTTCTTCCTAAATGTCAATCTTTGGGGGGGGGGGGGGGGGGGGACTGGTGAGTGGATGGTTAATTGGTGTCCCACAAAAATTTTTTGAAAAATCCCCCCCCCCCAAAAAAAAAAAAAAAAAAAAAAAAAAAAAAAAAA
>JAOYFF010000049.1:4767703-4784707 GCA_025773925.1 Cryptomyrus ogoouensis
GCACGCACTGCTGGCACGACTATGATGGTGAGCACGCACTGCTGGCACGACTATGATGGTGAGCACGCACTGCTGGCACGACTATGATGGTGAGCACGCACTGCTGGCGGCTTGTGTTTCACCTTTTTTTTTTTTTTAAATCTAATTTCTTCATGATTTGTGCCATATTTAGCTACTGGGGTCAGATCATCAAATAGGTTTGATATGATTGTCAGCCATGTGCCGCTATCACAGCATAAGGCTGAACATCACATCAGTTGTGCCTTGTTGCCATTTGGTGTCTTGAATCCATCTCCTCTCTAGAACGGGGAGTCTGTGTGCGTGGTGACCTGTGTCCCTTCAACCATGGCATTGATCCCCCGATGGCGGGTGATGTCACCTTGCCGAGAACGATTCCTCTCCCACCCCCGCCCATCGTGCCACCCCCCCATGCCCACGCGGCCCCTCTTTGTGCCAGGATGCCTACCCACTCTCACTTTCAGCCACAACCTCCTGGCATCTTCCCATTGGCTAGTAGGTTTATGCTCGTTCTGTTTTTTTTTTTATCATCTCAGCATTGTGCTGTCGTTTTTCTTTGACCTGGGCTAGAACACCACTTCATTCTGCATGTGATTTTGTATTTGACTGAATCAATACAGACTGCTGTCTTCCGACAGATAAGTACAACCCAGACGGGTACAACCCTGAGGTTCCAAGCACCACGCCGGTACCCCAGAATTGCCAGTTCATCCCCCGCATCCAGACTCTGAGACCAAACCTCATTGGACTGACCTCTGGAGATGTGGATGTGCAGAACTCTCGAGGTCTCGGCGTTCTTCAGCTTCGCATTTTCGTTAGTGTATGCACTTTGGTGTAACTTGTTTCATTAATCGAACCATTTCATGAATCAAAACTTTGAGGAACTGACATCACAGTCTAAAACAGCGATCCTGTGTTTACACGCACACTGTATCTGTCATCAGTGATCTGATATCAGTATTTTGTTGGAAATGCGAATTCTGAACTCTTCCCAATAATAACCAAATGCAGTCCAATCTTCCTTGGAAATTATTCGTATCTTCTTTCTTGGAGAACACCTCGGAATAGGCTGGTTTTCCCGGCATAGGTCTTAGGCAGACATGCTTTGCCATATGTTCCTTCAGTGATGTTTCACCCCCCTACAGCCATATTTATTACGATGTTGGTATCATGTCATTATTGGGGCCTCTGCTGCTGTCAAACGGCATTATAATGAACAGTGTCCATCCTCTAGGTGCCAACATCGTGATCCAGACGGATCCGCTTGTATCAGCAATACCCAGCAACCCTGCAAGGTACGGTGTTGAACATGAGTGCAGGAAGAGGAGCCCAGGGGCCACTGATGGGGCCCCATGCACGAATCCTTATGCGAACAGGTAGGTGCAGAGTGGGCCTTACTTAATGTACAGAGTATCTACTAGCTACCTGCAGGATTGCATTGAAATAGTGTCTTTATTTTACTATTATTTTTGTTGTGTATAATAGTCCAGATGATTTGCAGTTTTCTGTCTGGAAATTAACCTTTTTGTTAAAATATTTGTAATAAATATGAATTTTTCATTTTTTGGCTTAAACTGAGTATTTGTACAATGTAAACTTCCAGTTTGCTGACGAAGAACTAAACGGTTATTGAAAATGCTTTTTTCCTGTCATGTTTGAATTTTAATAAAGGTTTAAGTGTCCCTGAATTGTTGTAATACATTTGTGTTTATGACAAACTATGTTTTTGTTTGTTTGTTTGTTTGGTTTTTTTGTTCGATTCATGGTGCCTAATGTTGCTGCACGTCTCCCCTAGACAAAACCACAGCTATCAGCGCAAGGCAAACGTTCAAAAGAGGGGTGATTATGGCAACACTAAACTGGAGGTTCGCAAGATCCCCAGGGATTTGAACAACATCACTAAACTAAATGGGCACTTCAGCAAGTTTGGTACCGTTACCAGTATTCAGGTTTGTTTGCGTGTGTTGCGGGGAGGGGGGGGGGGTGTCTCTTTTCTTCATTAATAAATTGTGTATTCTTTACGAAGGTAGTTCAGATTAAGAAACTCATCGCAAGGGGAAATTCTTGTGCATGCAGCCGTAAATGCATAGAGAACATTAGAACATGCGTCTAACACGCAAAGTGCAAAGAGAGTACGAATATCGCAAACAAATGAGTGCACAAATCGAACGTCGTGAAAAACATAGGATTTTAGAATATTTAGGTTAAATACATTTTTGCTTGTAGTAACATAAAATTCAGATTTTATATTTTTATATTTTGCTTTTAAAAATTCTCGTTTTTCTATTTTAAACTAAGTTTTTTAAATCGTCGGTGGCCACTACCTTGTGCCCATAGGCTCCAGATTCCCAGTGACCATGAATAAAACAAGCGGTTTCAGAAAATGGATGGATAGTTGGTGGCTAGTGAGACTGTCTGACGAAGCCCCCCCCGGCCTGCACCCCATAGGTCATGTTGGGTAGTGAGGTGGAGGTGGCACTCATCCAGTATGCGACCAACGCGGAGGCCCGGCGAGCCATCTCCAGCGCAGAGGCGGTGCTCAACAACCGCTTCATCAAGGTGTACTGGCACCATGACAACAGGAAGCAGCCGAGGCAGCCGGAGCAGCCGAGGCAGCCAGGGCAGCCGGAGCAGCCGGGGCAGGAGGCACGGGGTCCCAGCATGCCGCTGGGCCAGAAACCATCCAACATTAGCAAGGTGATGAGTGTGTGTATGGATGCCAGGGCAAATGCACACATACAGTCACATAGGTGATTTTACTGAAGGTGTATGAGGTACAATTGCACCCCCTACTGGTGTGACTTAAATACTACTTGAACATTAAGTTGATTAACTTTTTTGTAAAGTTTTATATTTGAAAATGTGGCTTGTCAGTCATATCTTCATTTAATAATTTATTGCAATTTAGTTATACATGTATTTTTCTGGGTGAATGACTGCTTGGCCTCTCGTACCTTGCACCCCCTGGGAGAAGAGACCCACAGTGCTGTAGATGAGGCAGACCCAGTAATTTCTTAACTATGTTTTGCAATTCAGCTGTTAGGTTGTAAAAAGCCTCCTGACTCTCATCTACCTGAAACTGAACTGTCACATAGACTGGAATTGATTAGAAGTTTATTGAACATTCAGTTTGATGTTTAAAATGTGGTAACATTCACTACTGTGTCTGTCAGGGTTTCCTAACCTGGTCCTCGGGGACCCGCAGACGGTCCACATTTTTTGCTCTGGCTGGGAGGGAGCAAAATCAAGGACCATCTGTGGGTGCCCCAGGACCAGGTTGGGGAAACATTGGTCTATATTAGCCTATGACTATGAATGCTGCTGGTTTGTGCCACTTTAGGTCCCCATGAACACCCAGGTGGGGTCCTCCAGCCGTCTGGTTGTCAAGGGGACGGCAAAGTCGTTCGGGAAGACTGCCAAAGGTCTCGATGCTCCAGAGGCTGTCAAGAAGAAGCAGGTGGGATTAGGGCTCTGGCTTGCAGACAATTCACCGAATGTCAGTGCATGCCCTAATGAACAGCAAGACTCTAGAAGCTAAGCGGTCAGTTTATTTAGAATGAGAAACATTTAGTAAGTTTTTTTTTTTTTTTTTTTTTTTTTTTTTCCTCAGCACCACAGTTTCAATGCAAAGATCCATTTGTGCAAAACGTCATGCTCCTTTTAGTGTTCCAGGAACATCTCTGCTAGCCTACCCCAGTGTTTCCTAACCCAGTCCTCAGGGACCCCCAGACAGTCCCATGTTTTTGCTCCCTCCCAGCTCTCAGTAGGGAGCAAAAATGTGGACTGTCTGGCAGGGAGCTGGGTGGGAGCAGAAACATGGACTGTCTGAGGGGGCCCAAGGACCAGGTTGGGAAACACAGGTCTGGCCTACACTACTCTGCTCCCTGAATGCGCTTAGTGTTACACTTTATGGATCTGAATATATGTAATATATGTCTCATTTGGCGCCTGCTTTGTTTGGAAGGTTTTCGTCTCGTACCTCCGATACTGCTTACACTCATCCCTTGGCACGGCTCAGCCTAGCTGCACTTATGCACAGATGACTTCTTGACAGCTATGGATGGGGGAGAAATATCGATTTTATGATTTATTCACTGCGTGTTTATGTGCAGTTTTGCTGGTTTGTATGTTACTTTAGTTAAAAGCCTCTGCTAAATAAAACACAAATGTTTTTGTAGGTTGTGTCATAACTATGACACAATCCTGTTGACGAGAATAACGGAACTTGTCACTTTGGTCCCCAGGAGGCACTAAGACTGCAGCAGGATGTGATGAAAAAGAAGCAGGAAATGCTGGAGATGCAGATACAATGTCAGAAGGTGGGTAGGCAGCTGCTGTGCTGGTCCACGGTCCAATTCCATCTCGACGTCCCGCCTGTATGTATGTACGGCGTGAAAGTGATTCCTTTGCAGGCTTTGCTAAACAAGCTGGAAAAGTTGAAAGGGGTAGAACTGGAAGAACGGGCCGGTATCCTGAAGATGCTGAAGGAGCTAACGGAGAAGATTTCTAAGCTGAAGGAAGAGATGAAGCCAGCGCCCAGAGTTGCGTTCCGAGCTGTTGAGTCCAAGTCCAAAATGGATGTGAGACTTGCTGGTTTGGGTTCCCATTCTCCTGCACGGGTGTCATCATTGGTCTCCACACAGCCATCTGTTTTCGCTCCCTGACACATCAAGCACATCTGAACCATTAGCAATACTGTATTTTCTGAACCTACAAGATAGCGCACTCTGTTCAAAAAAGCACTCAAAGCATGTCCCAAAGTAAACCAAGAGCACCGTCTAGTGGGGTCAAAAAATACAGCAAATGGTTCATGAAGCTCAATTTGGTCATCACTACTAAGCATAGACCAAAGGGCTGTCACTTATGAATTATGTTAATTTTTGTTGATTTTGCAAAGGAAGAAAGACACATTCTTATGTTTAAGTGTCTATTCACTATGAATCAGTATGGTTTCCGCTCAGACACAGAAGGAGCTGCTTGATGCTGAGCTGGACTTCCATAAGAAGCTGGCATCCGGGGAGGACACCACGGACCTCCAGCAGAGACTGAACCAGCTGCAGATGGAGGTGAGAGCAGCCCAGAAGATTAAACTTTGTAAAAATTGGAAGTGGAAAGGAAGTATTTGGCATATTTATGGTGTTAATTGTAATTTGTGAGTTGTAATATTAGCTGTGGGCTGCCATGTAAGACTCCGCCAACCTGACTCATTACCACTTTGGACAAACGTATCTGGCGTTTAAATCTTTATTTCTGAGATGTGCAGTTGTGCAGGTACTTTGATTTCTGCTTTTTAGAGATGGACAAAATGACGCGTCATGAACCGCTTGCTGTATTTGTTTGACCCCACTAGATGGTGCTCTCTGTTCAAAAAAAGAGCACGGAGCATGCCCAAAAGCAAACCAAGGGCACCATCTGGTGGGGTCAGAAAATACAACTGATTGTTCATGAAGCATCTTTTTGTCCATCACTAACTGCTTTCCGTTAGAAGCTGACATTGTCGAAGGCAACAGGTGGCACCCCAAACCATCATGGCCGCCGTGGGCTCGATTGTGTTTATGTGATTGTTTTGCGTACACTGCCAGCTACGTTAACCGTGAATGACACCTTAGATGTGGCTGTAAAACATTATACAGTGATCCCCGGAATCGCGGAAGTTACGTTCCAGGGCCATCAGCGATAGGTGAAAATCCCCGATATAGAAAGACAATATAAATAAACATTTTTTTTAATATAGTTTTAAGCCTTAAAATACCCCTCTCACATGCTTTAAACACATGTAAACTTATGAAAACAACACATATAATATGTGGATGTCGGGCTATGGATATGAGTAATAATAATAATAATAATAATAATAATTAATAATAATTATTAATAATATGTAATGTATGTGATTCCATTTTAACGATGGCTTTATTCCGAGGAGCTGCCACCCTCTTTCCTGTTTGACTAAAGGAAAGTGATGCGGTGGCTCTTACATCACGAAGGGTGAAAAGAATATATCGTACCATCGATTCACTCAAGCCATAATGGCGAGTAACGTCCGCGTAACGCTTTCCTTCCCGAAGCACATCCAGGAGTTTTACCTTCTCCTGAATGGTCAAGGTCATTCTCTGGCGCTTAGGCTCACAACTGCCAGAAGGCTTAGAAGATGCGGGACGCTTGGGAGCCATCGTAGGGCTTAAAACGAAACGAAAACAGTCGGACCACAAGCAAGGTACACGATACACAGAGAACCGTGATGCATAGGGGGAAAAACATAATATAGCGGGGACACAATAGCAGAACCGCGATATAGCGGGGACACAATAGCGGAACCGCGATATAGAAAGGGATCACTGTATACAGTTTAAGAGCTTCGCACTGACAGCCATGCTTTTCCCACACAAAAGGTCTCCCGTTTAGGACTGATCCCCAAAGCACACAGGAGAGCAGCAGCCCTCTGGGGGCGCGGAGGCCTGAACCGTATGGTGGTAGATCATCGGCCGCGAGCACTTGCAGTCCTGGGGGTGACCGGAGAGGAGAAGGCCGACCTGATGGCTCACTTTGCGGTAGATCCGCTCTCATTCTCACTCTCATTCTCTAACTGTCCATCCAGCAGAGCAGTATCACCTTCAGTGCGATTCCCTATCATGTGACTTTGCAAAGCCTAGTGACTCCCAAGAGGTGCTGGATGTTTGCTGACCCTGCACTGCAACCCCCAAGCTGGGGCTGAAGTGTAAATGTCTGTCTGTCTCATGGAGAGCAAGATGGGACAGGAGGAAGCAAAAACAGTTTTTCCATAGGGATGAATTAAGTATATTGTTCTTTTCTGTTCCGGGTCTGTGTCTGCATGGGTAATCCGTAGTTCGGTTCACCCAGAATTGTGACGAGTAAATGGTTATACAATAAAGTGAACTTGGCCTCCTGCTTTAGCAAGCTGCTGAGTAGAACTTTTTTTAATGGATGTCTCAAAGCCAAAATGCAATTTTTTAAATTTTTTTTTTTTTGTCTTTAGAGATTTGGGGAGATCGTGGAACTTCAGGAGCATGAGCCACCCGGCATTGTGGTGACATTCAGGACCAGGGCTGAAGCAGAGAAAGTATGTGGTACAAATCCCAGACTGCTTTCCATTTCTGAAATTATAGAATTATTATTGAATATGCTTTAGAACCTGCATTCCCCCACCCATATTCCTTATTTTTAACAGCAGTGAGTACATGGGCGTAAATTATGGGGGGGTTGTAGCCCCCCCAATAAATCAAAACCAGGTAATATAACCCCCCCAATAATCATGTTTCCCCCGTAATGGGTGGAGACCTCGACCCCCCCAATGTTCCAGCCAAAGTTACGCCCTTGAGTGAATATGCTCTGAATTATATCATCCCCTGTTATAAGGAAATGTAGACAAAACTGGGCAGTATTGCTCAGGAATATGTTAACACGGTATTTATAACTAATTTTATGTTTGATAGTGGTTCTCTGAGTAGCTTTTAGAACAGGCATTATGAGAGTGGATGTGGTCTGGAATGGCACGAGGGAAACTGAGCTTTGAAATCAGGCAGCGAACCAAGGCTCAGAGTTCAAAGACCGGCTGCTGCAAATCGCGTGGTACAGACCCAAAGCTGCATCTGTGCCCAGTACGGAGGAGGAGGTGAAGTCCTCACAGGAGGAGGTGAAGTCCTCACAGGAGGAGGTGAAGTCCTCACAGGAGGAGGTGAAGTCCTCACAGGAGGAGGTGAGCTGTTGCACCTTGGCTTCTCCTTATTTATATTTAATTATTTACTGGACGCTTTTTATCCAAATCGACTAAATTGAGAGAGCAGGATCAGTGAGTCCCAGGAGCGATTTCCAGTTAAGGGCCTTGCTCAGGGGCCCGATGGTGACATCACTCTGTTCACCGTGGGATTTGAACCAAAGACCTTCTGATCACCGGTACTAATACAGTTTCAGAGAGCATTTTGATGACCTGTTGATTGGGACGGATTAATGCATAGACTATGGCCTAGGGCCCAGGCAAATATCAGGGTCCACCCCACCTCAGAAAAATTGCAACACCTGAATGTCCATGTTAATGTCAGCTCAGGTCCCCAGATAAATTTATCTGCCCCTGCTTATAGCTCCATGCTAGCTGTTCTGTATGGTCATTTGTCCTCTCCGTGTTGGTTGTTCAGATTACGCTGTCGAAAGGTGCCACTGTTAAGCTGCAGCAGTATTTGTAAATTTGTGTCTCTGTCCCAAGCTGACTGAGTTTAGCTGAGGTTAAGGAGAATTTTATTTTATCATTCCCACAGAAGCCCCATAAGTCTCCCCTGCTTGCGGAGGAAGAGGGGGATGAAGACGAAGAGGATGAATATGAGAGCCGTTCGTGGAGAAGATGAAGGGGAAAAAAAAATACCAATAATATCACTTTATTTGTGAAAAGGGCATTTTAGCACTGTTTGTGATTTTTGAACACTTTTTTTTTCTTAGAATGGAACTTTGTGTCCGCCCCCCCCCCCCCCCCGTTCTTGAAACCTGTGTGGCTGATTTAATCTCTTGCCACCAGTGTGTCTGGTTGCAGCTGAAGGTCTGCGCTACGTTAACAGACACATGACCTTCGACAGGAAATGAGAACTTGTACCTGAGAAGGAGGCCAGTGCAGCTTCCCGGGATCGAATGGGTTAAAGAAACTAGATCCCTGTATATATGCTGGTTTCGTTTGAAGAGCTGGGAAGAGTGGGGTCAAAACCTGTGTATAAGGACTTTTTTAAATTCATATTTTTTATAAATGTTAAGGTGGCACTGCACATCAGATCTTGGGTGTTAAATGTGTGCCATACGTTTGTGTGCTTGTCAAGTGGTGGAAAATTTCTTGGAAAATTTTTGTTTTCTATAGCCCTGTATTTCATGTATATGTATGCAATATTTTTCTTCTGTTTATGATTTATTTATTTTTTTGGCCGTAGAGGACTACTGGACTAGAATCCATATTAATGATACTGCTTGTTAGGTGTTTAAATAATCAGTAGGTATTCACTGGCGTTTCTTACAAATTCTGTACCTGGCATAATTTCAGTTTTTGTTTTTTTTTTTTTTCTTCAGCAGACCATTGTGTTTTATTACATAATTTTTTTTTTTTGTAGCCAGATTTTTCAATTTACTCATTTTTACTGCATTCAGCCAATCTTTGTGTCAGAATTTAAAAGGCTTGTGTTTTAAGCAAGCAAAAAAAGTGCCTATTAAGTTATCAGGTGTCAATTTTTCCATCCCAGTGAAAGCATTCTGTTGTATTGGTTTGTCTGATGCCTGATTATTAATGTTTGATTCATTGCATGATAACTTCATTAAAACTTGCACTTAAATTGTGATTTAATGGTTAACTAGTCTTTTTCTCTAACACAATCTGGGCAGTTTTTTTTTTTTTTGCAGCTTTTGCGCTCTGGGCATAGGGCTAATTTAAATACCTAAAAATTGTATGTACTTATGTAATCTTCAGAGTTTTTAATGCCTTTTACGTTTTGCCTGTAACAAAGCTTTGTGTCTTGACATCCTTCAAGCGTAAGGCATAGTTCAATTCGGTTATTGTCTGGTAAATTCTGAAAGGTGTGGCTTTATACATTTCACAGATAGTAATTGAAGGTGAAATCTGAGAGCGTTCATGTCCATAAAGGTAAGAATTACCTCAACAGCTGTCAAACGCGTTATTATTATGAATTGTTCTTTATTATCGAGGGTTGCGCATTTAAATTGAGGTGGTACTGAAACTGCTTCAAAATAATCTGGTTTTATTTGCTGTGTTTGGCTTTCAAATCCTATCCTTTTCACTGTTAAAATGACGATTATAATCATGTTTAAATTCCAATTCGTTGTTTTAATTCACGAGTAACTAAGACCCAAACAAGTTTATGCATGCACACAGAAGTGACTTATCACAATGAATTCTGGTTTTCTGCACAGCTGAACCCTCCACACGAGGCTTTTTCTGCTTGGACACAGTCAGCAGCCTAATCCATCTGATTAATAAGGGAACAGAACAAGGTAACGGATGCCTACCACATACCTGCTGAATTATTCACTGTCTGGGGAACCAGAGAACTGACTTGGATCAGATGGAACAAACCTGTCACTGGCGTATCTGTCTTCTAGAGCACAGAATCTGCCTGCGCAGGTGCTTAAGTGAAGTCGGGAACATTTTAGAGTTAAAATGTGCTCTAGATGTTTGTCCTGTAGCCTCAGTCGTCTCGTCAAACACTGACTGGACGATGGTAGCTTTGTGAAATTCCACCTTCGACTCTCTTTTCTGCAAATCGACATTGCAACAGCAGAATACACATGAAATCTAAAAATCATTTTATTTTTAAAATGACTTTGTAGCTTGCAAACTTTAATCGCGATCATTCGTAAAATTAGAAATTAAATGAATAATCTTCAGCATGTGTTCCACTTGGTATTACCACAATAATTCAGTGTCTGTCTGTCTGTCTTTTTTTCCCTTTCACTCATTTTCATCCCCTTTTAAAGAAAAATATTTCCCAGCTAATGGTATAGTCTATATGGTAAATTCTTGTTTTGGACATAAATATAATTTTATAGATTAATCTATAGCTCTCGGTCATGCTATTCAGTTTCCTGATCTTTCTCCGCATGTATCTAATGTATCTGCTAGCATATGTTGAAGCTGTTTTGCAAGTTGGTTCAAATCCTGTAACTGACGCTTCATCTTTTGGACGCAGCTCGTAAAAAAAAATAAATTAAAAATGAGGTTCTCTGACCTGCTGTTGCCTTTCAAGTAGCCATAAAATCATTTCCACTATATGAGAACTCGATCAGGATAAGCTGAGTTCATGAGCAGTCAGGCAGAAGGCACACCGAAAAATGGACTTTAAAAAAACGACACTGTTTCTATGCACCCATGGCCCTGAAAATAACCGATGTTTTTACTAACATCTTTATTACAGCTTTCACTGTCAGGCATCTGGTGAGTTGCAAATGGATTCAAACTCTGTTTCCTCGACGTACGTGCGTTCACTTCTTATAGCTGGATAAACTACGTCATGATTTGAGCAGTTAGGCCTAAATGAAGAATATTTTATGTGAAATTTTAAGAACTTCTCCTGTTGAATGAGTTGTAATGTATTCCTTAATCGATTGTCTTGGAGTGCATTTCGTTACTGTAGTCGATAATTTAAGGAGACTGGCAATTAAGATGTGCGTTTGGGCAGAACACAGACAGATCCTGGCGGAGCGTATTATGGCATCCTTCTATAAGAGAAGTCCTTTCTTTTGTCACATATTAGGTGCAAGGCCAGTATGACTGTCAAATAGGCTGCCATACATATTTTATTAGCTTAATTAACCAGAGATTCGATCTTACCTATGCCCCAGTTTGTCCTGTTACCACACTTCTACATCCAACAATGTCTTAATTTTAACTTGTACCCTAAAATTAGTTACTATTTTAGTCGATTATAATAGCAATTATGTAAATAATATGTGTGTATTTAAATTCTTTTTTGATTTTACATTTATGCATAGGCCTACTCTACAGAGCGTAGGCCGACATTGTAATTTTCTCGTAGAGATTAATACTCACGTATAACTAATCGTTTGTGTAAGTATAGGCAGACGAGCAAAAATCACGTTTGCTACTTTTACTCTGCTAGCTGAATTGACAGTTATATTAAATTATTTAGTCGCAAGTTTAATATTTATTTATTCATTAATTACTTCCTACCAAGAGCTCCCGTTAAATATACTTCGACTTTCGATCAAACTTTCATGCCACTATTTAGACTCCCTAAAATATAAATGATTTGCTCTGAATGTTTCATGAATAATCGGAGTACATCGATGTGCGGCTGGATGCCGATGTTCGCTCCTGTGACTAACGCTCACGTTCAGATGTTTGGTTTGATGTCCGTATTCTGCGCGGTTTTCCGCCCTTTTCCATTTTTGATACTTTTGTTTAATTTGCCTAATTCGCTTCTCTTCCATCATTTACCATCATTACACGTTTTATGTCGTCATTAAAGTTTATGATGGTATATTCCAACATCTTATAGCTCTTCTAATAGGCGTGACGAAATCGTCAACATTTCTGCCCGTTTTACTGTAATGTTACTGGTTACTGTTAAAGGCTACTGGTGTCATCTTTTGTGCGTTTCAAGTTTCTGAGTACAATTTTACTGACTCATGACATCGCCGATTATCGCAGTCGTTCATACTGAAGGTCCACACTGAATAATGATTTAATCTTATCAAACTTATATCACTCTGTTGCATGTAAATGTCATTAATAATAGTGAATACTCACCGTCATTAATAAAGGGATAAATTACTACTACTCATACTACTGATGATGTTTTGTTTTATTATTTATTATTATTTCTTTATAATTTATGCACTACATGATCTATATAGATAGAACATAAATCAAAATTATATTGCAGGTTTAATGAGCTACACAGGAATTATACAATTGGATGACTTATTTAATGTATTCATGTAATTTAAAATATACATACAAAAGCACTAAAAGTATTATGAGATGTTGCAGTTTTCTAGTTCATCAATAGAGTTTCCCTAACTTTTTTCTCGCAGGCGTTGCGTTGTGCGCTTGCGCAGTGCTGACTATCCTACTCCCCTTGTACAGGTTGAAAAATGAGTACAGGGGCCGGTAGAGAGAAACGCATCCAGTGTGACGCTGTCATTGGAAATAGCTCACATCGTCAGCGGCAAGCCAGGGAGCAGATCAAAGCTGCGTCAGGGCCACCTACCTGCAAGGTGTCTGACACCAAAATGATCACTATGAACGGCAAGCAGCATTTCTCCATGCACCCGGCGCTACAGGAGCCCAAGTACTCTGCCATTCACTCGAATTCGGAAGCCATGCGTAGGGTGTGTCTTTCGACTCCACAGGTATGTACGTATATATTTGATAAATTTACACATTACCAAAAGTAAACACGCTTTTAAATGGGGTAAACTCCCCGCGGGACATTGAAAAGTCAACCGATACTGTCTTCCATGTGAATATAATGCTTTTTAGGCTTTAAATATCTTAAACGGATAGGATTTCCCAGTAATTCCAGTGTTTTCCTGCTTGCAGCTGCAGGGCAATTTATTTGGAGGCTTCGATGAGAGTCTGCTAAACCGGCCCGAAGCGCTGGCGGCCGTTGACATAGTATCCCACGGCAAGAACCATCCGTTCAAGCCAGACGTGACCTACCACACCATGAGCCGAGTGCCCTGTACATCCACACCCTCCACGGTACCGATATCCCATCCATCCACACTGACCTCAACACATCACCACCTCCATCAAAGTTTGGAAGGGGATCTTCTGGACCACATCTCCTCGACCCTAGCTGTCAACGGGATGGGGGCCCAGGACCCTACTCTGATGTCATCACAAGCCCATCAGCATCATCTCCAAGCCATGGGTCACCTACACCAGAGCATGGGACACCCACACTCCCTGTCAGCGCACGGTGGGATGCCGAGCTTTAGCGATGTGCAATCCGATCCCCGTGAACTAGAATCGTTTGCCGAAAGGTTTAAGCAGAGGAGGATAAAGCTGGGGGTCACCCAGGCAGATGTCGGCTCGGCCCTTGCAAACCTGAAGATACCCGGAGTCGGGTCGCTTAGCCAGAGCACAATATGCAGGTTCGAGTCTTTAACGCTCAGTCACAATAACATGATCGCCCTGAAGCCAGTCCTCCAAGCGTGGCTGGAGGAGGCCGAGACTGCATACCGAGAGAAGAACAGCAAACCAGAACTTTTTAATTGCAACGAGCGGAAACGAAAACGCACCTCAATAGCCGCGCCGGAAAAGCGCTCCTTGGAAGCGTATTTCGCAATCCAGCCTCGGCCTTCTTCGGAAAAAATCGCGGCGATCGCCGAGAAGCTGGATTTGAAAAAGAATGTGGTTCGTGTTTGGTTTTGTAACCAAAGGCAGAAACAAAAAAGAATGAAATATTCAGCGGGCCATTAAATTTTAACAAAACAGCTGTAGATGTATCGAGGATTTGCAATTAAAGCTTTCGAAGAACTCTTTTATTAGAATGGATTTTGGTTGAATTATATTTTGTCTGTATTGTTTCCCTCAGGTTATGGACATACATTTATTTAAGTGAATAATTTTAAAAATGTATCATGCACTAACAAACTACTCGTCACTTTAAGGAAGGTCGTTGAAGTGAAGCTACTTTTATATGTGTATCGCATACAGATTTATTGCATCAGAATTAACTAAATGCATCTTTTCTGTTCATAACTCGACTGAAAGCTAATACCAAAGAAATATAGAAAACTGTTTAAACTATATATAAAGTTATATAACTTATAATATGAAATGGTTTAACTTTATAGACGCAACAACTGAAATACTTTAACTGTTTTACTGAAATGTGCAACAGAGATGATTTAACAGTTGCGATTTGTTTACTTGAATGGGAAGCCATTCTAAAGAATGCGAAGAATGTTATGTAATTGGTCTTCATTTTAGTCAATGTGTGCATTTTCAGCGTTGCTTAATAAATTTCACTTTGAACTTCATGCACTATATTTCCATTAATTGCACTGTTGATGCAAACCCTTTCGGTTTTGTGGAAGGTTTTTTAATAATATGGCATATCAAATTATAATCATTTAAGGAGACGGTGACATACACAGAATGTACCTGAATCTAGTGCAATCTCATAGAAACACTAATCCACGCTTCTATTAACCGTCAGCCCTGGATATTTCATTTTAACGCAGGAATTTTTTGTCTTATGTTTGCATCTGGTGGAAAAACTGAAACATTTTTAACCATGATCCCCTCTCTTATAGTAATACACGGTCTGGCAATTTTCCTGGTAGATAACGTATAACCTACATGCATTTTACGCATATACAACTTCAGAGTTTTTCTGTATTTCCTTTTAAAATGCAGAGCAAAACACCCACACTCTGAGAGCTGAATTCTATTCTCTCAGGATCATGTCATCAAACAATAGTACAGTAGACATTTTAATTTGCATATATTATAATGTTATAGGTTTTGCGTGAAGTTTGTTGCAAACAAAAGTTCAATTTATAAAAGGTTTTAATTCAATGATTAATGACCGATGAAAACTTTAATGTGTGGTCTGGAGCAGATAGTTTACCAGGATTTTGGAGTGTGACTAGTTTTGGTTAAAATACAGTGCAATGACCAGTAATAATGGTGCGTCTAACAGGGTAATTTTAAATATCTTTCGCATCCTTCTGTACTTCCTTCTAGACAGTACGGAAGAGGTGAAACAGTGGAGATCACACAATGGTAAGGACAGTATGAGTGAAGTCTTTCCGAAGAGAAAGACCAGCGTGAGTTATTGATACATACGATACCCTTATTGATGTTGTAAAACACTTGCTTCTAGGTAAGTCGAGATGAAGTTTAGCGCAGGGAGAGACCATGTGGACAGTGAGAACAGATCAATTATTCATACCTGACTGAAGATATTACTTTTTCACATGCAACTGGTGAAATGCATACTTCAGCACATGAACTACAATCCTTATATCCTTATATAATGCGGTTTGTGTAACATATTATGGGTAGTTGGCTTAGGGAAGATCTTGTTGGAACATTTAACAGGCAACAAACTATGTTTGGGGACAGTGTGTGGCTCAGCGGGTCAGAATCCTATGCTTGTCATCAGAAGGTTGTCAGTTCAAATCACATAGGTCTGCCAAATAATTTTACTATTAAGCAAGGCTCTAATCCCCCAGTTGTTCCAAGGACTGTTTGACCTCACCTTCTCATACTGTATGTACGTCACTTTGGACAGGAGCTTTGGTTAAATAAATAGAACGTAAATACAAATTCTAAGAATGTAACTGGGGTTTGGATCACATGTTGGACTTGTGATTTGAACTTTGATACATCACCTATACATCCATCCATCTTCCAAACACCCATCCTGGTCAGGTTCATGGTGGTACCCTAGATCTCATACTAGTTAATTCAAACTAGTTTATATAACACACAACCAGGGCTGGATTTTGCATGAATTCCGGAACTGGTTTGGAAGTAAGGATCCCTACAGGTGTTTACATAGCAAACTTTGCTTGAGATGTTTGTGACTTCCCAGCTGAACGGGGATTGGGTGTCATGTGTGGCTTACAGTATGGCCAGTCTGCCACGTCCTTCTTCCTTTTCGGACAGGATAGGCGGTCAAGCATCGGAAGTCACTGGGAGTTACGGGAAGAACGGCAAAGCTGAGACACCTTTAATTATTCATTGAGAGCCAGCAACAAACGGCGTGACTGTAACCAGTACGGGGGCAGTCCGTAGCTCTCGGCATTTTGTCATGCTGTCCTGCTATCATCAAAAAGGCTGCCGTTTCAGCATTAACCTGAAGTTTACCTTTGTCCAACAACTCATCACTGCGGTGCGGTTTCTGTCAAAAGTAACTGAAATGATTTTAAGGAAATTGCCTTGTTATGGCCGTTCAGTGTACTGTACAGCTGGACATAGCTTTTATATATATATTTTAAATAACTTTTTAAAATTTTCTTTGCTGTTAATGCCATGCAAAAACGTCCATTTTTACGTAATGAACTTCCAATTTGTCACAAATCATCTCTGTTCTCTATTACACTTATCACACACAATTTAGTCACCCTCAGTTATAAGGCAAAAGATAATGTCACAGAAATGAATGACGGCAATAATAACCTTGTGAAAATATTTTGTGGACTGTGAAAAAAAAGAAAATGATAAGTTTGCAAATTTATTTACCCATCCATCGATTTTCTGTAACCGCTTGTCCTATTCAGGGTTGGGGGGGGTCCAGAACCTATGGGCACAAAGCAGGGAACAACCCAGGATGGGGCGCCAACCCATCACAGGGCATAAAGCAGGGAACAACCCAGGATGGGGCACCAACCCATCACAGGGCATAAAGCAGGGAACAACCCAGGATGGGGCGCCAACCCATCACAGGGCATAAAGCAGGGAACAACCCAGGATGGGGCACCAACCCATCACAGGGCACA
>JAOYFF010000049.1:4808544-4823311 GCA_025773925.1 Cryptomyrus ogoouensis
GACCGAATAGGCTTGAGGCCCATCATCTCGTCGCGCTTCCTCTCCTTCCTCCGCAGGTCCTGCTCCGTGTTCTTCAGCTTGTCGGGCACCAGCCGAAGCTTGGACTGCAGGTCGCCGATGACGTCCTGCAGCTCGGCCTCCGACGGGAAGGTGCGCTGGCACACGGGGCAGCAGGGCTCCGCCTCCTCCTCCGTCAGCTGGCTGATGAACTGCGTGTAGACGGCCGTGGCACCTGCCAACATGGCTGGGCCACCGCGAAGGCGTCACGCGCACGGCAGAAACCCGACGCTCGAGGGGCAGCAGTCAGCACTCATACACGCGTCTTATTATTCAGCTCAACTCGATTTTATTTGCGTAGCGCATCTTCACACGACAATGTCTCAAAGCGCTTTACATTACCCCTGCCCAAGGCCACCAGTGAGCAAGCCAGAGGTGACAGTGACAGGGGAAAAACTCCCTAGAAGGAAGAAACCTTGGGAGGAATCAGACCCAAAGGGGGAGCCCATCCTCCAGGGGCCAGCAGAGGAAGCCCTAACCCTAACCAGACCCAAAGGGGGAGCCCATCCCATCCTGACAGAATCAGTTAACGTGGGCTATAGTCAGAAATTTACCAGCCCAGCTATGGTTCTGCCCTCTGCCTCGCCTCGTCCTGCGAGAAGGATGTTACCTCTCTGCTTGGAGCTCTTCTCCAGCTCATCCAGCAGCTTGCTGAGGTCGCTCTCGAAGTCCTGGCTGCCGCACACGTTGAAGAGCCGATCCTCGTAGCTGGACAGCTGCTGCTCCTTCTGCTTGATCAGCCCCGTGCTGTGGGTCTTGTTCTGCTCGCTGGAGGCCAGGTCTTTGCTGGAAGCACATGCAAACCAGTGATGCTGTGGATTCAACCCGAGGCAGTATAAAGACTCCAAACAGGCTTCCACAGAAACAAAGATCAGAGCTCGCTGTCTTTATGTGGTGATTATGTTTACTTCAGCTTGATGAGCTTTTCCCGCGTAGAGCGAATGTCTTTGTTCTTGGAATGGATCCAATCCTCCAGTTGTCTTTTGTTAGGAAAATACCCCAGCAGGGAGACCAAGTCCTCATTGTGCCGGGACTTAATTTTCCTCACTTGTTCTTCTTTATCCATCTAGAAATAATCAATGGATTAGAAATGCATTAGTAGAACGCATTTGTATTGGAATGTCCAGGGAGAGGCCAATGGTGACCCCGACCTTGTCCTTTTTGAGCATCTCCATCTGCGTGCGAGTCGTGGTGTGAGTGTTCAGCATCTCCATCTCCTGGTCCAGCTTGCGCTGAGCTTTGTCCAGCTCCCCCTTCTCCTTCTGCAGGGCCAGCACCTCTTCCTTCAGCGCGTCGACGTTCGAGCCCCGCGTAGCGTTCTCCAGGTCTCGCTCCTTCGACACGTGACACGCAGAGACACGGGCGTTTCAGTTCCGACAAGCAAAAAAAAAAACGGAAGGCGACGAGGGTTCTGGCGAAGTTCCCTGACGTGGTCGTCGGGCCTCACCGCTTTAGCCAGCTCCTGCTCCAGCTCCTGCAGGCGCGACGAAGAGCCCTCGAGTTTGTGAAGGTCCTCTTTGACGTTCCTCAGTTCCTGCTGCTTCTTGTTCAGCATGTCGGCCTTCAGCTCGATGGTGCGCTCCAATCCGGTCTTCTTGTCCCGAATCTCGTCAACGCTGTTTTGTTTTGATGCTTCCTTCTCCTGCAGTTCTCGCTAGAGAGGCAGAAAAGAAAGAGCTTGTAAGACAGATATCCAAAGATCAAGACAGGGTCTGTCGTTATTTGTGCTGCGTTGCCATGTAATCATTTGCTAATTTATTTGATATACGTGACAAAACTATGTGTATAAGGTGTATGCATTTTATTTATCATCATTTTATTGCTGTTGTTATTGTTAATAATATTATTGCTGTTAATGTTAATATTTCATTTTCCTTTCTGATTTTTCCCCTCACTGACCAACCTTTTCCGAAACAGATCTTCGTCCTGATCATAAATGGAACGACAAGATGTAAGACTGCCGGACATAATCGATGCTAACTGCTACTCAAAAGGACGAAAACCTGGTGAAACTTCACTTTAAGGAACCGGCACGTTAAGTCCACAAGTCTATGGTGGCCTTGCAGAGACAAAAAGCATCAGTACAAATACCAAACCTAATCCGTAATGACACAGCAATAAGATAACGCTGAATATCAAATGCGGACTCACCATGTCTTGGTCGATGGCCTCGTTCTCCTTGTCCTGTCTCTCCTTCACTTGCCGGTGGAAGCTCTGCAGCTGCCTCTCGTTGAAAGGGGTCCTGTCGTAACCATCCATCTCCAAGAGGGACGCCAGCCCTCTCACCTGGGCGTCGCGGCTCTTCACGCTCTGGGCCTGGCGGTCCGCCTGCAGCTGGAGACGCCCTGCCGTGAAAATAACGGCGACGTCGGGCGTCAGTCAGAATAAGCACGCGCCAGCACTTCCAGCACTCCGTGTCGCTGTGATCCCGGGGATTTCTGAGCAGGCTTCCGGAGCAGAGATGGGCAGGACACACCTTGCTCTACCAGGAGCTCGGACTTCTGGCGGTTCAGCTGCTGGCACTCCCGGCCGACCCGTTCCACCTCACGCTGGCGCTCCGCAAGCTGCTTCTCCTTCTCCCGCACGGTCTTCTGGTGGTTCTGGTACCTTTCCTGCAGCTGCTCATCCGTACCCTGAAACACCTAAGCGGGAAAAAAAAAACAAAACATCATGATCATCAACAGCCGTCAAACAGCTTTACAAAGGCCTGAGGGTTGTTCCACGAAGCAGGATTTCTTCATTAGCCGGATAAGTTAAGCCAAATGTAAGGATCGTCCAATAGGAATATCACTTACCTCTCCTCCTCTTGGACAGTTTTCACATTTGGCTTATGTTATCCAGCCGACAAGGAAAATTTCCTTTGTAGTAACCCCCCCGGCACCATACATACATCCCCAAGCATACACTCACGTCTGCTCATAAAGATCATATTCACAGAACAGACAATAATGATTAAATTGATCAGACCCCAGATAAGTGACAGAAGATGGATGGATGGATGGATGGATGATGAAATAATAGAATACAGAGAATGAGCTTTTGTTTTTTATTCATAGATTCATAGAAGTTCTATAAAAATTCATATACAGTTATCCAATGCAAGATTACAGTGTATGTACACACACACACACACAGGTTTGTAATTATATCTTTGTGGGGACTCTCCATTAATTTCTATGGGGAAAACTCTAATCCCAACATGACGACCTTAACCCCTACCCATCCCTAACCTTAACCATAAGTAATCAAACAAAATACGAGACTTCTGGCATTTTTACTTTTTTGATTGTATTCACAGATCTTTGTGGGAACCTGAAAAATGGTCCCCACAATGTCAAACAGGTTTTTATCACATTGTGGGGGATATTTGGTCCCCACAATGTAATACAAACCTAATCCACACACACACACACCCCTCTGGGCAACAGCAGTCATGGTAGTATCACTGCTTTGAGTCATTTTTTACCAGAGTGGCACCACACTGAATCACTTAAAAGATGACAAACACAAACAGCTGCTAAGATATCTTACAACTTTTTCAATATGCCACTCTTTTTTTTTTTTTGTAACAGTACCAGCTTTCTAGGGAAACAAATTATAGCTCTTTGCTAATGATTGCTCTGAGCGGAAAACCAACTAAAAATTCAACGCTTGATCTGTCACGAGAAATCCCCAATTCACACTTAGCCTACGTACTGCATCCTATCACAGCATATCTATGGTGACACGTCAGATATGTGACCGAAACATGAACGCGAATATGCACCCAACTTAAAAAAAGAACAAAAAAAAAACCCTTGAGATGTCATCACTGACCATTCACACCTCAGACGCAGGATCTCACGCCTGCCCCCGCAGCGGGCACTCTCTCTGCGGCCTGCCATTCTGTCATTTGTCCTTTTCTATCGCCAAACATTCCAGGTGAAAACCCGCATTCTTTCCCAGGACTGAAGTGACTAAAGTTGCAACTTCAGAGTTATAACCGACATCCCCTCCGCGAGAAGGTCACAGCATTGAGGCTACGCTCATCCTTCTGTGACCATTTACGGCGTTACCGCGGTCCTGAGTTTGGCCAGAAACGGCCCGCTGGCCTAATTCCCGTTGAAATCCCTGGGTAATCCCGCGTCGCCGATCGCGGCGCGATGGAATGTACCTGCTCCATCTTCTCCTCCAGCTCTCGATTGTCCTCCTCCATCTGCTTCTTTCGGCTCTCCAGGGCCTTGATGTCGTTGTCCAGCTTCATCACTTTGCCCAGATTAGTATCAATGTCCATCAGCCGATTCTAAACAACCAAAAAAAAAAAGGACAAAAACAGTTTGCAGCCTGCATATTATAGACATTTACGATAAAAACCAAATTATTCATAATTGCATTCCTGCCATTCCCAACTCATGGCTCTTCAATTAGAAGTCAACCGTTCATTTTCGATAAGCACTTATCCGGTAGAGTGGCGGTACTGGTCTGAGACCAGTTTTCCAGTTTGCGGTGGGGTTGGATAAATTCCGAAAATATCTATTTTCAATTATTTATGACCCGTCACATTTACACATTGTTTACATCTGGGGGAAAAAACGCAAGCAATTACTCTCAATATTGCTAATCAATCCGTCACTAACCAGCGCCCACCACCTCCATCCCAGCTGCGTTACTCATCCACGACATTTTCGTTCGACGTAAACCAGAGGCCAAAATGTGGGGGATCCCTACAGAAGAGGATTCCAGTCTGTGCCGGAAAGCGAAGCATTGGAGGGCAGCTAGAACATGAAACCGGCCAATCACACGCAACACGTACAACTGAACATGAAACCGGCCAATCACACACAACACACACAACTGAACTGAGCTCACAGTCGTTTCAAATCCACAACCTCTGTAAGCACAGGTAATGAACAGCACTCCCCTACAAAAGGTGTTTTACAAGTGATATCCCCCACAAAATACAAACAGACGCTCCCTGGCTTACGATGGTCCTTGTTACAATATTTCGACTTTACGATAGGAAAATGTTTTTCACTTTCAGCACATTATTCGATAAATTACATGAGACATTCAATACTTCGTTATAAAATCGGCTTTGCGCTAACGATTTCGCCCGACTGCAGGCCAACGTAAGCTTGTAAATGCATGTTTAAGGTAGGCTAGGACACGACGTTTGTTAGGTTAGGTGTACTGTATTAAAATGCATTTTCGCCTTACGATATTTTCACCTTACGATATTTTTGTTTTATCAGAACGTAACACCATTGCAACCTGAGGAGAGGCTGTAAAATGAAACACGATTAAAATATACAAATACATAAAACAATCATTTTAGATTTTTATACACACAACAACAAACTATGCACCCCATTAGAGGAATTTCGGGCCCTCAGGAGACAATGACACCTACACACATGGGGGAATGCACAGAACCTCACACACGCTGAGCCAGGGGGGACTAGAACCCACAATCCTGGAGGCGTCAGACAGCAGTGCAACTCGCTCGGGCGACGGAATTCACGCAAAGTACAATGCGGCACAGCTTCCCCCTCCACTGAGGGGCGGTGTGCGTAGGTGAGGGCTGACTCAGCGCCGGCGGGGACTCGCCTCCAGAGGCTCGATCTGGCTCTCGATGCGCCGCACACTCTCCTTTGAGGCAGCCAGCTGTGACTCCTTGCTGGTGAGCGCGTCCCTTATCTCCTGGGCTTTCTCCTTGTTCTGCTTCAGGTACTTCAGCTCCAGCTGGCAGGACTTGACGCAGTTGGCCTGTTTCAGCCTCAGCTGCCGCAGGGTCTCCAACACTTTAATGTACCTGACAGTCACAAGTGACACAGAATCAATGCATCCCCATCAGGAGTTCCCAAACAGTACATTACTGCAAAAATAATATACATACATATTTTATATATCTCCATGGAATGTAGGAGACGCCCTGGACAGAACTACAGTCCAACCACCAGAGGTGGCAATTTCAGGTCCAGAAAGTAAAAATCCAGACCATGATTTACTTTCAACCAACCAGTTGAGCATAAAGAGTCACAGTCACAGAGTACTCAGCTGGTTGGTTGAAACAAAATCTTGGTCTGGATTTGTACTTTCTGGACCTGAAATTTCCACCTCTGCCAACCACGTACACAATCACTCCGGTCCCCAATTCCTGTCCTGGAGGCCCAGAATCCAACATCCTCAAGACTTCTTTGCGCGAAACACATGTTACTTAGCTAATTACCAGGTTTATTATGCATGTTTAAACAGGGGAATCTGCAAACGGTGTTGCCCTGCCCCCCCCGTGACCAGAATTGGGGAACCCTGCGCTGAGGACTAAACAGACGCATCCATCCTAGCTTTGGAAAAATCCAAGCATGACCCTAATTCTACCAGGCCACCATCACATGGTTTATTTGTAAGGTATCTGAAGACGACACACCACACATATCCTAGACAAAGAACTGATGCAAAGCTGTCCTACTTCTAGGCAAGAGAGGAACGTGACGCAACAGTGCGTGGTCAAATGATCGTGGACCAGTTTACAAACAGATGGAAGGATGCCAGTAGCTAAAATAGCTTATTGGGCAGAAACACAAAAGCACAGAAAGGAAACATGAAGTAAAACCTCAAACGAAAACACTGATACTATCTACAAAACCAGCCTTCAGACAACTTGTGATGCGTGCAAATATACTGAATTGCAGGAAGCTCTTTCCACGTTCCAGCATGGGAATCATGCAAAAAGGGATAGGCACCAGGACCCCTCACCACTCGGCCCAAGGTAAAGCGGTTAGACGAAGAATGGAACCGTCTCTGAAGACTGATCACAGACATGCCAAAATAATTACCACAGACACCCTTATCTTCCAAACAGCCCCCATACTCCACCACAGTACCTCGTGGCGGAAAATATCTCATCGAACTTCTGTTTGAGGGCTTTCCCCTCACTCAGTGGCCAGTTGGATTCCTCTTGATGGCAGAAGATTACGTTGTTGAGGACCGCTTTGGAAACCCCCAGCGCCGTGATCATCTCGCGGTCGATTTCGGCGCACTTTGAGCTGAGGCTGACCTTCTCCCCGTGCCTGGAAGTACGAACGGATCACGATGCATGAGGACTCGGCGCAGAGGGCACACTCGCGGGTCACTATCGTGGAGACGCTTTTCGTTTACCGAGGCCATTACGAAAATGACATGCGGTGACGTGTATGCCACCTGAAGACTGTACGGCATGGGCAAGGTGGCCACTGGCAAACAAGCTAGAAATAATATCACAAAAAGGTAACAGTCAGAACTCCAGACTAACTACTTTCTTGGAAATGGGTCCACAGAACCTGCAGAAAATCAGTCAGGAAAACAATCCAAGTTGTACAAGATCTAAATCGGAATTAGAATTTATTTATATTTATTCAGGATTTATTACCGTGCAACCAAAGATGGCGGAAATTTGCGTTGGCACAGCTAGCTACTGCTAAATAACACCACAACAACAGGCAACTAATAATGACATCATAATGCTGACAGAGAATAAACATGAGATCAAAGGTATACAAAAGAGGATTAAATGTAAGGGGTGCGATACAGGAGCATCTGCAAACGTCAGCATACATAAATCAGTAGATAAGTTTTGCCTTGCTGCAGAGAGACACAGCAGAGGGATTTTAACGTACTTGAACCTCGTTATGACACCTTCCAGTGTTTTGAACTCGGTCTTCTTGCCCTTCTGGGTGCACTGCATGGACCTCTGTACGGCCAGTGGCTCGCCGTTGACGTCCCGTAACTGCAGGCGGATCTGGGCCCGTACGTCCGTTTCATGAGCATCCTTTAGGAAGAAAAAACACACACACATTTTAGGGCCAAATATATTTTATATTAGAATCCAAAGTGGCATGAAAGCAGGGTTAGTCAGTCCCTGGGGCCCACTGGGGTTAAAGGCCCTGCACAACGGCCCAACAGTGACATCATTTTGCTAACTCTGGGATTTGAGTTCTTACCTTTGGATCATGGACAAAAGTATTTCCTTTGCTGCCAGGGGGGAAGTCTCCTGATGTTATGTATTTCAAACACTCAATGATGGTCTGGCATTCATAACATACAAAAAAAAGGAGTGATGACACATTAAAAGGCACCAGATGTTTCATCAGAGTTGGGTAGTGGGGCCGTGCAAAGTTGAATTTTATTTATACGTTTCTGAGTAAAAACACAAGCCTGTCAGAAAAAACATGAACATCATATTTTTCTAGGAACAACTTAAATGTACATAGAAAATGCAGTTCACAGGATGCAAGACACTCTTTGAAGCACAGGCTATATGGAGATTCTTTTTTTTTTTTTACAAAACCACAAAATGATCAAGGGAGTAGTTACAGGCTTATCTAGGAATGATGAGTATGCATGTGCGTATATATCGCATGTATTAAAATTGGTAGTGAAAAGTAACTGGTTATATTACAGCCTCATACTGGGGATTTTACCCACATCCTACCGTTTTTCCGGCACCGTTGGGTCCCACCAGCACAGTCAGAGGTGTAAAGAATGATATTACTTGTTTGTCCTTATCCTCCACGCCAAAACTCCTTACACCCAGGATGCTCATCTTCTCAATTTTAGACATCGTGGGACTGTTTGGCTATTTCTTTCTGCAGATTTCGCTGGGAAACTTCATGGACGAAAAACGAAATTTGCATGACTATAAGGCATTTTCAAACACACTATCACACATGGCAAAGGGAATCTGGATTAAGTAGTCAGGCAGTGAGTGTTAATTTAAAGCTGAACCGTGCAGTGCACCGTGAACCAAGAAAGCCATTGAAAGGGAAGTTTCCAAACTTAGCTAGCGACTTAGCTAATTAGCTACACTAGCAGTCCGCTCTTTATTGACGTCGCGTCACTGCTGATAGCCATCTATGTAAATATACATACACAGGATTATGCGGATACAGTACGTGAGAGCAGATGGCGACTCTTTCAGCGCTGAAAATACAGACGGCATGTAAAGCAACGACTCACATTACTGTAGGCTGCAGACCTGCTCGCGCTTCCGCATATCGGTGACGTCACATCCGTTTCAAGAAGCCCCACGGCCACGCGCGGAAAAAAGCGGCTCGAGGCGGTTATCCTTATCTATTACAATCAGCTCGCGAGTCGCTCTCAGTGCACAGGACACATGGCGACATGTGTTATTAGCAAGAGAAGCAAAAAGTCCGACTGCATGAAAAGCCAGGGCTGTTATTACTATATTTGTAGTAAATAATTAATTGTTGGATTCAACTCCTTTGAATCCATTAACTTTAACAGCTCTGGAAATGAAGTAAAAACCAATAATGCAAATGAATGAGCATACTTCACTTTGAACATAATTTAGTGGTCCTTATGTTTTTAATGGCAATATCAACTCGTATTTGAATTACAGTATATGCTAATTATATACAGATATGCATTGTTATACACTGCACACAACTGAATTAATGCCCACGTCTTTATTGACATGCAGATGAAAGCCAGCTGCAATTGCAGCAGTTCTAATAGTAACTATCTTGCATCAATACTAGTAATACTAGTAAGCTAGGCTTGACCTGTTAGTGGTTATGGTTGTTCACATGGTGCACTTCAGTTTCAGTCTTGCCATATAGATGGAATATTTGAGCTGATGAAGGCACATAATTTCACAGTAAACTTTGTGTGTTTATGAATTAGTACAAACGAAAAAACCAATGATCCATAAGTGAAGATTAAATTTAGAATATAGAAGAATTTCAAGAAACCGTAGATTTTACAGTTTATTACGTGTTTTTTTTCAGTAAATCCAGTTTTATTGAAATCTAGCACTGTAAAATCTAGCACTCACTTACAGATTATTTAAACAAGAACCGCTAATCCTGGCTTGCATGGAAGTACATTATTTGTAGGTCTTTTTATTTTCGCAATTGTTCGCCATGGCACACGCACACACACACGCGCGCACACACGCACGCACGCACACACTAGAAACACTACATTTGCTTATATCAGGAAAAATTGAACACTTTTGCTGTCTCACCGATTTCCAAAGTATTGAGACTTTGTGGTAGACTTTAGGTGCTGTGAACTATTTGCTAACTTGAAAACATATCATCCAGTGTTAATTATCGCTCAAACTGTCCATAAATCGCAAGTATAATCACAACAAAAGTACAGACATGGTCTGGTTGGTGTGTGGGTCCTTTCTTTGGAATTATATCGTTGACAATAAAGTTTAATTTGAAATGTCATAATGGCTGGTTGCTGTTGCTGAGCTGGGTACAGAGCGGCCCTGTGAAAAGAAAGCTGAGTATTTTATTAACAAATAGATCTAGATGTTCATGGAGGTGGTGTGTGACTCAGCAGGTTAAGCCTCTGTGCTTGTGCCCATGATTTCATGATTGTTTGAACTCTGGCTTTGCCACAATAATCACACCTCCACTGGGTCCTTATGCAAGGCTCTTAACTATCCTCCACCCCCAAAAAAGAATGGTCCAGGGGTACTGAATAAATGTGTGTGTGTGTACAAACAGACCAGTGGATGACACCATGGCCCCTGGCACTTCACTTAGGATGATTCCAAGGGCCCCCGAGTGACGGGGCCTAAAAAATTTGGAACATAACTGGATTGGGGGACCCAAAATCTCTAGCAATGCCCCTGGACACTAATAAACGACAAAACCTGCTAAGGAGAGAACAGTGATCTTATTATCAATATAGAGAAAATTAAAGAGCTTATCATAGATTGTTCTAGGCGCCCCTAGTTCCTTAAAAGGGCCCCTCGGTGACCTTTTAAGTGTTTTCGGCCTTCATGTTACTGAGCTGGACCAAAAGCACTGGAGCGACTGTGGAAAAAGCACAGCAGCAGCTGGCAGGAAAGGCCGGTGTCAAACAGCAGCCCCTTACCTGAGCCTGCAGAGGCCTCACTGCAGAGATCTCATCTATCCATCCAGGTTAATTAAAAATTCTGGGGGGGCTCACAGAATTTACCAAGCAGATGCACAACATTTCCTGGACGTGTGCTTTATTATTTTTCCTATTCAGGGGCCCCTGAATTTCTGGGAAATTTGGAGATATCGCTTGATCTACCTGAAGGGTTTTGGCTTGCGAAAGAAACCCAGCTAAGAAAGTTCCAGAGTGGGAGTGCATATACCCCAATTCATGCTATTTATGTGCAATTACGCATTCACTTTGTCATGGAGGTTTTCTCAGTTGCCACCCAAACTTCCTATGCAGGCACTATAAAATGTGGTTCTTTATCAGCTGAGAGATCTCTAAAACCAAACATGATGAAAAACATTTTCATCCTCTGTGTCGTCGTACTTTTGGCCAATGGATGTAGCCTACTTGTGGAATTAACAAAACATCTTCAACAGCTTGAACATCACCAGAGCCATTTCAGCTTTGTAAGTAATCCCTTTTTACATTCTTTTGCTCTATGACAAGACGCCATTGGAGTGAAAGCATGAAGTGTCTCATCGACGTCGTGTAGACTCGGAAGATCAAAATGCAGAACTGAGACTCACTAAGTGTAAATTCAGGCTGCAGCAATGTGCTTAAGAATGAGAAACACTAGACTATGTCAATACCAGAAGTAAGTATAGCTGAACTTTATTTCTGACCTGTTTGTCTCTCCCCTATAGAATACAACACAACTTTCCTTGCCAAAATGGTCAATGTACAAGAATGCAGTAAGTATGTTTTGTAATAAACAGCCCTTATTATATTTTTTTCTTTTGTGGCACTTCTGCTACTATTTTTGTAGTTTCAATAAAAAAATTTTAAGACTAGCATTTATTTGTATTTTTTTTAATCTATTTTTTTATTTAAAAATGCGCATTGTATCACAGTGCAGTTGCATGGGAAACTTTTCCCAAGAGCTAAAGACCATGGTGAGCAGCGTGACCTGCAACCCTGCTGCGCAGGAATCAATTTGCAAGATGATACGTGAAATTCGCTCAAAGCTGCTGCGGAATATAGAGCAACTGGGGCGCAGCGAAAACTTGGTGAGTGCCAGACATTTTGATTAGCTAGATGTGAAGCAAGCAGCCAAAACCTTTTCGGTATTTTGCATTTAGCAGTTGATACCTTTTCTTCAGTCTAAACCTAGTTTTTCTCATTTGGTTATTTTATATTTGCCTTGTTAGGCACATTGCACAAGTCCTGTTCTATGCACAATGTAAATCTTTAAACTCCTGAATTTTCTTGGGTATTCCTAGCTAAAGGTTTCCATCACTTTTGAGCTTAAAGACGATAATCTGCACACCCCTCATATAAAGCCCCATGGTCTGCTTCAAGTTTGGATGTAGGCTGTCCTAAGGACACCCCTTTGTATATATGCCATAATACGGCTCAGAGGGTCAGACCCCTGTGCCTATGATGAACCAGATGGTCACTGGTTCAAATCGTGGTGTCGGCAGTGTGATTTCACCATTGGGCCCCTAAGTGTGGCCCTTTTGCCAATTGCTCTGAGGACAGTCTAACCCTGCAGTCCTGAAAAAGAATAATATATATATATATGTTCATAGGTAATAATATATTTGATCATTTTGCTGGCATACATGTAAATTTAACTCACAATGTGCTTCTTTGTCTTTTCATTGCTAGGTGAAAGCTGGTTGCTTCTTCCGAAATGTAGCATCCAGTTACATAGAAAAAAACAAGACTTCGATCATAAATTTCTACTTGAAGTTTGTCCGACACGGGAATGAAGTGTGTCGAACCTGCAAACATAGAAGTTCGGCGCACGCATGATAAGTTACCGGAGCATTTTTATCGAGGCACTTCCGCGCAAAATACCTCCCTCTATTTGAATGTTTTATAGGACCAATTCTTTACATATCTGAAGTATTCCCTGTATGATACATACAGGCAGGTACCAGCCATATTGGTGTTTTTTCACATTTTTGTGAATTCTTGTTTATTTATCAACATATTTATTTATTTATTTTAATATTTGGCTATTTATATAATATGGATGGAAATTTAAAAATGAGTTGAATAAAGTGAATTATGCTGGAATTCCAGAATCATTCTGTTCTACCTCTTTAAGCCAGTTTGGTGAAACTTTAATTCTAACAAACTGTTGTTGCTACAGAATACTTGCAAAGGAAATTTCCTGTGGGTGCCAAGGCCAGTTTCAATAATACAAGAGCTCCTTTGATGCACTAATGTAATTATATTTACCATTTACGGATGCATATAAAAATTAAACTGTTGTGAATTGAACAATTACCAAACAATTAATGTAATAGATATTGATAAAACTTCGTTAACAAATGTTTGCATTACACTATATGGACAAAAGTTTTGGGACACCTGGTCATTACAACTACAGGAACTTTTATGACATCACATTCTAAGTCCATAGCCATCAATATGGAGCTGGTCCCCCTTTGCAGCTATAAAAATGGCGTCCTGGCATAACTCCTTGCATCCACCAAACCCAGACTCATCCATCAGGCTGCCAGCAGAGAAGCGTGATTCGTCACTCCCCAGAACCCATTCCCACCGCTCCAGAGTCCAGTGGCGCCGTGCTTTACACAGCTCCATCCAACGCTTGGCATTGTGTTTGGTGACGTGAGGCTTGCATGCAGCTGCTCGGCCATGAAGCCCATTTCCTGAAGCTCCTGATGCACACGGTGTTTGTGCTGGAGTTAATGCCAGAGGAGGTTTGGAACTCTGCAGTTACCGAGTCAACAGCGCGTTGGTGACCTTTACACACTATGAGCCTCAGCACTCAGAGACACCCATCTGTTACATTACCTGGTCTGCAGCTTCATGCCTGAGTCTCTGTTGTTCCTAAACGCTTCCACTTTGCAATCATACCACTTACAGCTGACAATGGAATATTTAGCAGGGACGAAAGTTCACAAACTGAGTTACTGCCAAGGTGACATACTGTGACAGAACCACGCTTGAATTCACTGACCTCTTCAGGATGATCCGTTCTTTCACAAACGTTTGTAAACCGGAGCGAATGACTAGGTGCTTGATCTTATACACCTGTGGCACTGGGTCTGAATGAAACACCTGAATTCAATGACTGAGGGGCGTGTTACATCAGTGTTGTATATCTGTGTGTTTAACAGCAAAAATGTGTTTCTTAGATGAGCACACAATATTCCTCACACACCGTCATCAGCAGCATTAGCCTAATCTCAACATGTATCACATGGCAAAAAAAAAATACTGTCAGGTGAGCAGATGATGACAAAAAAGAAGAGGAGGAAGATTCAGGCGTATTCAAAAGTAATCACACAGCGGACATCATGAAGCCCCCTTCAGACGTGTTTCTCAGTCCATGGTATACATGTGGTGTAACTCTTACTCTCAAGAGTTAAACTTTCCTATTGGTAGATTACACTGCGTCATGTTTGTATGTGAACATTAGAGGGCAGTGTAAACCAAACTGTCTATTAATGATGAACTATTTGCATATTACTTTTACATTCATAGAAGTCGAGTGTTAACCGACGTGGATTTTTAGAAAATGCACTGATATACACACAGTAATGTACAAAAGTCTTAGGCAAAGGAACGGTTTAAAGCCATTTATTTAGATAAGTACACATTTGCTCAGAATAAAAACATTACTTAACATCAGAGTAACATTAAGAGTAACAATAAAAACATTACTTAACATCAGAGTAACATTAAGAGTAACAATAAAAACATTACTTAACATCAGAGTAACATTAAGAGTAACAATAAAAACATTACTCAACATCAGAGTAACATTAAGAGT
>JAOYFF010000049.1:4824962-4835816 GCA_025773925.1 Cryptomyrus ogoouensis
GGGGGGATTTCCCCTGGGGGGCGCCTGGTTTTTCCCCCCCCCCCCCCCCAAAGTCCAAAAACATACTGAGGTTAATTGGAGTTACCAAATTCCCCGTAGGTGTGTGTGTGTGCCTTGCGATGGGTTGGCGCCCCATCATGGGGTGGTCCCTGCCTTGGGCCCACAGACTCCGAAGTCGCTGCAACCCTGAATAGGACAAGCAGTAACAGAATGTATGTATGGATTACGTATTATTTTGATGCATTTTTAAAGCTTCATTTACATGGTACGTTTAAAAAAAATCAAGCATACTTACTACTTAACCACACAATATGTATAATTCCCATATTTTAAAAAATCTTTTTGATCACATTTTAAAGTTTGTTTTGTTTTACTTCAAAGTGGTAAAACAACATAATGATTTAACTCCTGCCTAATTATAACTGGTCATTATCAGATATACTGCATTCCATTCACAACATTGTGCTTTTATATTAAATATTAGATCAGATGCATAGCACCTCCTTGTGGTTTTACAGAGAAAGCATTTACACTGGGTTGTGTGTGTTGGTACACGATCTGTTTCCAGTTCACTGGAAGGTTTGGATGATTATAAACCATCATTAATGGCCAAAAAAGGTGTAGATGGGGCAGCACACTGCATCTGTCATCAGAAGGTTGCTAGTTCGAATCCCAGGAATGGAAAAACAATTTCACCATTGGGCCCCTAAGCGAGGCCATTATCCTCCAACTGCTCGAAAACAAATATATGTCACTTTAAATAAATAAAATGTTAATCTCGCACTGGATTCCAAAGGAGTGTCAGTCAGAGAGGCGGCCGTGGACCGAGAACATCGGTGTGTTGTTAAAGGCAGTGTTTCATTTAAAAAGGGCTCAAAAGAAAAAAAAAATGAACAGGGAGAACTAGAAAAGGAATTCTAGCTATGGGCATTAGCAGGCTAAGGCAGATATCTAGGCAAAGCACATCAGTTACACCTACAGTCTGGAAGGACACAGGAAACGCATCATCAGAGGCTGGCAAATATCACCGAATATATATCAGAAAGTCTTTCATTTTCAGTACAGGTGTTGTGAGGCGACTCTATGGGTTGGGAATCTTTTTGGCATCCAACAACCTTGCTGAAACTGCCACATATGATGCTTCTCTGGAGACCATGATGAAGATGATTTCTGTGCCACGGGCAGGAAATACATTAGAATTATCTCACCAGGCGCAAATCTTCAATGAATATGTGAAAATTACAGAGCTGTAGTGTCACCTACTGATACAGAAAAGGAACGTATTTTTTAGATGCCGCATTAACTATTACAGTTTTATTTAACCCTCAAGATATCGCAAATGGAAAACTGTGCCCAGAACGCATCAAAGAAATACAGACACATTTATGCGTTACATACAAGAGCACTCGCGTTTGTCTGACGGAATCAGGAAGCTGATTTGAGGAGTCCCGCAGTCCAAAGACACGCCATCAGTCTAATTAGCATCTCAGAATAGCACACAGTGTGTTTATGTGTGAGACCTACCTTTACACTGGCCAGCCGTCCAGGGAGATCTGTGCCCTGCGCCTTTTCCTGCAATCCTGTGCTGAATAAATCGTCAGAAAGTTGGTAAATATTAATAATAAAAAATTATTATGAGGTTCTATTGGGCTTTATTAAAAGTGGTTAGCTGTGATGTACATTTATGTATAATAAAAATATTATTAAAATATTGATTTTATACTCCACTCTATTTACAAACTTAAATAATTTCTAAAAAGATTCCCCCCTCCAACCTCTTTTTGGAAATACATTACTCTTTCAGTCTCTTATTCTTATGTCACACTACATTAAATTCTTACTCAGACACACTGGCCCACTTCCGCCAGCTGAATTATTAATAAACAAATCGGACAGCTTTATATAATCGCAAATTCCGTGCCTACATTTCTGGAGCAAAAAAAAAAGAGCATGGGATTTTATTTGAGGACGGGAAAAACCAGACTTTGATTTATGACCTTTCTCACATGCTCAGCCCAAAGTGTCTCTGCGAGGAATAGTGTATGTCTGGAATCCATAAAGTCTCAGTAATAAGAGCATCATATTTAGAGGAGGGAGAGCATATACCTGGTACTCTGGTAATCCTTTATGTTTGTAGGCTGTGTCCATGTGCAGTTCTAGAACTTTCTAGCAGTGATGGCTGAATGAAGCTTTGTGGACCGTTTGGTGTATTTTTTTGAGCCCACTACATGGCGCTCTTGGTTTACTTTGGGGGCATGCTTTGAGTCCTTTTTTTGAACAGAGAGCACCATCTAGTGGGGTAAAAAAATATTGCAAATGGTTCATGAAATTTGGTTTGGCTTTCACTACTTTCTAGTATATTCTACACATAACACTGTGCTGACACTGCAAGTGGCGTAGGTTTGTGTCCCCTGGTTCAAGCATAACATACAACTCTCCCCTAACTGTAAGTAACTTTGGATAAAAGTATCAGATAAACGTAAGCCAGCAAACATCAATAACGTCACCAGGTAGTAATGCAACCAGGGTGGCCAATCTCATCCAGAAAGGACCGCTGTGTATGCGGGTTTTCGCTGCAACTTCCTAATTAGATTACTAATTAGAGGACTGATTGGCTGAAGCGTCCTCACACCGGGGTTTGAACAGCTGACCTACAGGTTATCCCAAAAACCTGCATACACACTGGGCCTTTGCGGATGAGATTGCCCACCCCTGGGCTAGACCATTACAGGCCGTAAACTACAAGCATTGTAAAAAATAAAAACAACAACAACTGTCAACAGTCTTTAATGTGTTTAGAGTTGAGCCAGTCATTAGCTACAATAACAGGAATTGGTTCTCTAGCTATTTTACTAGCAAGCAGCAAGTCGGACCTCATTACGCAACACCCTACTCATGATAGTACTGCTACTCCAGGAAGACTTGTGTTCTAACCCCCAAATGTCACAAAAAACATTGTTTCAAGAAACCTAAGGTTAACTGATTTAAGTAGTATTTTTCATGCCTACACAAAATCCATAAGCTACATTGTATCCACATTTCAACGCAATATGCACAGAAATATTAATTTGCTACCACTAGGGGGCCTCAAAGAGGCGCTCAAGCAAAGGCATTTACTCCATGAAATTACGTAAAAATATCATTTTAGGTCTGATATATAGTTGAACATCTAATATGTGCCAGAAGAAAAGAAGTGGGTCATTCCCACACATTTCCCTAAATTACAGCAAAGGATAAAAAAAAGAATAAGAAATGGAACATGCTTTTTAAACACTTTCTCTGGAAGTGTAAACGAATTGAAGTGGAGCGAATCCTAAAAACGTGAATTTCTCCAAACATATGAGAGTGAGGCTTTCCGTTTATACGGGAAGGAAGGAGACGTGCGCGTGGCAGCGGTCTGCAATGACTTGGGAAAAGATGCGTGGATCAATGAAAGACTTGGGAAAGGTCAGCGATCAGGCTTTAACTGCGTGCCCGGTAAATTTCTCTACTTGGAGGAAAGCATTCATTTACCACCTGACGACACGGAAAACTGGTGTAAAGGATCTTGTTGCATACAGGTAAATAGATTTCCTTTACTCTCTCGAGATGAGCCAAACGATAGTCTTAATGCTTTAATGTATTAGTTTAAAAAATAAAACGTTCACCTTCATTTTGCATGTTTGCAAAACTTTAATTTCAGATTCTCCTCCCGAATAAACTAGCAAGTGTCAGCGGGAATTGCACGAATCTCGAAGCCGATCCCTGCTCAGTTTTTTGTCAAAATGAAGAAAAGGTTTAGAAGGACTTAATCAGCAACTTGTTTTTCACTGGGCGAACTGGTTTGCGCCCTTTATTTTTGACAACTAAAGACCAGCGATGGACGTTTTTTCAATCAGCTGCCTGGAGGAACTTATAGAAAATAACAACAACAACAATAATAATAATAATAATAATAATAATAATAATAATAATAAAAACAATAAGGTTCCATAGAACTACGTGCTTTGGACCCTTAATAATAATAATAGCAACAACAATAACAAACTTAATCGGTCGAATGCCTGCTTTACGTGGCAGTTATCGGACATATCCTGCGGATAAACATCGGAACTGCAGACTGATCTCTTTCACCACGTTTATGTCGTATTTTGTGGTATTTCTTGCAACAATGATATAGAAACCAGCGTATACGGACGTCACGGGATCCCACATCGCTCCAGTAAAATGCGCCTGCATTTACTCCGACGCTCAAAAGGGGCAATGTGCAATTAAGACTGACAACGGCGGCTGAATTCACGTCAGTGACCTAGAAAGTGTACGCGACGAGCCCGCATCCTGCGGTGTGACCAGGGCTGCTCCAAGACTCGGGAGGTAATTACAGAAACAACTTAACACCCGGCAAATCACACCGATGCTGCATAAGTACCATCACTAGGCTGTATGAGTCTAAAGCTATAATTAGCCATGCATTAGTTTGATTAACTTTTTTTTTTTTTACGAGCATGGTCGCTGAAGGCTGGCCCGTAGTTAGTACTGGATAACAAAAATGGGAAAAAATGATTTAATGTTTATCACGCACTTTGTAATTGAAACACTTATGACGTGTATATGGAGTGTCCTTGAAAAGCATTAGGCCTGAATAGTTTTTTTAATTTTTAAAAAATAATGTATTAGAATTACTGATGAAGCTAAATCTTCATGCCATCCAGGTCGCTATGATAAAGAGGAGGCTTGAGTTTCCAGATCAACTTGTCCGGAAGCATATCTGCTACTTTTCCATTCTCTGGGAAGTTCTGCTCAGTGCGCTCCAGTTTAATGATGAGGTGATTTCTGCAACGAAAGGCTGAAAAGATGGATACAAACATCTCCGCAGTAGCAGACGGTGGCTTATCGGAGAGGGACGCTTCCACGCGCGTTTTAACCGGCTGCTTCCTCTTCCTCCTCATCTTCACCACTCTCCTGGGAAATACGCTGGTCTGCGCGGCTGTGACCAAGTTCCGTCACCTGCGGTCGAAGGTCACCAACTTCTTCGTGATCTCGCTGGCAATCTCGGACCTGCTGGTGGCGATCCTGGTCATGCCGTGGAAGGCCGCCACGGAGATCGTCGGCTTCTGGCCCTTCGGCTCATTCTGTGACGTCTGGGTGGCGTTCGACATCATGTGCTCCACCGCCTCCATCTTGAACCTGTGCGTCATCAGCGTGGACAGGTACTGGGCCATATCAAGTCCATTCCGCTACGAGAGGAAAATGACGCCCAGGGTGGCTTTTGTCATGATCAGTGTCGCCTGGACCTTGTCGATCCTCATCTCCTTCATCCCTGTCCAGCTTAACTGGCACAAGGTTCGAACCACTGGCTACCCCGAGCCCAACAGAACGTACGGGGAGACGTTTCCGGATAACTGCGACTCCAGCCTCAATCGGACGTACGCCATCTCATCCTCGCTCATTAGCTTCTACATACCCGTCGCTATAATGATAGTCACGTACACCCGGATCTACCGGATCGCTCAGAAACAGATCAGGCGGATTTCGGCTCTGGAGCGAGCGGCAGAGAGCGCCATGCACCGGCATACCGGCATGGAGCGGAACCCTGGAACAGAAACGGAGAGCTCATTCAAAATGTCATTCAAGCGCGAAACAAAGGTCTTAAAAACGCTCTCGGTCATAATGGGGGTGTTTGTCTGCTGCTGGTTGCCCTTCTTCATCCTAAATTGCATGGTTCCGTTTTGCGAGGCGCACCTGATGAACGAGAGGATAAATTTCCCCTGCGTCAACTCCACGACTTTTGATGTCTTCGTTTGGTTCGGCTGGGCAAACTCATCTCTCAATCCGATTATATATGCCTTCAATATAGATTTCCGAAAGGCCTTCTCCACCCTGTTAGGCTGCCACGGACATTGTTCCAGTACCAATTCCATAGAGGTCCTCAGCCTGAACAACAATGGCGCTCCGCCTCCATCGTCCCATTCCCAAGCTAAGGGCCGCCTCCCTCTGGAAGCGAATATGGCGTACATCATCCCTCACACCATTCTCACCCAGGATGAGGAGCTGAGCGATGTGGAGGGTGACGTTGGGGTCAAAGCTCCGATGAAGGTCTCCCCTGCCCTTTCGGCCAACTTGGACAGCGAGACTGATGTTTCATTAGAAAAGATTAACCCTGTGACTTCAAACGGGCAACATATGATGTGACAGGAGATGGAAATTCTTCTCATTTAAGAATCTTGCCATTCTCAACTTTAAAAGCAGATGTGAAGGGGGATGTATAACCACAGATACACCTCAACAGTACCTGCAAACTGACGTTTACTAAAGACCTTAAATCTGATGTGGTGCAAGTCCCGCAGAATGTTTTAAAGGCACTTTATTCCAAATAACTATCTTGAAAAATTCATGTACTGGATGAATCTATGAAAATATACATATACAACAAGTCAATCAAGTAGATAAACATAATTTTAATGACGTTGTTTTCATAATACATCAACCAAAAAATCTATTTAACGTGGACATATGCAAAAGCTGGTTTCTAATGTTTTTGTCTGTAAGTGCTGTATGATCGTAAGTTGATTGTATAGGCTAGTTTTTTGTATATTGTCAAGTACTAGGCCAATTTCTTCAAAATGTTTCAGTGGCTTTTGGTTCTGGTTTTGTATTAATTTCTACATTTTTGTTAAATGAAGCTGATCTGTGCGCTTCTTTTTATCTGTAAGGAATACAGCTTCGGTGGCTGTTGTAGATTGTTTTTTTTGTTTGTTTTTTTTTTTTAATATTCACTGTAGATCCAAGACGGAACCAGAAGGCTGAATGGGATATATATCATAAAAGCAGAATAACAGATGAAAGGGAATGTGGGTATATCTGTAAGCAAGAGATTCTGGTTGTGCCGTACTAGCAAACTGATATGTATAAATGGCTCCCTGAATGTCTTCGGTTCCTGTTCTTTTCTTTCCGGGCCAGTTTACCAGCCTTTTGCAGGTCCAATGCCACACAAACGTAATGTTCTTAATGTTCTATTGTTAGTATTGTTCAGTAACAGTAGTGTTTTTGGGGAGCGTCTTGTGGCTTAGTGAGTTAGGACTTCACGCTCGTGACCAGAAGGTTGTCAATTCGACTGACAGACTGATGATGCTCTTGGGCCCTTCAGCAAGGCTCTCGCCTGCCCCCCCCTCCAAATGCTCTAGGGGCGGTGGACGCTGGCTGACCCCCCCCCCAAGCTTCCTCTCACCTGTCTGTCTCTGTGTCTCAGGGAGGGGGATAGGCAATTAAAAACACATTTCCCCATGGGAACCAGTAAAGTGTCTCTTTTCTAAGATGTACCCATGCAAAAACTTCATCATCTAGTGCAGTGTTTCCTGATCCAGGTCTCAGGCACCCTGAGACAGTCCATATTTTTTGCATTTTTGCAGAGGGAGCAAAAATGTGGACTGACTGGCAGGGAGCTGGGAAGGAGCAAAAAATGTGGACTGTCTGGCAGGGAGCTGGGAAGGAGCAAAAATGTGGACTGTCTGGCAGGGAGCTGGGAAGGAGCAAAAATGTGGACTGTCTGGCAGGGAGCTGGGAAGGAGCAAAAATGTGGACTGACTGGCAGGGAGCTGAGAGGGAGAAAGACATAGATTGGCTGGGAGATCCTGAGGACCGGGTTGGGAAGCACTGCACTTGTGTCTTATAGTCCCTTTCAGATACTTGATTAGCTCAGCTGTTTTCGGTGGGGTACAATGATGTCCTAATGAAGAATGTAATTTGGTTAAAGCTCAAGGTGATTCATCATGCCTGATGCTCATAAAGGGCCTGGCGTTGCTCCTAAAAGTTCAATTCATTCATGAAATGACATTAAGCATGAAATTATGTATCTGTAGTAGAAGAAAAAAAAATCTACTTCTGGTTCCAGCAGCAATGTCTGACACCTGTGACTGGGTGTGAGAGACGCTTGGCCAAGGTCGATGTAGCTGAGTGCGAGAAGAACGACTGGAGATTTACAAAAAGTCTATAATGCAAGTGGGTCCGGCATGGCTGTGGGGTTTTTCTGAGAATCCCCGTGACCATAAACTGGATATGCAGCTGGGAAATGGATGGGTAGATTGAGTAGAGATACCTTATGCATCTCCATAGGAACATTCTTTGTATCTCCTACCCCACTTTGCTCTCCAGGAGACACACATATAGGTGAGAGGCAGCTTTGGTGTCCCAGCACAGGATGAGCCAGCGAACCACACCTGAAGCCACAGTTAAGGACCTTGCTGAAGGACCCAGCGGCGCCACCAAGCTGTCAGCCCTGCGATTCGAACCAGTGGCTTTAGGGGTCGCCGGCACAGGGGCCCTAACCCGCTGTGTCACACGCCACCCCGTAAATGTTTAATTGGCAGCAGTGGGATTAACTAGCCATGCTCCCAGTAGGTGGATGGATGTTTGTAGAACAGGGGTAGGCAGTCTTATCCAGAAAGGGCCAGTTTCTATGCGGGTTTTCACTGAAACTCCCTAATTAGATTACTAATTAGAGGACTAATTGGCTGAAGAGTCCTCACAGCTGGATTTGTACAGTTGAGCTAAAGGTTATCCCAAAAACCTGCGTACGCACCGGCCCTTTGCAGATGAGATTGGCCTCCCTTGCTCTAGAATGTGAAAAGTAAAAAGAAATAAATAATCATTTACCACATGTATACATGTAAATGCACCAAGCAGAGCATGTAAAAAAGATTAATTTGGAAGCTGCTCAGTGGAACCTAGAGATGCACTAGGGGAATAGCATTGCCGACGGCTGGTCTTAAATTGTACATTTTTATCTACTGTTAAGGACGTGTCTGTCTGCCTGCTCGAGAAATTACGCCCAGCCTGTGAGTCTTCTGGCATTAAAGCGCCACCGGAGGTTTTAAGGCATCGATACGAAGGTGTTAGTTGTAATTTTTCTTTCGCTCTGAGCTTATTGTGCTTTGTGGTATGTTGATGGCACAGTGACAGATGCTAAAAGCTGCTAAAGACCCTCAACTTTATTCTGGGGGAAAAAAATGTCTCATTTTTTTTTTCTCTAAAATCCAATATGTGTAAGGATGATGAAATATGGACAGCTGTGGATTGGAAATCTGAAATGGGTGACTATCAAGCTTCATGTCTATCAAGCATAAATGTGCAGTTTCAAAATGCCTGGCAGGCTGGATCTTCTATTTTTATACAGCCTGCAGTAACTGACAACATGGGTGGAAGGTTAATCTGTGATTTTGTGAATATAATACCCGGCTTAAAATTCCACTCTGTCCCAAAGCTGGAGCAATAAAGACTCATCTTATGAAAGTGAATCCAGCGTTGCTATTTTAGTGGGTGTTTGTGATCTATACCTGCCAGAAAATGCTGCCTTCCTGCAGCAATATGAGGATATGTTTAAAGGGAATTTGCCTTTTGCCAAAGATTTTTAGAAATTATTTGTCATCTTTTATGTGTAACCTACAAGCAGAACTACTTTAAATAGTTTTTGGAGATTTCAGTGTATTCACAAACTAGTACAATGTTAATATACATTTGTATTTATTTATTGTAAGATTAATTATTAGACATGGTGCAATCAATTTAAATAACAGAATTTAATATTACTATTTAATATTTCACAAATGAGTTAGTCATTTGTAATTTACGCTACAGAATCCTGTGAGATACACTGCAACCAAATCAAATTAATGTTTCCGTTGGGTCGTATTACATTTTAATGATACATTTCAAAGGCTGCCTTTAACTAGAACATCCCTAATGTAGATGTCCGACTGCAGAAATCCTCAGATCTAAACCTCCACGTTACTTTGGCGCCTTTCTCTTCTTCATGTACGGTTTAGCGGATCTCCATCAGCATTTGTCTCGACTATCAGTCAGAATGTAACCTCCATGACGTAATTCTGAACTGCCACTGGTTCATTAATGCAGATTTTCCCAACCCAGTCCTTGGGGAACCTCGGACAGTCCACGTTTTTGCTCCCTCCCAGCTCCCAGCCAATCAGGAACACCGAATACCTGGTACAGGAGCAGAGAGGAAGCAAAAACGTGGACTGTCCGGGGTTCAGTGACCTGCAGTTTCGGGGTCCATCAATCCTCCATAACTGCTTATGCAGTGCTGGGTGGCAGTGAGGGCACAGCCAGACAAGGATGCCAGTCCAGGACACACACAGGCACACAGTAAAGGCAATTCAGGAACATGCAGCTAAAACCTGAACCTAAAGAAGAGAGGAGCGCAGTGCAGGAATCACCATCTCCAGGCTAAAGCAGCGAGCCCTACACTGATACCAGCTGATCCACAAAACTCACCTTTTTTGTATTTGCATTGTGAGATTTTATTACGCTAAGATCTTTTTTTTTGTTTGATGACAAACAAAGTAGGTGTGAGTAGATATCCTGAATATGAAAGAAAGGAACAAAGGACATTGTATGAATCTTTTCTTCCTATAAAAGTCAGAACTTCTGAGCCTAGTTTCCTCCTGTAAATCCTCTGCTAGCCCTGTAGACCCAATTCCTACAAAATCCCTGAAGGAAATTGCACCACTGATTAGCACTGCCCCGTTAAATGTGTTAAACTCGTCTCTTAAGCTTGGATATGTTCCAAACCTTTTAAAATGGCTGTTATTAGACCCGTCCTAAAGAATCCAAATCTTGAACCTAGTGTTTTAGGAAATTATAGACCTATCTCAAATCTTCTGTTCATTTCAAAGATCACGGAAAAGGTTGTAGTCTGTCTGCTGTCTTCTTTCCTACAGAAAAATAATGCTAATGAATTATATCAGTCTGGCTTTAGACCAAACCACAACACAGAAACAGCTTCAGTCAAAGTAATGAATGATTTGCTTATGGCTTCTGACCGTGGCTGTATATCTCTGTTGGTATTACTAGATTTAACTG
>JAOYFF010000049.1:4866490-4930364 GCA_025773925.1 Cryptomyrus ogoouensis
GCGGAGCCCTGTGTAGCTTAGTTCTTTCCCTGTTCCACCACAAATGATTCAGCTCAAGAGCTGTGTGGTAATTAGCATGAGGAGGTGCAAGGAGGTGTGTTAAATGAGGGGAAACCCAAAAATCTCTGGAGTTTGTCCACAGCTCTAAATGCTGTGGACAAAATCTATATTCCATCTTATGTATGGCTCAATTTGGCCAGCCTAGCACCGAACTGGGGGGGTTCAAGCTGATTATAATTCTGCATGTGGCTTGTTTTTCAGTTTGAATGAGAATGTACCTCCGTTAAAAGCGTAAACACCACTCTTTCGATTAATGGCACTTATTGTTAGTAAATTAGCAGTCGAAATGTCAGTTTGACCCTAATGATTAAATTTGAATTATTCCTTTAATTTGGTAGCGATGCATTACACATTTTCACTCAGTGCTAAAACAAGATTAGAAGCGGCAGGGCAAATCCATTCGCAAAGGTAATCCATGTCCCATTAATGATTTTCACAAAGCCAATTCCTCTAATTATGCATTGTTACTCATACGTTTTTATGTAATAAACTTCAAGTAATTACTTACTAATAACTTATTTTCATATTCACACTATCAACATATATGTACAACACATGTGAAAGAAAAGAAAACACCAAGGGTTAGTCACAAATTGGATGCAGAAATGATTTGGGTGCAATGAATTATTCACAATTATTATTCACAACTATCGGGGTGGTGTGTGACCCAACTGGTCAAGCATATGTCTTTGTGATTGGAAGGTTGCTGGTTTGAGTCCCAGCCTCGGTGGAATAGTCACAGGTCTATTAAGCCCTTGAGCAAAGACTCTTAAATGCTCCACATCAAAGACCCCAGATAAACAGCCTGAACATGTACTCACTCTCCACTGTATGCCTCAAAGGACAGCAAAATGGGAAGTGTGAAAAGAAGCGTTCCAATGTCCTTGTGTGAATAAAGAGTCATTTCAATATTCAGTATTACTGATTTCATATGTGCCAGGTATGAATTCAGTAGAACTAGCGGCAGAGAAGCCAAGCTAACATATAAGAATTCAAGCTGCCAATTATCATGCTAACAAAACCAGATAATGTTCAGCTTAAGAAGAATGTTTGTTTAGAAGAAATATATTTGCAACATAAAGCTTACTAATCATCCAGGGCAAGCACGTGGAAATAAAAGTTACTGGGGTCTCAGAATATTATTTCCAGAAATCCACTTAAACACGTCAAGGTTACCAGGCCTTTCCTACAGCTCCCTGTCATATTAACGTTCTGGTAGTCAGCGACTCTATCCTAAATGATAAATGGCATCGTTTCACTAAGTCCATTCATCTTCTTATCCAGTACAGGATCGTGCCTTTGGACCATCAGAGGAAATTTGAGTACGGATATGCGCCGCATAATGATGTTTCGGTCAATGACAGACCACGAAGGCGGTCCCATAAGATAATGAAGCTGAAAAATTCCAATCGCCTAGTAACATCATAACGTCATACCGCAGCGCATCACGCGCGTGTTTGCGGCGATGCTGGTGTAAACAAATCTGCTGCGCTGCCAGTCGTATAAAAGTATAATACTTAATAATAATAATAATAATAATAAATGTTACAGGTTTAGCTATTTAATTACTAATTATACTTTGTACCGTGCACTTTCTACTTACAAAATAAAATTTCCTATAAACAATTAATATGCCGTTTCATGCACAGTGCGTAAATACACTCTATGGTGTCCGCACAACGGCGAAATTGCCTAACGACGCATTTCTCAGAACGTAATCCTGTCGTTAAGAAACGCATGACTGTACCTGGAGGGAACGCATGCGATGCAGGAAGAAAACGCAATAGTCATGCACCCATTCGAATCCATATACTGTAAACCTCGACACATGGGGCACTACTGCTACCCACTGGTCGACTGTCACCAAAATAAAAAATTAATTATTATGGGGGTTTTTTTGGCTCTAATGCTTATAGCTGAAATGATGTTTCATCAAGCTGTCTATCATAGTAATCACACAAGTGTTTATGCTATTAGAATGAAATATAAATGCATGCATTATGTAATAAACATAAGTTATGTATTAATTAGCATATAAAAAATGTTGCACCCATGAGCTGGACTGGGTAATTGCTTCGAAGATGGATGCTCCTTCATCTTTTCTGAGAAGCGACCGTAGCATCTTGTCATCTTGTAGTGCTGGGTAAGGAACGTCATCTATGTTTAATATGTACGCACATTTAAAACGACAGCTTAGAAACTGCACTGTATTTCATGATTAACATATCAGTCTGTCATCCTTTCCTTCCATCAAGCAGATGGTTTGAATGTGACAAATGTCAGATCAGGGTTGGTGCAAGCCAACAAAAATGTATGTTAGGATTATTTAGCGCCCTTGGTGCCTGGATCACAGATTACCTCACCAGCTGGCCACAGTTCGCGCGCTTCAGTAACCGCATATCTGTCGTGGCGCAGAGCAAGAAAGGGCACCCACCCCAAGGGACAGTACTGTCACTCGTACCGTTTACTCCTTACACCGCAGACTTCAGGGAGGACTGTTGATTGTGTCACCATCAGCAGTTCGCTGACGATTCAAGGCGCAAGTCTCCGCAGGATGGAGTAGTGGGCGTGTCAAATGATTAGTGGGCGTGTCAAATGGTAAGTGGGCGTGTCAAAGGGTTAACGGGCGTGTCAAAGGGTTGGCGGGCGTGGCAAATTGTTAGTGGGCGTGTCAAAGGGTTGGTGGGCGTGTCAAAAACTGGGAGCGTCGACAGTATGAGTTTCATGAAATAGGTGGAATCACGCAAATCACTTGCTTTATGCTTGCTGAAAGTGTAGTACCAAGTGTAAACAATATATGCTACATATAGGATATATGCTACACGAACAAATGTGAATTGGACATTTAATTACAGATATCTGTCGATCATATTCATTGCCTGACATGTCTGGTAAATGTCTGTGGCCAGTTTCACAAAGCAGGATTTCTTGCTTAGCTGGATAACTTGTCAGATTTACGATAGGCTGGGGCCAAATGCAGGTGCTGTCTCAAAGTCAAAGGTGGACTTCAGGCAGAGGAGGAATCCACTAACCACTATTCCCGTCGAGAACGCAAGAATAACACGATGCAACGTCAACAATTAGTCAGAGTGGCATGGCAACACAGAGGAAGTCTATAAGAAAGTACAGACTAGGCTGTTTTCATTAAGGAGATGCCCCTTGGTGTGTAGAGAAATTGGTGCGTATGTTTTAGCAGTCCATTACCATCTTTGCTATTTACTGGGGGAAGGGTAATATCAAGGTGATGGGGACTGATAGACGGTGGGAGGAAGGAAGCTCCCCTAACGGGAACAGAGAGCTGGTATCTGGCTTATCGCCCCAGGATTCATGGCCCTGAGCTTCTGAGGCTCCTCTGCCCCATGTCCCCATCCTTACTTAGGTCGGCCATAACTAGGCCAACTCACTTTAGCTCATCGCTCTGCTGTTCCACTAGCAGCAAACGCCAGGTTCATTCCTCCTTGTACCACCTTCACCAAACACTTAGTTTGTTATATTATTTATTTCTTGCGAGGGCTGATTATTATGCTGGGAGTTATATTTGTAATACTGTTGTGTCACAAAATGTGGGGGAGGGGGTGATCAAAGTTGTTTTATCTTATTAAAAATCTGTTTTCCTTGTTAATCCATACATCCTTAGGCATACGATTTGCCAGGCATCTCGTTCTGTGTGCATCCCAATAAGCAAATGAATATGCATTAGTCCAAGCATTTAATTCCTTAAGATCATCCACCATGGTGGCGTGATGAAACATTAAATTCCTTGTAAGAGAAAAATGAACATCAGGTTTTATTATGACTGCAAATGAAGGTTCTAGTCCATGTGAGACACAGTCAACGGGCTGAATACACACTGCCGTGTCTCTTTCGGCTTTTCATCCTAATGCGTTTGTCAGCTTGCATCATCTGCAGCTCGACAAGAATTATGTAAGAAATGATCAGTGTCGCATAAGCTCCTGATGTGAGATCTGCATTACCCTGAGACACGATCAGGATTCGAATGGTCACACCTTATCTGACAACTTAGTCCTGAACACACTCTGGAATAACTTCATGGTCTTAAAGATAAATGGAAAATAGTTCAGCCTGAAGGGGACAAATCTTTAAAATGTGACTTTGAAGCAGACTTTATTTAACTGGGCTCCTATTCTGAATAAAAAGTTGCATTTTAAAAATTAAATGAAGAGAGTGAGAAAGGATACAGAATTTCATCTTTGAAGCCACTACTGACGTTTTGTTCAATTTGAGGAGTAATGTACATGTATACTGGTACTGTACTTTTGACATAAATCTGGCAATTGTGATCTATTATAATGTTATGGATTACGTGTGTATTTAGACAACGTATCTTTCAAATTTCTTTATCAGAAGCATGCAACCATTTTCCCTTTTCTTTATCACTAGAAAAAATTATATTTGGTGTTTGTGGTTTTTATAATTGATACAAGATTGTTTTATAAAATCATTTATTTATGACAGCTTAATATAATGGATACACTGTTATTCATTTGTAATGAAGTTCATCCATCCATCCATCCATCTTCTATCCCCATATCCTGGTCAGGGTTCCTCGTTCCATTTTACATTCTCTACTTGAAATTATATTTTTTCTTAAAATTTTCCTGTAGTAAAACAATCTTTCTTTCTTGAAAATATAAATTCAGTGTTGCTAATGAATCTGCGGGAACAGGAAGTCAGTGTTCCCTGGACAATCTGAGGGCCTGCGGGGAACATGAAAATCCATAAACAACCTTCCTGCAATAATATTACGCTGCCGGGTTTATCTGTATGGAGATTAAACAAGCTTAGACCTTAAGGGAGGAATTGTGTTTGCTTATTGAAGGGGGGGGGGGGTGGTTGGCGGAGTGCAGGAATGGCTCCCAAAAAAGTTCAGCATCACTAACAGAACATAGGCCACTATTACGGTGATACTCTATAGCCACCCATCTTCAATTGAGCCATGGAGTCTCAAGTGATCCTGGGAGGCCGAGAGCAACAAGATGTTTCATTCCAATATTTACTTTGACAGACTATCCTTGTAGAAGATGACATTCTAGCATCTTCTTGAACCACCATGGCAGAACACAAGCTCAACAGAAGTTTGCAGTACTTAAACTGGCCCCTGGGATTATAACATTCAACTGCTCTCAGTTCAGTGGTGTACGTCTGACGCTCTCTCCAGTCCCACATGTGCACTCAAGCAGCCCAACTCCAGTTAATATTATATGGACACAATACGGCCAAAAGAATGCAGACCTCCCAATTAACTGGAAGAATTTCCTATTTAATACACACCCATTGCAGACACAGGTGTATAATTAAGCGCACGGTCACACAATCTCCTGCAACAAACAATATCGGCAGAATTGGTGGTTGTTGTACAGGGGAGGTTAGGGACTCTCCACTAGGCGCCATCACAGGGCACCATCTTCACAACAAGTCAGTTCTCCACATTTCTGCCCTACTAGAGCTGCCCCGGACAACTGCGAGCCAAGTGATTGTCAAGGTCAAAACATCAGGGAGCAAGTTCAGTTGTGAAGTGGTCAGCGAGAAAAACTCACAGAAAGGGACCTGGTCACCCAACATCAGTGACCCACCTGAACGGCAGCAAAACCAGCAGGTTCCCAGACTTTATTGGAATGCTTTGCCAGAAAAGTAGAGACTATTAAAGCAGCAATGAACGGACCAACTTAATATTAGTACCCTGGCTTTTGTAAAGAGATGTTAGACAAGCTGGTAGCCATATACCACATATAGTGTATCGGAGGGCCTGCATTTCTCCTGACATTTTATATTCTGTCCAGAATACTCCGTGCCCAGTGTTTCCCAGCACAGGCTCCAGACTCCCAGTAACCATGTACTAGATAAATGGTCATGGATGAATGATGAATATTTCAGTCGATTTTAACCAATCACCCCCCCTCTCTCCCATTTTAATAGAGCCACACAGTAACACAACCACTGAAAACCAGCCAGTGCTAGACGGCAATCACCTAAAATCTCATAAAACTCTTCAGTCATTTGTCAGCTGTTGAAGGCAGCCCCTCCCCCACCGTGTTTGTTTGTCTTTCCCGTTTATGACGTCCCAGCAGGGGAAAGACCAACAATCTGAGGCAATTCCATAAAAATGAAAAAATGCATTTTGCCAATTAAGCAAGAAGAATACTAATTTAGCTGCATCACTGAAAACAAAGTGTCTCTTGGTATAGCTTTATAAATCTCCTCTCACTTCTTTCTCTCCCAGTTCCTCCTGCTTATTACCCACCGTTATTTATGTATAGGAGTAAGTTTTATACAGATATGGCCCAGCTTAATTCCCCGGGGCGTTGTTGGACAAGACGTGCAACACCAATAGTGCACAAAAAACATGTTATTCTGCTCAAACTCATTAATGGGTTATCGCTAAAACAAACAAACAAAAAAAAATGAAAAATTGAAGCGCCGAAAGCCATTTAAAGTTTACTTTTACTGTGTTATAATATGCTGACTCAAGCCTCCAGTTTAAATCTGACCCTGTCTTGGCAAGCAGTTACTGAAAAAGGATTGAGCGAAGAATAGGTAATGTGGCTATATAAGTGTACTTATATACAATAAGATCACAGTGATGGTCAGTAATATTGATTAATTAAAAAAATACCATTATGGAGAGGTACTTAAGGGTAGCGTTTACCTTGGAATTATACATCTGCATTAGGAATTTTTAAAAAGTAAATTACATAAAAAAAGCATAACCCTTTTCACAGTGAAAGTCAATAGTGCCTCCATTCTTCCCCATGCCATCCTGAGGAAGCTTCCTCAGTGCTAGGAGCATTAATTAAGATTAATTGTCTATTCATTTGTCTACAAACATGATTTGCCCCTTGAGAAACGACCCACGTAATGTCATGCTGACAATGAAGGTCGAAGAGACGCACAGATGTTCTGAGTGAGGGACGTCACGTCAGTCCTCCGGACTGGAATTTAAATGAGAATCGGTCTAAGGTACTAGTAAATTAAATATTTTGCATGCGTTTAAATTTTTAGTGTGTTATGCATGCATGCATTTTTCACATCTTTTGGTTCCGGCGATCCCTAAAGTGTAAGAAAGGGTGTGTAGGATTGTGTGCCTACATGTTCCCCATCTCGCAGGCATTCTATAAATAACACCAAAAAAAAAAAAAGCAGAGGACACAACAAGTGTTGTCAAAGAGAGATGAGATGTTCCCCTAACCCCTTGTGGGCCACCCTGAGCTTTCAAGGATACATTTTAATGCAAACTCAGCCAATCGTGATGACCTGTGGCTGTCCGCGAGTTTGCCACCGCGTCAGACATCATATTGACATCTCACAAATGAGATTACTGCCCATCTGATTAAATGTGAACTGAACGCTTGATGTCTCGGACAGCCAGGGCACAGCTGCCAGTCAGAGGAAAGGAAACGCTTCTTAATTTTGATTTTTAGTGTTCTGAGATGCAGAATATAGTTTATGTCCCATCCTGTGCTGATGCAAAGCACGTGTAGAATATCCATTGTATTTTACAGATCATATCACCGACTAAGAAATCATTTGTGCATGAGTTGTTCTCTGTTGAAACGATTTGAATACTGAAAAGGTTCTCTTTAAAGAGCAATTATAGTCTATTCATAAAATAAAAGACAGAGGAAAGTAGGGCAGTTGTAACGTGTATCTAGTCAGCAGAATGTATCTTCCTTCTCCCCTGTGCAACTGCCTATGATTAATGGTGATATATTTTAGGCTATCTGAACATGAATTCTCAGTAACCTCTGTTTTCCTGGCAAGATATTGGCACCGAATCCCCTCATGATTAATAAGAGCAGTAATAACAATAATAGTTTAATTCAGGCAAACTCAATGTTTTAAGGTTTCAGAGACTGGTGGTGATTGAAAATCTTCTTAAAAACAAAAAACTGGAATGGTGTTTTAAAAGGTTCTGAATATAATCTAGGCTATACTGCAGCTGGGGCACTGCAGCATGCAGTGCGCAGAGTGCAGTGTTCAGTGTGCTGTCCGTGGTGTAGAAGTCCTATAGTGTAATACATTCACCTTGGTCTTCCTGTGCTTATATCCACACAACACATTAGAAGCTAAAGATGTGCAAAAGTTTTCTACGAGCCCGGTCTTTAGCTAGGCAGGGAAGTAGCTACACTTAAGACTGACCTACTAAACCTGGTAAACTGGCTGATTATAATGTGTTTTAGCAGGGAAATCAGCAAAGTGTGTTGGATTCTGGCCTTCCAGGATGGGAATTGGGGAACCGTTATTTACTGGGAAAGGGAGAGAAGGTTTATGAAATCCATGTTGATCACTGTCAGTACTGGTTACAGTGAGCAGCTGACTGGAGACCTTCTAACACAATGTCCAACTTTCACAAAGCCAGGGCAACCCTGATCAGCAGAAGGTCTTCCCCTTCGATATTCATGCACCCTCTTCAGATTCGTAAGACGCAGGTGGTTCATCACACTTATTCAAAGACGACGAATGGATTTGCTGTTGTCGGCAGTGGGAACCTACGAGAAAAGACTCACGAGATAGATGCGTGGCTTTTCCATTACCTGATTCCAATATTATGAATCCCCGCAGGGGGCCTGACAGATGTCAAGGGAGCCAGTAGGTTTTACCACTTATATATCCCTCAATTCAAATATATTACGCCACGGAAAGCAGTCAAAATGGCTCCTGATCCTGATATGAGAGTTCGGAAAGTGGTAAATAATGAACAAGCTGTGAGGAAAGTGTGAGGAAAGATTGCTTTGATGCTGCGGAGAATAATGAATAAAATGTTTCCGGGATGCTGATTTACGGAGGTAAGGGAAAAATTACTTTCGCTTTTCTATGTTCTGAATGCTTTTACTCACACGTTGGGTCTCACCTATAATAACGTAAGTATATCCGAAACGCTTTATATTTTTATACATTCATGGATCTTGGCCTCAAAACTCACGATAATTCACAGGCTATAACCTTGTACAGAATGTAACTTTGAAATGGCCCTCTCCATTGAAGGAATGCAATTTGTTCACCCTTAATGAATTTGTGTAATTATCATCAGTTTGAGTAAAATGACCACTGCTCTGACAAGCCAAGAATGTAATCTACAGAATTAAAAAAGAAAATAATACCATATCCTTTTACAGCATGAATTATCCTCTAGCATGAATTATTCCAAAGGGAAATTATATAAACTATTGAAATACCAAAATAAACCAGAGTGTAAAGTAAATTATTAATATTGTTAAAGGAGATCTACTTGTGGAAAACAATAGAACTTCTCATACACCTACACACTTTTAAAAAGGAATTTAAAAAGATCTCAGAAAGAAAATTTCAGTAAAACAATAAAAGATCAGGCAGAGTATTACATTAATCCAGCCTAAAATAGGACACATGGTAAGACAATGTGGCGTGATTCCATGTAAAATACAAGGTCCTCTCTAAAGTTACACACTATAATATTTGTTGCAATATAATTTCATCCAGTAACAACTCGGATATCTAGAATAAACTCCCTGTTGAATCAGACTTACTGGCAAAGACTATAAAACCCTACCACTATCTTCATAATTCTTTATTTGCATAAAGATCCTTGATAATTAAAAAAAAAAATACTTGCGGAAAGTAAGAATTGCTCTTAAATATACTAAAGTTCAAGTTTAAGGAACGTGCATGTTTACTTGCTGCTCTGTCATGTCAGTACTATTTTCAGTACTATTTTGGCTTTGCACGACTCGGATTAGAGTCCATCCGACTGTCCATGTGTTTTCCATACTGCCTATCGCATTGAGCATCATCAAGGTTCAACACTCTGAAAGCGGGTGCAGGTTATCACACACATACAGTCTAATACTAATTCATGTTCAGTGCAAACATCATACAGAGAGCATGATGAAGAAACACACCAGGAGTGTGAATTCCCCAAGGCTAGGGTTCTACCCGAAAGGGTAGCTCCAGGTTAAAATCACTGCATTTAATCAATGCATAATCTTCAAAAATATATAATTGTCCTTGGATAAAATATTATTATATTGCTTGGGAGAATAAACTCACCCAAACAGGCTTATAACACCATGTTTTCATATAGCTAGATATTTCACTAGTGGAATTAAGGTTAAGTTCTCCTCTAAAACATACAATATTTCTGGGGTACTTTTTGGACTGGACAATTTTCACTTAATTCCTTTGAATTTGTACCTTTTTATGGGTCACTGTTAAAGTGATGCCATTTTAGAAACCATTTTTGTGACCGTGTCCCCCCCTCCGCAGGCCCCGTGTTTCCTGCAATAAGCTCCTGGCTCTCTGTCATCCTGCACTGGATGAGTAATTATGAAAAATAGATTACTGGATGCCCACTTTCTCATCGGATGCAATCTAATTATTCTGATAGTTACATATCTGTCTCCATAATTATACCACTATTCTTCCCATTTTATCGTAAGAATTCACAAACAAAAAAGAACAGAATGTTTCCAAGTGTGTAAATCCACAATCTGATAGTTTCCAGATTTAAACTGAACCGGTGAGGAAGATCACAGCAGTATGTGTGCGTATAGTTTGCAGAGGTGGAGATTTCAGGTCCAGAGAGTACAAATCCAGACCAAGATTTTGTTCCAACCATCCAGTTGAGTACTCTGTGACTGTGACTCTTTATACTCAACTGGTTGGTTGAAACAAAACCTCGGTCCGGATTTGTACTCTCTGGACCTGAAATCTCCATCTTGTATAGTTTGCGTGAATTAGGCTATATATATCAATATATAAGTAGAGGACCAACCTATACAGGAAAATTGCTATTTATTTTTATTTTCATCGAAAGTCTTCCGCAAAAACATTCTACAAGCTCCACAGGGAAGTAGGTATCGGTTCCCGTCAATCCGCACTTTGGGTACCATCTTGCACATTCAGGGTTAAAAAGGCAAAATATATTCATGATCCATAGTGAGTTTCACAGCAACAACCAATTCTAATTTCCACAAGAGACAAGTCTCAAACACACTTCGCGATGACAGCCAACATAAATAAGTACCTTCAAAATAACAGAAAAAAAAAACAGGGATTACAGCTGCACTTAAGCCAAAGCGAAGACATGTACAGGCGCTAAGCATTAATACTATTCATATTGTTCAAAGTCACAAGGTATACTGTAGGTAGATGCAGGCCTGCTATTGAGGACCTAGAAGTGATGTTCTAATGCCAATTCAGAAGTGATTTATGTGTCTATACATCTGTTATGCAGCATTATAAGATAATTGGACTGCCAGGACAGTGAAACATGAGTCCGACCGGATGCAAAAACAGGGCAATTCCTCTCTGTATGTAACAGAGGGACCGTACCAGTGAGGCGGCCAAAAACTAATGGGATGCCCAGGTACAGGAATTGATATTTTGCAAACCTCTTAGGACCCTGAGAGGTATCAGAGCATGAACACCGATAGCAACTGGCAGAAGTGGAGCAAGATAATGGAACAGATCAGGTACCAATATATTTCCAACTCGAAGTCGCAGTGGGAATCATTATTTCTGCTGGTGAGAAAGATAACCAAGTTAAAAATAAGGAGATGGCCCTTGCAGAATTATTTAATTAAGTTGGCTTTCCGGTAAGCCGCAAAGAGCACGAAAAGAAGGCTTGCAAACACCTATAGATTGGAACTTTGTTGTATCATCTCAAGAGTCTACAGCTATGTGGTTTTCACAGCCACTTGTGTGTGTGATTTTATCAGTCATTTGATGAGGTAACACAAAGATTTAAAAAACTAATTACAGTTCTCTGGGTCTGTAGCTCAGAGGGACAGCAAGATTCTACCAGCTGTTGAAAAACAGAGCTTGCTTTTTACAAATCTGGCAGAGGACCTTTCGAACTTCAAAAAAGTACCAAACATACAGTACTTCAAGGTGCTGTTTTTTTGCTGGCATAGAATCTGATACTGCTGCTGAATGACATCACAACGTGAGGCAGGGTATTTTGCACTAAATTCGAAAAATGACTGCAGTGTCTTAAAGAACTGCACAATGTCTGATATTAATACCAACATCTCATACTTTCATACCGTCTGGACATTATAGCGCATTTGGTTTTGAGTTTCACGAAAACATTTTTACTTTGTCATAGAAAACAAAACTAGTACCGCAATTTCAATTATTATTCCTTTTCAAGATTACCTACTATCGTGCTTTTAAAAAGTCAGTTTCAAATTTACCTCCACTGCTTTTGCATGAGCTCTGCATGCGCACTGAGCCAATCATAATCATTTTCATCCTCGCTGTTTGTCACTCAAAGATGTGCTTGTGAGAAATTTACTTTGAATTCTGTTTTTGTTTATAATAATTTATAATTATCCAACAAAATGACAGAGATATTAATTTTTTCCCCCCAATATCGTGCAGCTTGAGCATATTATAGCAAATACTTTTTCAATTTTTTTCTGTCATGCCATCCAAATCTTCTTCTGGCTCTTCCGACTAGATTGCAATTAAAGCTTGGGTCTCTCCATTTATCGTTGGTTTTTGAGTACATAACTTTTTTCAGAGGCAGGCTATTTGCATGACCGAATGACAATGAACGTGTTTGCAAGTCCTGCCCCAAAGTACCAGATCAAATCAGGCCAGGTCAGATCGGGGGGGGCATGCGGTCATGGAGTTCACTAGCATAAATGCCCAGGTACAAGGGCAGTACTTAACACTGGTATTATAACCACAGAACAAACCAGGAAGCACTTATCACACAACACCTGCGTGTTCGGAATCAGCAACAGTACCACAACAAACTGTGAAACAAAGCGATTTCAGCCAGCATAACATCTCAGCGCTGCCTGTACATCTCACTTCTTTGTCAATTATCAGTCTCAGTGGATCTCAACTTATTGACTAGATCTTGAAATAAAAAATTTATTTTTCTAAATGGACAACTAAGGTTGCTACATACTTTCCAACTTGACTGGCTTGTAAACACACGTTTATTTTCGCCACATTGCCCACCCCTAGTCTAAAGTGCAGAAAGCTTTTCATTAAGAGACAAGCCTTTTTTAAGGCCGTTTTCACAGAGGTGACTTTGAATGGTGGTTGTGTGAACTTCTCTCCAAGAAACCAGCTTGTTTTGAAGATTTCCAACCGACAAACCATCTGTCTCAAAGTACATAGGGGTAAAGAACGACTCCTGTCCACTTCCCAGCAGTTTATTACATTTCCCTGTAATTGACTCAGCAGTGGAATGATAATCGTTTAGTTTTATATGGCTTTCTTGTCGTCTGAGACGCAGAGATTTCTATACCTTTGACTGCTGGCCTTAGTGCGGTTCCCACCTTCTAGCAGCTACAAGCTGACTTTACGCTCTTATTTCTACAGCCCTGAGACACTAAAATAAAATCAATGGAGGCCCAAACCTTCTAGTGAATGCCAGCATAAATAAATAATCGCAATATGGATTTGAATTAGTTTGATTTTATATGAATAGTTTGGGATTTGTATAATTGTGAACCAGGACATTCTTCTGCGGATCCTTGAGCAAGGCCCTTAACCCCCAGCTCCCTGGGCGCCCCAACGGGTGGCTGCCCTTCACTGACAGCTTACTCCACAAAGAGCAAGTTGACGGAGGCGTAAAAAGGGGATTAATAAAGTATCGATTATTATTATTATTAAAATGGGGGGAAAAAACTTGTCCAATTTCTGATAAATGATTGTTGAGAAAATGTATAAAATTGTCTTTACTATATAAAATACCATTTATAAATTTTGAATAAAGACAACACCCGACCCCCCCCCAGCAACTCTGAACAGGTTAAACGATTATCGGAAGGAGAGATAGACAGATGGATGAAATAATTTTGCATTTATTTAGCTTCTGCACTTGTATAATACACAGTTATCTTCATCATGGGGTAAACAAGACGTGGCAATGTTGTGTTAATTAGCTGGGTTTCCGTTTCCTGCACTTTGAAAAATTCATCCACTTCAGCCATACAGTATAAATATCCCCCTGTCTTCCTGACTTGTGCGATTCGGCTGCTTAAATAATACAAAACCAGCAAACAGAAGGCCTGCTGATCGGTCAGACCTGTCAAAATCCGGTAACCAAAACACATTTTACTGCTGGCTGGCACCATTAAAACAGTATTTCCCCCTGAAGATTAATCTGAGCTACCCATCACTGTGTTACAACACGCCCAGAACTCACTCAGTCTCTCTCAGTTGCAAAAGCTGTATGTACAAAAAGATGAATTTCTTGATTAGCTGGAAAACTTGTCGGCTTAAATGGCCTTTACCTTCATTCATTTACATTCAGCCCAGACAACCTTAAAGCCGATAAGTTATCCAGCTAAGCAAGAAATCCTGCTTTCTGAAACAGGCCCCAGTTCTAGCCAGCATTGTTATTCATTGTTAGCAATAGTAGCTAACAACAACACATTACGCGGTATTTTACACATACAAACATTATAGCAACAAGTCCCCAGATAGCGGTTGGACATTACTGAGTGTTTGACCAATTTAATGAAACACAAATAAGACATAAGTGCTAATAGACAGTGTATAACTATGGCTTTAACTTCTGTCGATAAAGGGCGGAGCCATCTTGAATTCTCGAAATGTCCAACTTCCGAGTCCAAATGGAACGCAGCATAATACCACAGGTTCCTGTTACAATCAGCTGTAGTCTCCAAGACCCTTCCGACTCTGGGACGACCACTGTAACCAGCTTACAGGCACCGTTCCCTATTCCCTAACTTATCTACCGTGTGCTGAACTGCTGATTAACCACAGTTCTGTTCTTCAGAGCGTCTACAAATGAGATTCGCTGGAGCTTTATTTTTAATATTACAGCATTACACTTGGTTTATTTGTTTACTGACTGGATTACATTTTAATTTACCTGTGTGTCACTTACTAAAAGGAATGCAATAATCAACATGATGTTGATCATTAAACTGGATTTTCTGTAAGCTGGCCAACACAGAAGCTTCCTACCACTACGTGTGTGGAACTTACATGTTCTCCCCGTGTTGCTGTGGAGTTTCTTCTTAGTTCTCCAGCTTCCCTACAGCCCTAAAACACACCAAGGTGAATTGTTCGTAAGCTTGAATGCTGGGTGAGCGATGTGTTGATTTGGCACCTCATCATGGGTTACTCCCTGCCTCTTCCAGAAGAGGGTTTGGACCCCGCGACTCTTAAAGGACAAGCGGGTATGGAAAATGAATGGAAGTTACGCATGCAGTGACAGGTACAACCTGTGCCAAATTCTTTACACTTTGTGCTTTAATGTTGATTCAAATTAATGAGTGCTTCTATAACAGAAGGGATTAATGTCTAACAAAGCAACAAATGAATGCATGCAATACCATAACAAACGACATCCATTTACAACGAACACTAAACCTGAATACCAAACAGTTCTGCTTTTTTTTTTTTTTTACTGTGCATCAAAACATATACGTTTGCACTTTGAGTTTTAGATTTTTCTGCATTGAGCTTGAGACATGTTGATCATTGCAGGTTCAGATTCATCAGCAGCTACAATGTATTTCTGTGTAGGTTACTCTCACCAATAACTGTAAGCAGTGTTCATCGGAACAGCCTTTCCACTTTGGAGAATATAATTTCCGGTTTGATTCCCAAAGTCTGTGAAGTGTGACCTCACTGTGGGACAAGGTCTGCACAGCATCTGCCCTGCATTCATTCCCGCAAGTCAGTTTGCAAGCCATGCGTCAGCTATTTGTTGCACAAGAGCACCACCTATGTTCTCATAGTGGAATATTCTTTATTATGTGAATTCAGGAAGTTGTATTTGGTGATGTACAGTACTTGCACTGCCAATATCAAACAGCTTTTAAAACAGGCGAGATAATTACATTTTTCATAACGGAGATTACAATTGCATTTTATTATTTTGCAAACAAACCAAGTACCAGGGCAGTTCTTCGAGCATTAATTAAGGCATTTAACAAGCTTATATTTATGTTACTTTCCACAACAGCAGAAAGGGGCAAGCAAGGGAATTCTAGAACTGTCTACAATGCAATATAAATATGGACACCCATTAAATGCACAATGCAAATGATGCAAAAAAGTCGCATGCTAAGACAGGCTAGGCCTGCTGCTGAAATATCCAGACATAAGCCAGGAAAAAATTTAGCAAATCCCAAGGTTTAATAAAGTATATAAAAAAACACAATGACATTTTCCTGAAATGTTACTCATTATGTATCAAAGTACTGAGCACTGGCTGCTAGAATATCAGCAGGATGAAGATGCTTTTGTGTCCTAATTAAAACACACATACAAAACACTGTCAGAGACAGCTGCAAATCCTGAGGTCAGACACTGGAGGAATGAAATGTTTACGGGATCAGAAAATGGATGTTATTTACAATATACACCCATGACATTTAGACAAAACTAAAGACTAAAAGCTGAACGTAAAACTGAAAATCCAATTTCTATAATATTAAAGTTCTACTTACGATATTCAAACCTAAAGCAAGGTGCATTTGCACAGCCCATAAATATTAACAATTCATTAACATGCAACATTTAAATTGTTGTACGATTATTGATGTACTAAATATAAGCTGGTGAATAAATGCATATCTGGGCCTTGCTCTGGGACCAATGGTGGGATCATTCTACCAACCATGGGATTTGAACCCAACACCCTGCTGTCAAATATTTTTTTTTAGTTTAATACTTTTTTGGTCTGTGGATAAAACCATTAATTTTATAGTTTTTTGTATTTTTAATGATTCTGAAATGTAGAGAACAGTTTTAAAAACATTTCTATGGGCATAACCCAAATCCCAACAATGACAAACTTAACCCCTACCCAGCCCTAACCTTAACCATAAGTAACAAAATACAAGACTTTTGGCATTTTCAGTTTTTTGATTGCAGTCACAGATTTTTATAAAATTGTAGGAATGGTCCCCACAATGTGAAAATAACAGGTTTTTATCAAATTGTGGGGACATTTGGTCCCCACAATGTAATGTATATCTGGCCCCCGCCCACACACACAGTTTCACAATCTGGTGTTGTGTTGAAATGCAATGCACTAACCCAGATTTTCGCTAATCGAGCCACAGAGACTTGTTGGGAAGCGTCTGGCGTCGTCAGCTAGATGGCACATTTGTCTGACTGCCATACAGCCATCGAAGCGTGGGCGTCTTCAACAACAATCTCGATTGCTGTCAGTTAGCGTCTGGCCACAAGGTCTGGCTGACCTGCTCTTCGGCACCGACTAACGGCCGACAGCCATTAGCCCCGGGAAACGGACAGACGGGGACGCGGCGAGCGGTTCATTGTTCGCCAACGGCGGCTGTGAAGCCCCGCAGCTGCCGAAGACCGTTTCAAAGCAGGGAAAGATGAGGGACGCGGTTTCCCCTACGGTCCCGGCGTTAGTATTCAAGCTGTGAAATGCATCCCCTGCGCAGGTGCACGGAATTATGGGAAAGACCGCAGGTGAAACAGCAGCTTGGTTCTGGTTCCACCTGCTTATTCCCTCCTGGAGACAAAATTCTAATTACTGGCACCAGTCCCAGAACAAATAAATAAACAATTTAAAAAGACATAAATGTATTAAGCTGATAATTTCTTAAAATACAGATGAGCAAATAGATCCTTGAAGACATTAAAAAAAATATATATCCCATGCTTTGCATAATAGACGCGGGGTTTGTTTTCTTTACACTGTAATGCATTTTAAAAAAGTAGGTTTGCCCCACAGACACAAACCTGAAACTAAACGATCCAGTTACCCCCTCCCCAGGTCAGCATCCACTGCAGGGCAGGATTTTTTATTCTATTTTTTTTAATCCGCACAGTGCTTATTGTGGCTAAGTCTGGGCTGGCTGAGTTTCCACTATGCCAGGTATGGATGACCTGCCAAAAACCACGTTACACTGCCAAGAGGCAGACGAATGCACTGGCTGAAACAGCAGAGCGGTTTCAGGAGGCAACAAAAAGGAGCACAGTGTGAAACAAGTGCTAGCGATGCTAACAGCGCGGGCAATAAATCGGTCACTGGCGTCATAGAAGGGAGAATAAGGAGATTTATCGGTCAGGTGACTCATAAATCAAGGACAAAAGGCAGCAGCCCCCCGACACGGAGGGTCATTCTGTTCCAGAACGTAATGCAGTGTTTGTATTAAACAGCGTGGCGCCTTGTTCTAAATAGCCTCCTCGTGATCATTTAAAAATATCAGCGTATTGATGCAAATGGGAAATGAGGAGCTTGTTGTTGTTTTGTGTTTTTTAACAGCTGACTAATATGAATTATCAGGGCAGAGAAACTAGAAACGCAGGGAAGATTTCACAAAAACAGACACAGGGTGTGTAAGTGATGTTTTACCTATACGTGCACGGCCATACGTAAAATATACTGGCAATGCTGAAGTAGTAAACAAGAAACCGTGAATTTAAATCATAGCAACATATGTCACTTTTTCCTTCTATTTTGTTGTTTTGTTTACATGAAGAAATTAGAGTTGAAACCAGAGACAGCCCAAATTTAACTGGCAAACCTGATAGCCAACAGTAGCACTTAGCAGGTAGCAGTGGTGTTAAGATCCCGTACCGAGATTGAGAAGAGACTCAAATTTATCTTAAGAACTTGCCAAACAACCGCACCTCAGAGACAACTGTTAAAAATGTTTTGTGAAAGGTGTCAGAAGTTTAAGACAAAATAAACAACTTGATATAGAAGGTTCTATTACTTTAACAGCCAGCAACATCACACATATTTTATTCACACCTTCATTGCATGGTGTACTGTATACAAAATACGAGGCCAGTTCTCCAGCCCCACAATGCTCCCGTTTGCAAATATTGTTCATTTCCCCTTTGCACACCCAGCTTTTGTTACCACCTGCCAAAACAGGGTCACAGTGACCCTGGTCCTTATCCCAGGAGGTGCAGGACATTAGGCAACTTCGAAGAAATGCTTCATTTTTATACATTGGCAGCCACAGAACACAATTGGAGATTGTTTGTTTGTTTATTTAAACTTTTATTAAACCTGGGGGCTATTCCACATAGCAGGATTTCTCAAGCTAGAAGTCATGATTGTCCAATAGGAGTGCTCCTTACCTAAACTCTTATTGGATGACCATGAATTCTATCTCAACTTAACCCAGCTACCTGAGATATCCTGCTTTGTGGAGCATCCCCCTAGGCAAATCCATCCACTTTTCCATAACCACTTCTCCTATTCTGGATCAACCCCTCGACAACACGGGAGAACATGCCAACTCGACACACAAGGAGCTACGGCAGAGATCCAATCCCTGGTCCCTGAGGTGGGAGAAAACGGTGCTAACCACTGCATCACCCGCTAGGCAAGGCGTTAAGAGCAATTTCTTATGTTCAGTGGCGGCCTGGCAAAAAAGGAAATAGGAGGAGAAAAGAAAAACAAAGGGTCCAAAAATAAGAGGTTAATAGTCTAAAACACGCATGTACTAACAAACAAATAACAGAATGTGCTGGTACAAGATTTACCTCACATGCTCACCAATTTTCGTTATGTACCACTAGCTAGCTAACACTGGTTGAGCGGGATCAAGGCATTTGGTTTCAACTAAACAGAGTTGTGTATTTCGAGTCAGTAACCGCTGGCGGTTCTTTAACATCAGACCAAACCACTCCCAGCCAAATCTAGTGTGAGCACATCGATTACAGGAACCTTGACTTCCATTGAAATGTTTTGCAGCTGAAGGCGCAACGTTTGACAGCAAGAAAGAGGGAAATTATTGTGATGGAAGCATCCAATTATCTAGGGGCGCCCTGCTCGGGTCCTGGGGCTCTCATTTTCATATGAATGGTCTGCAGCCTTGGTTTCTCAACGTCAGAAATTTATACCTTTTGCTATGCGCTTTAACTAATTCAAGGCTGTTCAGGAACAAGTTGCACGAGGCTGCCATTCAGGGGTCTCCCGGGACCATATGCAGGGAAAGCTGCCCACTGGGCTATGATGCCATAGTGAGGTAATAGGGGAAAGTGACAACTTGCAAAACTGGATACATATACATAGATATTGGGATAAAAATGTTTTGGCCATATTCCAGCTTCAGGGAGATCATGGAAACCCCATTATACCCATGTATTATACAAATGCACGCACACTGTGTTTGATGTGCTATGGAATGGATCAGCACCTGATACAGGGTGATACTTAGCCTTGTGTCCTGTGCTGCCTTAGAGCTCCAGGCCTCTTCCGACAAGAATAAGTGGCAGTTATGTAGTATTCAGGAGCTGGACAGTTCAGGTCCAGAAAGTAAAAATCCAGGCCAAGATTTTGTTCCAACCACCTAGTTGAGTACTCTGACTCTTTATGCTCAACTGGGTGGTTGGAACAAAATCTTGGTCTGGATTCTTACTTTCTGGACCAGAACTATCAAGCTCTGGTGGTATTAATTTACATTTTTGGCATCTTCTATTCACACAAGTGCTATCTGCATGAGTGCAAGTCCTTACAAAGGAGACAATGTAAGAATTCCTTCTGTATTGTACTCGTGCTCTGATATTAGCCGAGGCCGCCTTATTATGGAGTGGCACAGGGGTCACCAGGGAAACGCCGACCGCAGAACAGTTAACACCAGAGAAATGGGGGTCAACTCCCCCATCAGCGAGAGGAGGAATGCAGGTTACGGTTCATCTGCCTGGGCCCCCACCCCCCTTCCCGGGCTGGCCTTCACAAGTGTTAACGACTGTTCAAGATCACCGTTACATTGATCAGGAACTAAAGACCAGGCAGTGAAATGTATATATGTGTGGTAATTTTTCTGATGGGGTTTAATGCTTATTGTATGATGCCAAGAAATATATGGCGTGATTGCAGAATAATATTAACAGCAACAATAATATTAAATGAAATAAATTAATTCATCGTGTAACTTCTTATAACCTTGTCAGGATTAGGGGGCGTGTCCTAGGGAGGGCAGAGTACAAGCATGGAAGGGATGTCTGTCCATTGCAGGGTGCACACATGCACACAATTACATACCATAATGCACTATAGAAAACTGAAAAATGGGGTTGAGTAGTGTGCCAAATAAAGATACATGCTGAGATTTGCCATATTTGTTTCACTTCCGGTAGAAAAAAATCCATTATTCAGACACGCCTCTCGCATGTCACCTGATAAGCTTTATTTAAAATGCAAAATGCCATTTGAACACAGGTGTTCACCCCTTAACTACACCTGCAATATAATGAAGTACCATCTTTGTGCAAGAACAAATATACAGCTTTGTATCACTTTTAGGGTTTATTATTGTTGTCTGATGTGAGTGTTATACATACAAAGAAGCATGATAAGGACAAAGTCTCAGAGCAAATGTGCCAGACAGCCGGAACAATGGCACAGATAACATGGCCTAGATTTTTTAAAAAAGAATCCCTTAAAATTGGCAGGACACAAAACAGCAAAGAAAATGTAATTAAAATGCATACAAGCTCAAATAATCAGGCCAGCCTTTGAAAACCCTCATGCCAGCACGATTCATAAACAGAGCATTTGCCTTGTCCACCCTCCGCCTTATACACCCTCTGCTAATCCATCCAGCTGGCTCTATTTATCCATAACAAGGTAATTAGTCTAATCAGGGCCAGTTGGGCTTTGTTAACTGGTGTTGGCACATAGCTTGTGATCAGTTGCCATGGGAATGCAGAGTTACTCAAACCCAGTCTAAATGTGTAACCCTGTATCCTGCTATGGCAGGACATGATAAGGACAAATGGTCCACATTGTGGATCACAAAGACGAGACACTTTATTAACTCAAAAGAACAGAAGGAACAAAAAGGATGATGACGGGTCAAAATCAAAGCAGGTAAAAAAAACAAAAACTAAGGCAGGGAGCAAAACAGGAATAATCATGTAGACCAGCAGCAAACATGGGGCAACAACAGCTACAAACACGCAATGACCAGCTGAGGAACAAGGACAGGGACATATTTATACACAGATAACAAGGGTAAGACGAGGGATAGGTGTGGGCCAATTACAATCAACCAAACACTAGGAAAGGGGTGGCCAGCGACACCTACTGGCCAGGCAGGGTACTGATCCCGACAGAAACCTAAACAAAACCTGTAAATATGTAACCCTATATCCTGCAACCTCATAATGTGTGATGTACTCAATAAGCTAAATTCTCCATTAAAGGCCCAATGGTTGAATAAGATAAATGCCACCTTTAGAGTGACAAAACTGAGAGCCTAAAATTAAATAAAATGCTTCCTGATATTGAACATTAGATTTAATACCAAGCGGAATAGAATAGGGAAATTTTATTCATCCTCATGGGGAAATTCTCTTCACCTACAGCTGCACGCACCGCCCCCTAGAGCTGGGGGGTTAAGGGCCTCACTCAGGGGCCAAACGGCAGCATCAGTCTGCCCGTCCTGAGATTCAAACCAGCGACCTTCTGATCACAGAAAAAGTCTCAACCCACCGAGTTAAACACTACCTCCCAAATTCCAAATTTAGTGATAAAACTTTTTATGACGACATACGAGGGAACATTTCATACAGCGCATTATATACTATTTATATTATTGCTGAATGAAATCATTATGTTAAACAGCCGTCAGTCACCAGCAGAGGCAGTATGAAGACAGATGGATTATCTTTAAGACAGTGACTGTATATTTGCTTTCGGAGACTTTTTCTGAGTTTGTCTCGTGATGACACATTCATATGAAAGTAATAAATTTAGATTTTTCTTCCACCACTGCCGCTGCAGCACAAACACTTCCCGTTCACAAATCACTGCAGTGTAATCTCATCATCTCTCACGTAAGGCAGATTCAGCCCGCGAAGGCTTCAACAAGCCTGAGTGATTATCAGTAATCTCCCTCGGTGTGGGACACTCGTTTCAAGAAAGCCACCAGCCCCACATGAGTAATAAAAGCTGAGGGTTTCTATGACAGCTAGCAAGAGCAATATTTCAGCATTCATGTCATGTGTCAGCAGACACGCCGAACGTTGTAAATGTTTCACATTTAACGATGTATAGGCGGTCCCCAGATTACGAAGGAGATCTGTTCCCCAAGTCTCTTTGTACAGTACATCGAATTTGTAAATCGGAAAAATAATAATACAGTACATAATTATACAGTAATAAACTACATGGTACCGCACTGTGCGTCGAGCCGATGAAGCCGTGCAATGTCTTCAAAAGCATCACAAAAGTAGCGTTTGCCTTTGTTCGTTATTACAAACCACTGTATTTAACCCAAACATTTAGTTTTATGGGCTTTATGGTGGTCGTGAGGACGAGCTGTGCATAAGTCGGATGTTCTTAACCCGGAGATTTTCAGTACTAGATAAGACGATGAAAGACAATATCTATGTATCTTTCTTGCCATTTCCAAATGTCCGAAGTAGTTAATATCTCTCTAGGTTCGTGACTGAATAATATTTATGGTTACTAGTAATTTTGACACAATTATAACATGACAGTAAAAGAGGATCGAGGGGTGTGGCGGCACAGGGGACTCAGAATAAATCGGAATATATCTTTATTTCATATATTCGCATGAAGAAAGACAGAAAATGAGAGTAAAGGAAAAGGAATGTATAAAAACTTAATATATTGAGTGGTTTTGAAATATTATACAGAAAGGTTTATGTCATGTTTACATGATTTGTCCTTTTAAATATGCAATGAAAAGTCACCATTAATAGCCTATTATTTCTAATAAGTTTCTTATTTGTATTAATAAAGTTAACAATTGGTTGTGGCAATAATACATCTGTAGAACTGTGTCCTCCTCATATACAGCAGTTAAATCACAAATGTACCCACATATACCCTGTCCAAACTATATTACGGCCTCATTACTGCTTCTTTCAGCTAATCCGTTGTGTGTCTATTAATTTGAGGAGTGAACTAGTTAAGGGGATGCATTTCTAATGGTTACTGGTTCAAATCACAGTTTGATCTCAATATCTGTGACCTTCAGAGAGGTAAAGAGCTTGTCTAGCTATACATGAATAGCCTAGTTAATTTAATAGACAGAAGCGTAGGATGACAGTGGCTGCAGGACAACCTAAAATGAATGACACCTCAGTAATTCTGCCCTTTAGCGAGCAGGCTTTTCAAAGCTGACTTGATTTTATATTAATCGACTGAAAGGGTGGAAAGAGTACTGCAAGAGTACTGAAAGAGTACTGAAAACCAACTCAAGTAAAAGTACTGCTGCTTAAAGAAAATTAACTCTGTCAAGAGTATTAGTACCTCTCCTAGTAACTTCTGAAGTAAGAGTTAAGCAGCTTGTTTAAAAGTAGTGAGTATTTTTTAATTGTCTTCCCCCAACAACATTGTAATTTACAAATGTAGCTCGTGAATCATGGTTAACCTTCCTTCTTTCAGAAAGAATGAAAAAAATCATGTTACAGTTTTTAATTTTGACTGACATCGCAATACGAAGGCCCTTCAAGTATAAAATTTAATAAATAAAATGGTGACTAATCAAATTGCTTCAGTATTTCATGTACTTAGATCCTTCAAAATAAACTCAAGACTTAAACTTTACAGCATTGGCCAGAGGCACATATAGTATTACAGTACATACATGCCAATGCTTAATGTAATGTATAAGTAAAGAGAAAACAGGAAATGTTCACCAACAAGTAAACAAACTTAAAATGGGTTTTACTCTCCGGTACAAAAAGATCTGACATGTTCACACATTTACCTGAATGCTGACCTTTCGGCAACTTTATTCTATGGGCCAAAAACATTCAGCCAGTTTTTAAGCAAAGCGAATATTTCACATACAGCAGCACTGTTACAGCAGCCCAGTATGAGAATCCAGGCTAGCTAAAGTTCAAACACTGGGAGCTTTGCTGGGTGTGTAACGTTCATAGCTAGCTAGCCAGATCGAAATAATGTCACAAAATCGTAAGATACAAAAACTTACCTCTGCAGGTTTCTTCAAGTTAGAGAGTGCATGCTTGAATGGAGATATATTATATTGCCACAAGTCAAATCACTGAATTCAGGTGTTCCAATCACTTCCATAGCCGCAGGTGTATAAAATCAAGCACCTAGACATGCAGACTGCTTCTACAAACATTTGCGAAAGGATGGGTCGCTCTCAGGAGCTCAGTAACTTCAAGCATGGTACCGTGATAGGATGCCACCTGTGCAAGTCCATTCGTGAAATTTCCTCGCTACTAAAATATTCCACAGTCAACTGTTAGTGGTATTATAACAAAGTGAAAGCAATTGGGAACAACAGCAACTCAGCCACGAAGTGGTAGGCCACGTAAAATCACAGAGCGGGGACAACGCATGCTGAGGCGCACAGCGTAAAGAACTTCGTGTGGCCTTCAGATCAGCGTCATACAATGCAAAATATAGTGACCCAGGGAGGGTCTGTATTAGTATCTGGTAACATTTAACTTAATTGGGCTGCTGCGAGAACGTGCCGACTTTAAGCGAGCTTTCATATGATTGGCCACGGAAGGTGAACGGTTCAATCGCTGTTGAGGGAGTCCAAGGAATGGGAAAACGTCAACTAGTAAAATCAGTAGGTTGAGTAATGTGGTCATTTTTATGGTAAACGGCGGAACAAAAGTAGCTACGGCACTTCATAAGTACTGAAGTAAGAGAAAATGTACAGCAATTACAAACGAAAATCTACTTAATTACAATAGTGAGAGTATTTGTAGTTTGTTAGTCTGCACCCTTTGTTGATTGGCTGTAACTTGGACAGGAAAGCAACAATCATAATGAGGAAGAAAAATTTAACGCCACCACGACACTAACGAGGGGTTATTGAAACTCCACTGTGGTGTTGTACTGGTCCAATCCAAAGTGTCAAACCTACTGGGAGTGAGAGAGCTTGTAGGCTCAACCCCACCCGATGATGAAACCCCATATCTGAGTTTACATATAATTAGTTCTACCTTCTGCCACAGTATGTCTACCTCTGGTTTTCCACCTAATATTTTCATTGACCATTTATGTACAGCACAGTCCATCTGATAAGCTATGCCATTTCCCGCCTCACCGGACCACACACAGATTATTATTTATATAAAAAATACTTCTTTTTATCCATTTCAATGATCAAGTTGAGTGGATGTTGAAAAATATGTAGTCCCTGCTCCACCACACAGCGAAGTCTCTTCAGTCACCCCATACTGTAAGAATAAATAACTAAGATGGAGATAATGAGATTATAAAAACTAAGGAATCTTGATAAATGTAATCAGAGAAATAAACATTAACCTCCCATAGTCCAGAACGCGAAGAGGCCATGTTTACATTTGGATGATAGCTGGAGGATGTGGCTCCCTGGAACCGTGCGAGACTCGGACGACTCTCCAGAAAGGCCAGTGCATTGCAGGGCTGTGTGTGATACAAATATCACTACTGAGGCTCATGAGTCTGTCCTGGAAGCTATGGGTGCAAGGAAGGAATAACCCAGGACTGAGTGCCATCCCCCCACAGGACACACACACCCACCTCTCAGGGGGATTTTGGCAACTCAGATTAACCTCAGTATGTTTGGTAATGCATTTCATTAAGTGCACCTTCATAATGCATTCATAGAACATTCAGTGCACATTCATAATGCATTCATAGAACATTCATAAGAAGCATGCAAGTAACATCCTAACATCCCTTAACAGATTTAATATACATTAATAACAAACATATTATACAATTATAATGTTTGTTATTATTATATAATGTTTGTTATTAATGTATATTACAACTGTTAAGGAATGTTAGGATGTTAAGATATACATGCATGATGTTTATGAATGTTTTATGAATACTTAACGAATACATTATGAAGGTGCACTGAACGTTTTATGAATGCAATATAAAAGCATTACGAAGGTGAAGTTGATGTAAAGCGTTACCATATGTTTTTGTATTCTGGGGGGAAGCCAAAGTACCTAAAGGAAGCCCCATGTTGACACAGGGAGAACATGCAAACACCGTATGTGTGGAGCTGGGGCAGAGACTCGAACCCTGAGCCCTGGGGTATGGCATGGCATGATGTTGAAATTGCCTGCAGCTTATGAGTATGTGTGTGCTTTGTGCTAAACTGGCATCCCATCCGGGATGTCCAAAGTATCATACTCTGTGATTTGCAGGGTCGGCTTTAAGTTCTCCACAACTAAATGGATGCACTATTGTACAAGGGATACTCTCGGTCAATCTGATGGATTTTATCAAGCAGCGTAGTAGCAGTTGGCAAAGATGATTGACCCGAGCGAAATTGCTTTGGTAATTTTCCTATTAGGTTATGTTAAGAAATAGAAAGTATTTCATGAGAATAGATGGGGAGTGTTTTCACAGAAATCGCCGGATAAGTTGTTTCGCAGGATGTGGGCAACACTGAGAATCATTGATTTATCAGGGAAAAAAGAGCGGATGCTTCCCCCATCTTGTGAAATACGGCTTTGATTGCAGAGTGCTTAGCTTCGTAAATTAGCCTCTGAGGCAGGCAACGTCTGCCAGAGAACAGAACGTGACTGAGGAAGCACATTCATTTTGCAGGTCCTGTATAGCCCTCGCCACCGTAATCCATATGACATGCAACATGCATGAGTGTGTCACGCAGTCAGAAAGCCTGCGCAGGCTGCATGTGTCTTGCAGCAGAATTTAAGTTTGCTGTGTCAACAGATCGCAATAGTAACACTTTACTTGATGTGGGCATAAATAATATAGTATTATGCTATTACTTATAATTAACCACAAACTAAGTCTTAGTTACATACTGATCTCATGTTAATTGATCATTAATGAATCATGACACATGTTTTATCAAGCAGGTTTTTTTTTTACTATATCTCTTAATTCTGTAAACCTTTGTAAACTACTGAAGGAACAAGCAATGAATAATACAAGTTAAATACTGGTTTTATATTTGTTGATCATTAATCAATCATAATGCAAGTAGCTACAACATTTGTTCACGATTTGTACTTCTGTAAAGTGCTACCAATTTCTATTAGCTGTGTCAACAGATCGCAACAATCACTAACTGAGTACCATGTGGATTGGCACCATACTGAGTGTGCCAAGTGGTTACTGGACCCAATTTATTGTGATATCTAAGACACGTCACAATCCTCTGCTGTGGAGGTCAGGACTAGTGACTGATTATGACATTTATTCAACAAGAACAGTATTCACTAATCCCGAAAGACATCTGAAGCTAAAAGTGAAGATAGAATCTCAAGGAATGGGTGTGTACCTAATATCAGTGGATAATATCAGAAAGCTTCAATTGGTCTGTTTATTTGATTGACAGGTAAATTAGTAGAGCGCAGTTCAACTGTAGGAGTATTTGAGAAGTACTAATTGCCTTTGAATTGATTTCAGTCATGTCAAATTTGGTTAAACTGGTTAAACACCAAAACATATCTCTCTCTCTCTCTCTCTCTCTCTCTCACACACACACACACACACACACACACACACGTTTAGTTCATTACAGTCTTCACACCGCATGACAACGCGCCATCACAATGGGCGACAACGTTCCCGCTCCTCACCTCTTTAAAGTGCAAATACACCAATCAACACATTTTACAAATGAATTCCAATGGGAGGTTCATATAAAAAATCTTTATAAAGTTCAGCTCCAGCTCAGGATCCTGCACAAAGACTAAATAATCCAGGCAATCAGCATGACCTGCCCATGAAATCTGTTCCCCCAGTTTTCTGTGATTACCTGGCTGCAGATATACAGGCTCCACGGCAGGGAACACGCAGCAATGATCACCACACTTCCGACTGACTTCCCTCTGTTTTCCAGGCACATTCATGTTTCTTATACTGACATGGTATCTTGGCAAGGAAGAGATATGTGCAGACAGGGAAACTTCAATGCACAGGTTCACCTGGGCTGAAGACCAGGGGCCTCTGCTAAAAAGGGGCCTCAAATGACCTTGTTTAATAAAATTTGAAACACCACCCCCCCCCCAAACCCCCCCACCACCACCCCACTCAACAACCTTTATTACCACTCCAGCAGATTAATTCCAAAAAAAGCAACAAACCACAAAAATTAAACAGCAAATGCTGAAAACTCTCTTTTCAAGATTTTTTTGGGGACTCAGTGAGTGTTGCAATTGTAACGGCAGTTCTTCGTTGGATTTGCACAAGGACCGAGTGAGATTTGGATCCCAGTACTGATGAGAAACCCTCACTTTAGGTCACCTTAAAAGTGGACTGACTCAGTTTTGGAAATTTGCACTTCAGTTGTTCTATGGATTGGTTTGAGAAGTAAAGTTCATTGGCTGTAAGTTCATTTTCTGACCAGGACAGCCAATGCCTTTGGATAAGCGTCCAATATATAAATGTATAAAGAAATAAATATATATGAGAGGACCCACTACCAATTCTTCTGGGGCTCAAGTAGATAAAAATATGACAACATACACCATCCATACATCTGTTTCTCTACTTATCCACCCGTCTTCCATAAGCACTTATTCATTATCGGGTTGTGGTGAAGCAAGAGCTTATTTCAGGAAGCACAGGGCTCGAGGAGGAGACAGTTACGAAGCAAACTGTTACGGTGTTATGTCGAAAAAGGCATCCCTGTCGTAGAATGCATGCCTGTCTCTAAATGACCGATTGGTCGCTGTTCTGAAACGAGTTGAGCTACTTTGTCGATTAAGGCTACCGTAGTGCTAATCAATAGCCCCAAAAAACCCGTAAAACTCTAACCTTAACCCCCAAAAAACCCAAAAAACCTCTAAAACCCTAACCCTAACCCCCAAAACACCCCTAAAACCCTAACCCTAACCCCTAAAAAACCCCTGACCCCCAAAAAACCCTTAAAAGCTCAACTCGTCAGAATACCGGCATGCATTCTAAGGCAGGGATGCCTTTTTCGGCAGGGATGCGTTTTTCGGCATAACACCTGCTACCCGGCCTCTAAATTTTTGAATATATGCTTTCAAAAATAGTAGTTCGTATGCTTTTAAAATAGTGTGCTAAGTGCAAATCAGATGTAATAGGTGCTTCGTAAACATGAGGTGCATTAAAATTTCATCAACAGAGCCAAAACAAAACAGTGATTTAAAAAACATTCAGTCCCGTCTGTAAAATGCCGCTATAATCAAATAAAAAACAATAAAAATTAGCGAATAAAAACGGCAGTTCTGCTCAATGCCTAAGTAAAAGCAGTTATTGTCCCACGCTTGCATCAATTATGTAAACCCACTCATCGTCAATCTATCTATTTATTTATTTACTTACGGCGAAACAGTGCCACGCAAAACATGAGCTGATTGACCACTGACTTTTTAATCGTGGTATATTCGATGCGTTGCACGAAGTGACCAGCAGGTGCCACCAAAACCACCGTCTCCAGCAAGCGAAGCCAACGAGAACCGACGGACGAGAGAAGTCCCATTTCCTACAGACAACGGGAAACGCATACAAGCATGAAACAGTCATTTTAAGATAGCGTTGCGATTTGCCTGTCACTCCGAACTCATTCACTTCTGCGTTTAATCCTGCATAGTAATAGTTCCCGGCCCCATGTGGTGAAAAAAAAGATAGGAATGTAGGTGAGATTTCTGAATTATGCACATCAATAAATAAACTGGGAGGGCTTAAATCGAATTTTTGAAATTAAAAAAATAAATAAAAATTGTCATTTTGACGCCTGCCCTCAACAAACACATGGTGTAAGAATTTTATTTATATGCAACTGAATGTGCAGTGTTACATAGTAAATCATCCATATGTTGAATTGGACCACTTCACTTTGAGTCCCACATTCTGTGTTGGATGTGACAGTTCTTTGGGATTTCATGCATACATTTTCACTGTCAGGTCAGCCATCGTGCTAATAAATTTTAGTGGGTATTTCCTCACATGAAGTCCAATTGGTTCTCATTGGAATTTGCCTAGACACAAAGCATCAAACTGCTAACAGTTGTCTACATCTCTGTGTCCAAAATAAACTTACTCCTAACCCTAATCCTAGGACTGAAGCTAACCCCAAACCTAGTCCGAAAGGTAACCAAACTTTTACCTTAGCAGAAACCCAATGCCAACTCCAGCCCTACCTCTGGTGATAACATTAATACCAATCCTAACCCTAATCCTAGCTATAGGCCAAATACCAAACCCAAGGTCTAACCGTAATGCCAATCCGATGCTTAATATTAACTATAACTGTAAAGCCAGCCCTAACCATAGCCCTAACCATTAACTTAAGGCTATCCTCACCTTAGGCCTAACCCTAACACCTAACCCCTAACTTAAGGGCATCTGACCCTACCCTAACCCTAGTTCTAACCCTTAACTTAAGTTGACCCTAACTCGAGCCGTAACCAGCCATAACCCTCACCCAAACCTCAATGCCAACCATAACCAAATGTCCCATGGAAACAGTGACTAGTTTTTAAAGTAATGAGCTAAATAGTAAAAGAGAAAAATAGTTCAAACACACTTGCTGATGTTTATCATGCATTACAACCTGCAATCTTTATAAGGCTGCTGCCTAATGTTGCTTTATGTACTTTAAACCTATTTATTTATAGCCATATGAGCAATTTATAGTGCAAACAAGCATCTATCCAGCTGACTCTGTTTGCTGTGCCTGCAGAGGAGCATCTTCCGTCTGTGTCCTCAGCATGTGCCAGTTACTCATCAGGCTGTGTCTCTGTCTTCATGAGATGGTAAATCATCCCAGTAGCTCGCTGCTGGAATCCCAGTGTTGATAATTCTTGTCCGACGGAAAAGAAGAATTTTCAGTTTTCACTATGCTGTTACTTAGATTCATGTACCAGTGACAGAATGTGGCCTGTAGGTATGAATCGTTTCTATGGTGCTTCAGCATAATTACTGAGGTTTTTCACTTTGCCGTGATGAAGGGGCCGTTACCTTATTTGGTGACTGACATTTTTCCAATGGTGACGTGCTTCTCTTTATTCCTGCCGTCCTGTATCTCTGTCCTCACCAGGTCTTTTCAACCCACAGCTGCGTAATGCCATTAATAATAAACAGCAAACATGATGTCGCTTGGACTCACTTATTTGTGCATTTCTTCATAAATCAAAGCTAGGAAAATATGGGCAAATGCGGAAACAATCTACTTGTGTTTTGTTTGGTGATGTCGTATGACCATGTGATCTGTCATGTGACTGTGGGAGGGGCTGTCAGGAAATGAGGTATTGGGGCCGCTGCTGCATGCTCTGGAATGGCTGTAATGCAGTAAGAGCTTTTGTTTGCAGACTTAGCACAAACTCAAGGTCACTTGCAGTGGCTGTTGGCCTGCAGCTAGTGCACATCCTGCCTCCATTCCTGTTTTTGGTTTCCATGGGGAAGTTATCGAGGCACAGGGAGGGGGGCTCGAAGTGACACCCCTCCCGAATAGGACCTCCCATACGCAGCGGAGTCGTTCGACGTCGAGTACGAAGCAGCAGGGGTGAGGAGGACAGGCTGAGACTCTTTCAGAAGATGAGGGGGAGGAGATTATATTTACCGATGGATCATCCTTCTCTGCTGGGGTAGAAATATCTGCGGATCAGGCCGCTAAGACCGGGAGAAGCTGCCCAAAGGTGAATGGATTGCACTGCAGCATGTGCATTAGTGTTTCCGTTGCACTTGGGAAATCAGGGTGATTTTTTGTAACGCGTTTATCCTTAGGAATCTGTTAAGGCCCGCTTTTGAAACCGACCTGTTCTGTAATTCAAATTAAGGACGACACTGAGGAGTAAGACACCATATTTTCATAAATAATTACAGTAAAGATGACGTGCGGATGTATGAGTGATGTTTTAAAGCATGCCACAGCACAGACAACTAAAAAAAAATCTGATTTGCAACAGCATCTGACTCATTCCAGATGAAAATTAAATCGATTTTCCCTGGTCATCTACTAAATGACGATGTTGCATTTTAGAGTACTGCAAAGCTTGCAGTGGTCTTATAATTGCAATTTATCAACAGCCAAACACTCAATACAACATCAGCAGGACTGACTTAGAGACAACTAGGAATACAAAAGGGAAATTTACTGGAAAAAAATAGCTGTTGTTCATATTCTTGATTAAATTCAGTAAGAAAAAGCTATAATTTTTCACATGATTATCTATTAGTACAATATTTCAGCATATTTCACGGTTCATTTAATGAAGGGATCATCAACCAGTCTGTACACGAACAAGTATCTCCATGGCAAGAATCATCTGTGTTCTTAATCCGCTCCTCTGGGATCCCCAGACACTGCATATTTTTGCTCCCTCCCCTGGCAGGGACCTGGTAAGGAGCAAAAATATGGACTGCTCTGGGTCCCCAAGGAGCAGATTGAGAAACACTGCTCTAACCGGGCCAGGATCTAACGAATGCAGGCCATAAAAACCGAATCCTCACGTTTGTATTTTAAGAAAAAGCCAGGAGCACAGTGACATTTTGCCATGTTTCGTGAACAAATGATGAAATGATACACAGGTAATTTGCAGAGGCATACCACAGAGTCAGTATCTCTTTTTTAGCCCGGAGTAATTTAAGTCATTTTTAAAGTAAATCATGCTGAAGCAGGCAACCATTTCCCAACTTTTGTGTCAAAAACGTCTGATTTTATTACCAAATAAACATCATATTTTATTTATGGAGGAGACCTTTGTCTGATGCTACACATTTCCTTTACTGAGTGTTACAATCCTATATTGCTTCCAGCTGTATCCCTGATAAACACCAAAATCAAAATGGTAACAGTGTTGTTGGATTCAGATCAAGGCTCTTTCTCATTTAAGTTGTATGTTTTAATTACATTTGTCATGTCCGCTTGCCTTCAGAAGTGTTATACGACAGAGATGAAAAGCTTCTTCTTTTCTTTATGTTTCTGCCTGATAAAGACGATGCTCGCTGGTGTGTGTCGGGAGTAATTGAACTGACAGATAGGGCCGGGGATTGCCTTTGTCTTTCCAGCTCTCGTTTATTTCAGCAAAAGCACTAAATGAAAACAGACATCAGGAAAAGTGAAAATATAAAATGCCTGCGCTGCCTAGTGAAACAGTCCGGTCCCGACATCCCGTGTGAAGTCAGAAAGGAAGGGAACCAGCTTTAACTAAACATTCCATAAAAAAATATATATATATATTGTGAAGGTTCAAAACCTTTATTGTCATTTGTGCGAGTATAACTGCAATGGATTGCTTGCTTGTGTACCTTCCTGCAGACTTAAACAACACAATATGATCAAGAACAATAAATAGCATATAACAGAATAGTGAATAATAAGGTACAATATACAGAGTTGGGTAATTCAGGTCCAGAGAGTGAAAATCCAGACCAAGATTTTGTTTCAACCAACCAGTCAAGCATAAAGAGTCACAGTCACAGAGTACTCAACTGGACTTTTACTCTCTGGACCTGAATTACCCAACTCTGACAATATACATTCAATATACTATAACATACACGTAGGATAAGGTGCTGAGGTTACAACGGCTGTGCCATTTACCATTCGCACCATTTAGTGCACTGTTACCATTAATCATTGTTCATCTTTGATGCCTTTATATCTTCCATAATTGTCCATTCTTAACATTCCATCATTGTTTACTTTCACATTGTCTTTCCTCCCCACACTTGTCCTTTCTATCCAAGCGCCTCGTACCAGAAAACGTCGTTTCACATCACCGTATGCCGTGTCCTGACTATGGTTGTTGTGACAATAAAGCCCCACTTGACTTGACTTGATTTAATAAACAGTGGTGCCGGTTATCAGTGTCACATGGGTGGACTTAATTATTACTGGAATTTGACACGATGGTGTATATTAAAAAACTAAAATATTGTAATAACCAACAGACCCAGGCATCACAGCCCACGGGAACGAGAGAGATAACACTGGTTGACAGAGAATGCGCTCTTTAATAACAGCCTTTAAAAGGACAGCACATAATCAGCAACCACAACTGACAAGACATATTGGGGGAGTAGAGAGGTCTGAGGCCAGTTAATAACGCACACACATGGTGGGTAATGTTTACAATAGTTAAAGACATGCAAGGGTCAGACAGGGATCCCATATTACACGGCAAGGGCACAAATGAGAATTAGGAACATACAAGTACTTACAATGACAAATACATACTGTATAGGGGTTACTTACATGGCTTGCAAGCATGCTGGGATATGCAAATGACCTCTGCTACTCTGAGCCATCTCACCGGCACTATACTATGATGATTGCATGAGTATTCTGATCCTTGAACTCCCTCTATCCAATCATTCCATCTTTTTTTTTTTTTTTGGTTGATGTAAGACTTTCTCAGACTTTTCTCTCAGACTACGCAACAACATCGACCTGAGGTGTCTTTGGCAAAACTGCGTTTCGGGGACTTTATATGCATGCAGACTGTTCGCTAAGAATGGAAAAAAAAAAACCTCTTGTTCCAGCTATGATTAATCGAACCCGTGGCTAGTGATTGCTTGACTGCTTTGTTCATTGGCACATGAGCTGAATGTAGATGTCAAACTGGCTCACAGCCCGACGCTGGTTTATGAGCGATCCACTTGTGGCCTCGAGTCAAGGGTCTATTTCAGCCGAATGTCCCACTGACTTAGCCTGTCCCCTGCCTCATCTGTCAGATTATTTAGGAAAAAGCTCTGAGTTATGACCTCGTGGCAAACTGCCCAGACCGCAGCGTTTTCACAATGCCGACAACAAGCCAGATTACTGACTGAGGAGCTGCCGTGAAGCTGCAATCGGTTATTACATCGCCACAGCCATTTCTGGAAAACCTCCAGTAAAACCATTTAATATAGTCTAGAAAAAATGCATTACTTTCAAAAATAATCATTTACTGGAAGACAGAGTATTAGCCTTTATTGTCCCTCTACATTTTACATAAAATATTGCAAAAAAAATGAAATTATTAAAATGATTTTAAGCTGTTATCTTGAGAAATTACACAAGAATTTAACTGAAGTCTCACTTTGGATGATGTGTCTCTATTACAATTGAACAAAATTCTGTCTTTACTATTTCATACTGTAACTCAGCAGTGCAGGTACAACTGTCTTCCCCACTAAATGCACAATGAATAGTTCTAATAGCTTTTGGTCACCCTGACCCAGGTAGGGCCATTTCAGAGGTATGACCCAGATGGAGCGATTTCAGTGGTATGACCCAGGTAGGTCAATTTCAGTGGTATGAGCCAGGTAGGGCCATTTCAGTGGTATGACCCAGATGGAGCAATTTCAGTGGTATGACCCAGGTAGGTCCATTTCAGTGGTATGAGCCAGGTAGGGCCATTTCAGTGGTATGACCCCGGTAGGTCCATTTCAGTGGTATGAGCCAGGTAGGGCCATTTCAGAGGTATGACCCAGATGGAGCGATTTCAGTGGTATGACCCAGGTAGGTCAATTTCAGTGGTATGAGCCAGGTAGGGCCATTTCAGTGGTATGACCCAGATGGAGCGATTTCAGTGGTATGACCCAGGTAGGTCCATTTCAGTGGTATGAGCCAGGTAGAGCCCTTTCAGTGGTATGACCCAGGTAGAGCCCATTCAGTGGTATGACCCAGGTAGTGCCATTTCAGTGGTATGACCCAGGTAGATCCATTTCAGTGGTGAGCCAGGTAGTGCCCTTTCAGTGGTATGACATAGGTATAGCCATTTTCAGTGGTATATTCAGCCAATCAGTCACTCCTTCCAAAGTGCCATGCAGACGGTTTCCCTGTTTCCAGCTCACAGCCTGGCCTAGATGCACTTTTACTGGGGCACAGAAAGCAGCCAGACAAGGAAGAGAGGAGATGTCAGCCCCCACAATTACAAAAGTTAAAGGCCTTGTCCTTCATCCAAAGTATTGTCAGGGAAATCTAATATATTCTTCAAATATAATATGTTCTATAATATATTCTTCAATACGACATGCAGTTGTCCACTCGACAGGTTTTTGCATTGACCGTTACAGAGTTATATTTGAAGAATTATCCCTGGTCAATATTGGAATATGACCTTTTTTCTGAAAATATACAGCCTGGTCACTGTTAAAGGGGGCCGTGGTGCAAAAGTGTTCCCCTATTTTTGTATTTTTAGTGATAACATGAATAAAAATGTGACTTGAGATACATATGAGAATTTGAAGTTGGTGGATGTGGAAGCAGGCAGAGTGTGTTTGTGCCTGACATACGCTGGGCGCTGGGCGGTTAAGCCTGCCGGTGTGGAGGCTGAAGAGCCAGATGCAGGGAGGGGGCTTTTATTTGCCAATAAGCATGCAGACACTTGCTCACCCATTGTATAATTCATAAAATCATGTGTGCATACAAATGGCGGCATTACCGCCAGCTGTCGCGGCCGCTCAAATCGGGCGCGCTTCCCCCACGCCGTCCGGCACGCCGAGGGAGTCTTTAGAGATACACTGTCGGGAACCCAAGTTGATTAAGATTCTTTGAATAAACTGGGGCTGTGTCCACCCTGCGCCCCAGAGATCGGGCTCCAATTTGGCTCACAAGCCTAACCTGTTGGCAGCCCCTGGTCCTGTAGAAGATTTGGGTCCACGGGTTAGGCCTCTATAGCCATCATCAGGAGGTTGCTGGTTCCAATCCCAGGTGTGGGAAGTCCTACATTTTGAATCATATATTCTTACCAATATATAATTAAAAACGCCACTGTGACATCACAATGGCCACAATAGTTACATTGTGTATGTGATTTTAAGATACCTTTAAAATAATACAGATTTCATCCTTTAAATTAAGACTATCAATGTTTAGGGGGCAGTTTTACCAAAAAAATTACAAAAATAAATAACTGATCTATATAATAAAATGAGTTTGTGTGATATAGGACTATAGTCTTCATTAGCTATACATTTCATCCTCGCACTCTGCATACACAGCGAATTGGCCTTGGTTACTCACAGATTCTCTATAAAGGATAAAGAACGTACTCTTAATTAAAAAAATAATTAGTTTTATCTGTTGCATCTGTATCATGACAGAAACACGTTAAATAGCAAAAGGCGCCGTTGTGAATGGTTATCACGAAACCCCAAAATATTGTAATTTGATTTCTTCCAATATCGCTCTGACCTAAATCGATATCTGTTCTTGTTCATTTTTTGGGAAGAAAGAGGGGGAAAGAATCTGTCAGTACTGGGGGAGGACGTGTCCCCCCCCCCCCCCCAGTCTCCCCTATTTCCAAAGTTCCTGGTTGCCACTGTAAGTAACTCCACACTCTTGTGTGTTTTTGTGTATTCCAGGTGACTAAAATTCAGTGAAGGTTGAAATTGAATTTCTACGCAGATTTATGGTTTCACAAGCATGACTGACACAAGGGTGAAGAGAGCAAAGCCTAGCCGACTCCTGTGACAGGTAGTATGGAACCTCATGAATTGAATCTAAACAAAGGCCTGGACCATCACTTTGGCTTAGAGAAAACAATCAGTTCGGACTAAATTCACAATTAAAAGTGACAAAGATGGTATTTGGCTGTTAAATGACATTAGATGTTCTTGGGCTCTCAGTTGACAAAGTCAAGACCAGTAATCTTCTTGTTGACAGGGCAAAAGGACCCTGGCAGAAGTAGGCAAATAAAGAGCTAAAGTAGGTTAGAGAGAGCGGATCTGCTCAGGAAGACAAACCTGGAGCAAATGAATCTGAAGCAGGCAGTGACTGTCAGCACTATCACCAGTGACATCACCAGTGACATCACCAAGACCATGCCTATGTGGTCTCTGTACCCTGTGAGAGAGTTAGGCGACCTGAAGCGGTGACATTGAAATATCGCCACGTGAGAAACGCCAGGCTACCAAGACGAAGACAAACACACAGACACCGATGATTCAGATCATGAAATTCCGGTAAAGCTTCTTAACATTCATTCATACAAAACATAATACAGTTCCTGATAAAAAAAAAAAAAACACAACATAAACTTGGTTGACAGTTCGACCATGAATTATTTCATAGTTTGACCATGAATTTTTATAGTAAATTGGCACACTTTTCATAGTTCTACTGTGAAATGTACAGTCGAATTGTAAACTTTCTGACTCTTAAGTTCACCAGTTTACAGTTAAGCTATGAACAGGGTTCTACTGTGAACTACAAACTGTTAACTTCACAGTATCATGATTCATTTTTATCATCAGATTCACTATCAACTTTTCCTGTAACAGTGAAGTGTTCTTTAGACCCTTCTGTACCATAACTAAAACTGACTGGACAATATTACCATAAATCGGCAGTATTTGCAGGGTGGCTGGGATACACTGTGTGGATACATTACTTCACTCTGTCATTCCAAATCTAACTGGTCTCCAATTACATCATGTTTGCAGAAGCAAGGAATTGCCTGTTATGGATTTTTATGACGAGTTTCAAGATGTTTCAGTTCGACATGCTGGGCTTCCAGGTCTAAAAACAGTAGAACAAGTTCGTAGAAGCAACTACAGGCCTCTAAAGACTGTCTCTGTTAATAATGTTGACCCTAAATCGAGACGGCTCTATAAAGCCACACATGTAGATTAGGAAGTAGAAGGTGCAACATGCACCAGAATAGCAGTTTATCTTGTCAGACTTGAGCTTGATATGGAATTGAAGCTGTGCAGGATACCAGGATTCCATGGTAACCAGAAACAGCACCAACAATATAAGACTGTACAGAAGAGTAAGTGTCACATTTGTGGTGTCATGGGACATTAGGCTGAAGACTGCAAACCCTCTATTGCTAACAAACACACTAACCCGACAGCTACAGTTGACAGTTGTTTCCCACACAATGATACCAACAGTCAGTTTTTTCAGCTGAGTGCTGAGCAAAGGAGAATGCTCCTTTCCTCTGTGAATGCACAGTCAGCAAACTAGAACTCCCTCCCTCCTGACCCTGCAAGCGTCTATGGAACAATGATCAGACACCCTATATGTAAATGTGCTAATCAACCATGTTCATGAATTTGACATTCTGTTGGACGCAGGAGCCAAATTCATGATCACGCAAAAAAAATAATGGCCAAAGACTTATCCCTAGAATTTGATCATAACAAAAGTAGTGGCCAAGGACTTGCAGGAGAAGCTCAAATTCTGAGATGTACCAAACCACTCACCATAATGACTGGACATGCTGAATTCTAGAAATAAATATAGGCAGGAGGCCCGATGTGTGTGCTGGGTCTTTATGTCCCGCTGTACATAGAGTCGTCGTTGCTTTTGACAACCGAAAGGTTATGTGGAATCTCGGAGCAATGAGAAAGTGAGACTTCAGCAACCTCCCCATCTGGTCGAGGAACCAAGCATGACGGTGGCCTGCTGGACATGGAACCAGTAACATTGGGAGGATGGCAGCCCCTATATACTAAACAATGTCCCTTCACTGCCATTGTTGGTATGAAGCTAATCATCCAACCAGTAAAAGTAAGGGGAATTCTGAAGTAAACACATCCATCGAACAGGCCAGTGTGGCCAGTGAAGAAAGTCAAGGGATCATGGTGACTACACAGAGGCTAGCACATTGCTTGTGTTTGATCCTTCCACCATCTTCAGTGCCCTGTGACCTGAGCATCAGTAGTTATCAATAGTGGACATGGGAAATGGATTTTGGTCTGTGCCATTAGCCGAAGATATCCAGAACTAGCTACCTTTTGCTGTGGAGGGACAGCAATACCAATGAATGAGGTTACCCCAATGCCTTCACAACAACCTGACAGTCTATTATCAGGCCTTGTGGACTCAACCGATGTCCTCTGTTGCTCAGCCATTGACATCAATTATCATTCAGTACATTGACGATGTCATCAATGCTGCAGATGGCATTCTGGATGATGGAGTGGGATCAGCATGTCAAAGATATAACGCAGCAGAATCCTGACCTCATTCTGTATGCTGATGGCTCATCAATGGTGGTGGGTGGAGTAAGGAAAACTGGATGGAATGTCACAACAGACTGTGAAATTCTGGCTCAAGGTTCTTTGGCCCTTGACGTTTCCCAACAGGCAGAATTCAGGAAGCCACCACTGAAGCATGCAAGCTAGCAGCTGACAAAATGGCCAGTGCTCTGGTAGACAGCTGGTACCGTTGGGGCATCGCTCTTGACTTTGGCCAAATCTGGAAGCAGTGTAACTTCCTGACAGCTGTTGGAATGCCCATGAAAATAGAGAGTTGGCGAAGGAACCGTTGGCTGCCTTACAGTCGCCAAGGAAGTCGCCATATTGAAAGTCGCACCACACACACAAAAAATTGTCACTGAGAACGCACAAGGAAATGCTCTTGCAAATGTGGCAGCAAAGGAAGCTGCAATAGGAGGGGAGATTCATCTAGCGGCATGTAAAACAATAGTGAGATTTGTCCCCATGACTACAAAGAGATGCAATTTGGAGCTGACCAAGAATAACTAAAATACTACAGGTTGTTCTAGTCACAAATGCTGCTGTTATGGTAGAAGGCAAACTTCCATGTTAGTCACTGTGAATTAGCACAAGCTCCAATAGAGATCAATTGATGGTGGGATGAAGAGGGGAGCCCTGAACTCAGAACCAGATCTTCAGATTTTGAGGGCCCAGGAATGGGTGAAGAGGCACTTTGGGATATCATGTCCCTGATGTTCCATTACGTCACACCTCTCCTACATCAATAGGGCTTGGAACAAGATTATCATTTGCTAGAAATTTGACTTTATGAACTATTTTTCCCTGGTCTGTATGTCAGACCACAGGGGGAGCACGAACCAGGGAAGTAGGAGAAGGAAACGGAGAATCGGGGAATGAGGGATTTATTGAGTGAAAAGCAAGGAACACGGGGCAAAAACACGTAATGACATCAGACGTTAATGACAGAACTGGGGAAAGACTAACAGGGAAGCACTTAAATACACGGTCTCAATTAGACAAGACTAGGAACAGCTGGTAACACGGGGATTTCACACGAGGTTAACGAAGGGGCGTGGCACACAGGAGGAGCGGCACGATCAGGACATGACACTGTATTTCTCTGTGTTTCTTTTTCTTTTCTTTTCAGGTTCCTGAATGGTTGGAGGAACGTTTTGGCAACCCATGACATAACGTAGTTTTGGCGGGAACAGCCTCACACTCCACTATGGACGGCAGATATAGGACTTGCTGTGGTGTTCATCTAGACCTTCAGACCATTTCGGAGGAACTGCTCAAGAATACAATCATGATGACATTTTCCTTCGTTATTAATGATTTTCCAGAATTACTATGAAGCCTATGGATTATCAGTTATCTCACAGTATAACACTTTTCTCAATATGTCTTATACAGTGGCAGAAATTCACAACAATAGGTGTTACAAGAGCACATATGATCTCATTTCATTTTGTTTAAATGCTTGGCACATGGACAAAAATGTTAAACCTGCAGATTTGGAATCTGTTAGTAGAAAGTGTCGGAACTAGCCATTCAGATGTTCGTTTTGAAACATTTGATGGATTGCTTGTTTTGTAGATCATGTAATGTTAATTTTAATTGTATATTTTTACCAATGTGTTGCTGCACTACTTTTACATGTTTTGTACGGTACCTCTCTCCTTCACACGCTAAGAACACCTTATCTTTGTGGCAGGCCTCAGTCGGGTGTGGGACACTTAAACGAACATGTATACTTGTCAGAAATCCAAGTGCCCATCTGTTCATTGTCCTTTGTTTCATCCTTCTACTGTTTTATCTATTATACATGAAAGTCAATCCCTACGGAACTCACCCATCTCCAGAGGTGGGCATTTCCGGCGAAATCCAATGATCGGTTATTGCTGAGGTGGAAGGAAGTCCTTGCTGATTCGTCTGCATCTCATCCATCAATTACGTGTGAAAGTCGGCGAGTCACTATCCGTTATGCTATGAGGACTGATGTTACCAGCTCTGCATATTACAAAAAAACCACAGGCTGACGTGACCCCCCCCCCAGGCTCGCTCTTACCTGTATATGTGTCTGTGTGTCGCATGGAAAGAAAGATGGGGTATCTGAAAAGACAGTTTCCCCATGGGGATCAATAAAGTATCACTACTCTATTCTAAGGTGAAGCTGATGAGTCTATTACTCTGTTCTCCATTAGTGCCTCATTCAAACAGAGATACATACTGTAGTAGCTCAGCTAGCAGTAATTACAGTCAGTGGGTATTGTTTTTAATATGTGAGGAGTGATTTATCATTCATTTCTCTGCTTTGATCTTTGTCTGACAGCTGCCGTAAAGTCATTCTAAACCAGCGGTTAACCTGTTGATCAAAATATTTGTTATACATCCAGTCACTGTTTTGCGTAGCTGTCACAGAAACTTTCTCAGAAAGTCAGTAACAGAACCTTCAAACACCACAATACAAAAACAGGTACGGATGTGAATACAAATTCTTGTAATTTCAGATAAAGAACTTTAACTAGAAGAGAATGGGATCTAATATATGTAGCACAAAAGCATATTATTAGGGACATAAAGGAGAAAAAAATGCTTTATTTGTAGCTTAAAACATATGAAGCTTTTTAAGTAATAAAGTGGTTATTTTCATGATTCGTGATCCCAACATAGGCCATGATATGTACATGTAAAGTTCATGACAATCTCTTTAGGTCTTTGGCTATCATCTGAGCTGTGCTTAGCTCTTCCACATCACTCAGTTAGAAAATGGAAATGCGTATAACAGATTGTTTTCATTGAAAGTATAACATCCAGCCATAACTGATTATACTATTCAGGGTCACAGAAGCCTAAGGGGACAACTCGGGATGGGGTGCCAACCCATTGCAGGGCACAATCACAGATGCACGCCTACAGGCAATATGGCAACTCCAATTAAGCTTAACATGTTTTTGCATGGGGGGGCGGACTGAGGATACCCCATGACAATACGGGGAGAACATGGAAACTCCATGCATGATGCCATGGCAGGGACTCAAACCCTGGTCCCAGGGGTATGAGACAGCAGTGCTAATCACTGTGCCACCCTGACCCCAAAAACACAACAGAAGCATATTCTGAAAAGAAGGAGCAGGGATGCAAACGTTGGACCACGAGGACAATATATATGCTGATTTTCAGACCACATGGTCTGCAGTGTTGGCAGGCTTTCGAAATGGGAAAATAATTGCGCCTTGATGAGATCCAGCATCTTCTGACGCACTATTCCTGCTCACGGTGCATCGTAAACAAAGCAGACAAAATAGAGGACCCAGTAAGCTCAGTCTGATTAACAACATAGCTAATGATGACAAATATCAAGGCTGCGATGTATCGTCTTGCCGTTGTCACATCATTCATTTGTCCATCTGGAATAATGTAAATATCATCCACCATTGGCCTTTTATATATGCATAGATTGATTGCACTGATTGAGGTTACGTGAGTTTCTCAAGGGCATAGAGGTTGTGATTTATTTAACGTTGTCTCCTTTTCAATCTGTTTCATTCAGCTCAACATGGGATTGCAGATGTTGCAAATGTACATCCATAAATCGTCATATTGATCGCGTTTGTTCCGCTACTTTTGCCAATCTTCTCATAATAAAACATATCGAAAGGTAGGTTTGAAAGATTATAGGAAGAATAACAAAAACAGGCCACGCTTTGCTTGATATTGTTTAATTAACTGAACGTCACAGCGCAGACACGTTTCAGCTTGATGCCTTCCTCAGTCTGTTACTTTTGCCTATTTTTTCATAGTAAAACATATTGAAAGGTAGGTTTGAAAGATTAACCATAGTTACAAGGATGGTTACATAAGCAGCCTGTTCACCATACAAAATTTTATTATTATTATGATTATTATTATTCAATTGTTCATTTTCCATTCCTGCTTGTCTTATGCAGGGTCTCGCAGGTCCAGACCCTATTCCAGAAGCTATTGGCGCAAGACAGGGAATAACCTAGGATGGGGCCCCCAACCCATCACAGGCTGTTATTATTATCTATTAAATAAAATAAAATTATTAAATAATATATAAAGATGATTATTTTGATAAGGTTCTGGACCCCCCGCAACCCTGAATAGGACAAGTGGTTTCAGAACATGGATGGATGGGTTATTTTTGATATATGTTCATTTACTGATATACAGAATATGCCAGTATATTTACAGTGCCTTTAGAAAGCATGCAGTATTTACTGATTTGAGCATTTATTGATGGAAAAAACGAAATAGTCCATTCTTAAGTCTACAACCAAAGAAAGTTTGCAAAGAATGGAGGGGTCTTGATTCTTTGTGAAGGTACTATATATAGTGTATAAATTCAATAAATATTTAAAATTTAAAGAGTAAACTTCTATGGAGATGAGCAATTACAGCACATTACATCATATTTACAACAGGGGCCGCACTGTTGTCACGCGTCATGAGTCACATGGTTTCACAAAGTTTCACACTTGCCAATGTAAACGCAAATGAATCTGCGAGGTCTCAGAGATGAAGTCTCAGCATGGGTCCGTAGAATAAAAAAAAAAGAAAAAAATCAAGATGGTAATACAGTCCAGCACAAAAAAATTACTAACACAAATATCTGTATTTTCCCTGAACCCACAAATCCCCAGGAAAGTCATTTCATGGACATGAGAATCCCTGAAGCATTGAAATATGCAAGTCTCACAGGGGAAGAAAAAGAAAACGAGAGTCAGCAGATATGAAGTTTCATGCATTGTAGGTTTTCACCTAATTATCTAGTCAATTTCAGATTCTGAGAAGCAGAATTTGCCCTTCTTTGATATATGGTTAATCTCAGAAATGCAGCACAATCAAGTGCTACCACTATATCTATGTGCCAAGATGGTAACGTAAATGGCCACAACAGTGTATACAGTGTGTGTGTATATATATATATATATGTTTGTAATCATATCTTTGTGGGGACTCGCCAATCATTTTTATGGGAAAAACTCTAATCCCAACATTAACCTTAAGTAACCAAATGTCACGTCAGATGCACAACGGACATGAAGGCAGGCGTGGGGAGACCCAAAAGGGGCTTTTTCTAAATGAAACTACACACAGGGAAAAAAGAAATGGACCACGAGGGGTCAAAATGGGGTAGGGAGAATCAGGAGAGAGCGCAGGACGACGCGCAGGCAGCAACATCGATGACTGGACTGGGGAGCTCAAGACAGGGAGGTACTATATACATCACTGAAGAGGGAGCAGAAGAGAGGCACCTGGGGTGATCCACACGAGGGCTGTAACGAGAGGCAGGATTAAACAAGTAACAGGTGTGGCTCATTAGAGCCACACAACGGAGAGAATGAGGGGAAAGGAATTCAGGGTGTGACACCAAACACAATATAAGACTTTTGACATTTTTGCTTTTTTGTTTGCATTCATAAATCTTTGTGGGGACTAGAGAAATTAACATTTTTATCAGCTAACAGCGTTTCAAACTTTATCTTAAAAGTAAAATCTTAAAATTTTCTTCCTCTGCCGTTACACAAAGATAAAGAATATTCAGTTAATTTAATTTCCAAGAGTAATCTTTAGCAATATTCATTTCAGTGTAGCAAGTACTGAGCTCCAAAAGCTGGTGCTTAGTTGATACAAGTAATTATTATTTCAGATGTATATTGTCAGCAGGAAAAGTTTTAGTTTAGATCAACATTTTCTAACCCGATCCTCGGGGACCTACAGACGGTCCACGTTTTTGCTTCGCGAGCTGGGAGGGAGCAAAAATGTGGACTGTATGTGGGTCCAGAGGACTGGATTGGGAAACATTGCTCTAGATGGCAAAAAGGAAAATGGAATGAATAGGTATTTTGGGAATAAGCCAAAATGGTATTAGCGGCAGGGCTGTGCAGAGACATTCCAAGGGGCGGGGGCCAAGTGGGGAGGGGGCGGGGAGCCAAATTTGACAGGGTTGCAAACCAGTGATCGTCGATTATCAAAAAGGGGCGCACAGGACCTCCTAAGAGAGGCGCTTTTCTCATTTGCCCCCCCCCCCATGTCCCTGATTAGCAAGAAACAGCAATGCAATCATAAATTATGAAAAGACATTTTGATATGGAAAAAAAAAATGTGGGTATCAAGGAACAGGCCCAGAATAAAGGATCAGGGTGCTAATCGGGGCCTGAGCAAGATTACTGCCAAGGAGAAACCAAAAAAACAACCATTAATAACAGACATATATAGGGAAGTAAATGAAATGTGCAGCTGCCCCTCCCAGCTCAAAGACAAGATGAGAGGAAAAACCTTAAATCAAGCAAACTAGTTACGTTCCAGACTGCAGCGTTGGAGACTAACTTTCCAGATAATATCAGAAGCCTAAGTAGAGAATCGGGTGGAAGTTTTCTCGAATCTGACTGGGTCGTTTTTCACAGCTAACAATTTTGTTAGCCAGGGATGAGCTGGGAGGTGATACGAGATTGCCGGCAACTTCTGTGAGCAATGGCTGGGGTTTTATTTCCCTTCCGCAAATGGCAGTCTGGCGCTCAGTTCATAAACAACCGAGAGCCGCCGCGTGCGGCTCCGTGACTAAGACGGCAGAATGAACGGGAGGCGTTGGTGAAGCGTACACAAGGGCGGGGAGTTGGAGGGCACGTCCGTGGCTCTGTGGAAGTGCTCTCCTCAGGGAACAGTGTCCCGGGAAAAGGGGACTCACCTGGGATTCTCCTGAATGGAACAGATGACAACACATGAAAGTCAAATGAGGATTTGGAGAGAGGGAGAGGGCAACACACTGGTTTCAGGTCATTACCAGAATGCAGGACAGAGTGAGGCAGAGAAAACAGCAGTTTAGGTGCCAGTGTTTTACGTTTATTTATGTAGCAGATGCGTTTATCCAAAGCTATGTACAAGTGCAGGGTCAGACGGTCCCTGGAACAATTGGGGTTAAGGGCCTTGCTCAGGGGCCCATAGTGATGTCAGGGGGTCAGCAAGGGGATTTGAACCTTCTGTTTACAGGTACAGGGCCCAGACACGCTGAGCTACACAATGCCCCGTTTCTGCAATGGGTGCATGAGACCGGAGATGGAACGGAGCAACATCCACTGCACTACTTCTGCCATCACGTGACAAAAATAAGTGTCAGGAAGTGAACAAAAAAAAATGCTTTTTTGCTTTCATTTATAATCAGGAAACAGATAAACATATTTTCAAGCTTATCAATTTGTTGCATGGATACGGTACAAGCAGGGGAACATTATGTACTACGAAAGACTGAGATCTAATTTAACATCAGGCAATCGTTCCACTAACCTCTACATCTAATTTCAACATGATTTTCCCCCTTGATAGAGTATTTGCTAGCCTGTCTTCTCCATTAAGTTTCCCATTTGTGCCTCTTTAAAGGATGTTTGCAATCTACAAGGTTTTTTTTCCATGTCCGAAATGTAAACAAAAAACAAGCGAGCATCTCAGGAACCAAGTTATTCTGGGTGTCAGCAAAGGTCACAGAGCAAGAAAAGTCAGCCAACACTAGGGGGCCAACAGAACAGATGCAAACCAAGATACCGACCGAACAGATTCAAAACATGAACGTCAGACCAGGAGAACCAGACACCAAGAATGAATGGCAACCAAATGAGAACCTGAGTCAGAAACCAGAATAAACCAGAGTAAACCACACAGACAGACAGATACATAGATAGATAGATGACTGATTGATTACCAGATGAAAGTTCGGACACACCAACCTGTCTACAAAAGAGGGATAGTGTCAAAATACATGACCTGGCCACCTGACCTAAACACAGTGGAAATGGTTTTGGAGGGGTTTGACCAAAGAAAAAGGAAAACCGACCAATGAGTGCTCAGATTATGTGGGACCTCCTTCGGGACGGCTGGAAAAGCATCCCAAGAGGCCACCTCATAGAACTGGTGTAGAGGAGACAGTAGGCTTAGCCAGTCCAATGGTGGGATCACTCCGCCCACCAGAGGATTCGAACCAGCGACCCTCTGAGTCCCAACCCACAGAGCTCCCCCCCAACAAATTATTATTTATTGTTTAATATTTTTTGTTCGGTGCATAATTCCACATGTGCTATTTTATAGTTTTTATATCTATATAATTATTCTAAAATAGAGTATATTAGGAATGTATCTTTCTATGGGTATGTGTGTCCAAACTTTTGACTGGTACTGTAGATAGATGAGTGGGATTGGGACCCGCATGTCACATCATGTTATGCTTGTTGGCGATAGTGTTCATTTAATAAAAATAAACAGGTCAGAGTGTAAATTAGTTCAAGATGTTTATCGATTGTCCCAGCATAACCACTCAGAAGTTTCTTACAATAATATCACTCGACAACTTGACAATTACATTTTCCATCCTTTGCTACACCAGAAATGTTAATATGCTTATAACACTTGCCTCTTCCCCCGCTGGTTTTTCTGATATTACTCCACGCTCAGACAAAAGATAAGCAACAATATTTACTATAATTACATATTTTTTTCTTTCTATCAGCACTGACTCGGGGGTTATAACATTCACAGAGTATATCTTTTTGAATTTTGCCAAAAAGATTCAATCGTCAAAATAATTGTTTTTTTTTTTTCTTATTCAAAAAGACTGTATTGCCAACAAGAAAGCTTTGTAGAGCTCATTAAGTTCCCCCTAAACTCTTTGTTGAATGGACAGAATCCATTATGAGTATACCAGCACAATTAGGGTTTTATTGGTCTACCGTGTCATAATGGAGCATTCTGGGTAAATAAGGTGTTCTGGGTAATGTCTGTGTCTGGGTAATGTCAGGCTCTCAGCAGATGGCATCAGTCCTGTTCTATCAGGCTGCATCTCAGCACAGCTTATGTCAGCATCAGCACCCAAGTAAGTCCCAAGCTGCAATAACCTACCGGAAGCAAGTGCGGTCAAGTATGCATATTCAGGAACACCCGAAATCTAGAAGCGTCCTCTCCTCTTTAGTGCAACCTCGAGGTGAAGGACGACCACGAGAAGAGTCATGGTGAGCAAGGCTGGACCCAGGTGCAGAGTGAAGCAGAGGAACCTGAAGTGATTATACAGGAGGGGTAAAACTGGAGAAGGAAACTTCATCAGGAAACCAAATCAGGAAATGTAGAGACAGGAAGCGTTCCCCGGTAAATGAACTCTGCATTAGAGCACAGAGATAAACCCAGAATACCAAAAGACTAAGTATCTTTTCTAGACTAAGGCTTTAGACTTGGCCCTCAGGACTTGAACTACAACAAATAAGAACACTTTGCTTGAGGGGACACAAATAATGTGGCATTATGCTATTATTTTCGTATTAATTAATCACAACCTAAGTCATAGTTACATACTGATCTCATGTTTGCTCATCATTAATAAATTGTCTTGTGTCTTATCTCAAGCAATTACTATATATGTTACTGTATCTGTTCATTCTGTAAAGTTTTGTGAACCACTGAAGGAACTACTGAAGGAACCAATAAGGAACCACTGAAGGAACCAGTAAGGAACTACTGAAGGAACAAGTCATGAACAACACAGGCAAAATAATGATCTCATATTTGTTCATCATTAATGAATCATAATGCATCATTTATCCCAAGTAGTTACTATATTTGTTACTATATGTTAATTCTAACACTAACAATAAATCTTAGTGAACTACTGAAGAAACTACTGAAGGAACAAGTAATGAATAACACAAGTGAAATACCTCATGTTTGTTCATCATTAATGAATCATGACACATCTGTCATCTTAAGTAGCGACTATATTTGTTCACGATTTGTTCTTGATTTGTACTTTAGTAGTAACTGAGCTACTACTAGGTGTTTGTGTCCCCTCAAAGTGTTACCCAAAAAGGTACACAAAGATTACTGGCTATGTTGCTATTTATTGTTATCATTAATTTAATCTAATGTCCATTTGCCATAATGTAAATTCATTGACATGTTTTTGTGAATCGGAACATTAATTTGCCTACTGTGAGAATCTTCAGCACAGGTAATCACAGTCACAATGTGACCGCAAATATTAAAACACGCGACAAACAGCCATTATCTCTGTGATAATCAGGTCGGCGTTTCTGCGCTGTTTTTGCTGGGGATGATAACACGGATGGCGCAGGGGAGGTCTTGGTGGAACATGTGGGGAGTCCGGAATGTTCTGCTGATGGGCTGCTATGGAAACAGCGCCAAGGTCACTGGGAGAGGTGATTGCTGTATGCACAAGAAAATCGTAACGCCAAAAGCTAAGGACACGCTGTGTGGCAACGAAGGGACATATATCAGCAATGCTAAATCGCAAAGACTAACGACCATTTTTAAAGTGACAGGGCAATTTATATTTTACATTGGCCGCCAGTTTGTCAAAGAAATATTGCAGAATCGAAACTGCATGGCAATTGAACATTTTAATGAATATAATATACTGATGTAACAGGATATGTTACAATGAAAAATAAGCACATGGTGGGTATTTTACGCACGCTCAACAACAAAGCAATTCTGGTTTAGGGTTACTGCTTTTATTAAAATACTATGTTTCCTCTCTGGCTCAGAGCTCAACGTTTTGCATACTAGCCAAATTACCACTGGCAAACACACAGGATACTTGTCAAACTCGGTGGTATAGTGTGGTTCTGATTAGAAGCGCTATGCCATTCGGAGTCCAGGGAAGACACTTCTGTCAAGGATAAGCCAACTGAAATGACCAAAGTTACCTTTCATGAGAAACGGTATTTGTTTAGGATGGTATGTGACCCTTACATCAGGGGTTGGGAACCTGATCCGCAGAGGGCCGGTGTGGGTCCGGGTTTTTGGGATGGCCTCTCCATCAGCCAATAATAAAGCAGCGGTTCTCAACTCCCGTCCTGGAGGCCCACTGTGATTGGCTGATTGAGAGGCCGTCCCAAAAACCCGCACTGGCCCTACACGGATCAGGCTCCCCACCCCTGCCTTACATCAATGTAAATATTTAAAAAGAAAACTGGAAAATATATGGAAGCCTGTTTCTGCCATCTGGAGAAAAAAACAAACAAACAAAAAAAACTAACATTTATCTCAGAATTCTGACAATGGGCTTCCATGAAAAAGAGAGGGTATGACACAGAATGGCGTGGCATGATGGAATTTAAAGATGGTATCCAATTTCAATTGTTTTCTCTTTTTGCACTCAAACTGGATTTCTCTCCCTCCAGTATCCCCGTCATCTGGCTGTTTTTTAACGTTAATAAGTGGTGAAGCTCACAGGTACATTCCAGGGTGTTTTGTCTATAAAATGCAATGTCTACATTTTAATAATCAGTTATTATGTATGTATTTTATGTATTTGGGAAAATATAAAAAGTAAATGGCCAAAAACATACACCTGTGGGAACTTGAAAGATGTATATTTAATGGGTTTAAATGGAACAGGTTAAACGCTGAGAGGTTTTAGTCAAAACTGTGACTCTTCCTATTTCGATTAAATGATTTCAGGCCAAAAATTATTTCCATTTCCATTCCCTGATTTGGGGTATTAAATGACTACGATGAAAGACATGATGTTAATAAGCCCATATCTGTTTCAGTACTTTAGGGCAAAGTTGAATGCCCCCCCTCCTTTCAAGTTACGGCAATTTATTTGTGTGGCACATTTTAAAACAAAAGGAGTTTCACCCAATGCTTTCCAGTCGAGCAAATAAAGGATTATCAAGTGCTGCATACATAAAAAAAATATATAAATAAAATTGACAGAAAAACCTGCATCCCCCCCTTTCATTCACGATTCTGCACAAAAAAAGCTGTAATGATTTTTGCGTATGCAAGGGGAAGACCGTATACAATGGAACCTGTCTTTGTGAGAAAGGCTGATTTCACTTCAAAACAAAATTCTGCATGAAGGACAGAAGGCATATTCCTATAGGCATTACTGGGGCTGGCACCCACCTTAAACTTATTTTTAAATTATAATAAGAATAAGCATTTTTTGCCGTCAGTGATTGTGAGAGTGAAGAAAAAAAAATATGCTTAAAAACTAGAACTTATATATGCTTTAAGAATAATGGCAATTAAGGGTTAGGGTAGTGCATTGAATGAATGAATGAATGAATGAATGAATGACCTTCACACATGAGGAATGTCAGAATGGTTAGTAACTAACCAATAAAAATTAAGCAAAACAAACTGGGAGCATAAAGGAGACTGAAACTACCTTGCAAACGCAGAAAAAGTCATTTGTTGCATGTTTGTATATGACAGAGAGCACTGTTTTTGGAGATGCTTGATGAAGGTGCATTTTCTGAAGGTGCTTCCTGATGACTGAAGCAGAATCTATCACCAATTTAAGATGCGTGTTTTTTATCTCCCACACAACAGAAAAAGCTAATATTTCTAGTGTGGAAACAGCCTGACATCCATAACCCCTTTTAAATTATGTTAAGCTGAAACACATACATGAAATACTGCCAGTGATCTACATGATATCGATGTGGTTGTGGTTCTTTTTCTGTAGCCCATAGAACATCAATATTTGTAGATCATGGGAGTTTTACTTACACAAAAATGTTCTGAGGGCAGAAGGAAAAATGATTGGTTCAGAGAGATAACCAATCACTCACATTGTAGAGGAGGGTGGTCTAAGCAACTACAGGAGATGGGGCCAACCAATCAGATGTCTTGGTCCTGCCTCCTCTAGTTGCTTGGACCCACCTCCTCTGTGATCTGATTGTAACCAATCATTTATCCTTCTGCCCTCAGAACATTTTTGTGTAAATAAAACTCCCACAAGCACATTTATAGGTATTATATAGCAGGCATAGACCAGAGACAAAAAGCTGAATAAGAAATGCATCTAATACAGAAAATCTACCATCTGCATTGGCAGGGGAACCTTTCTCATAAGTGGACCTCTCATGCACATAACAAAAAAGACTTAAATTTAACAATAAACACCCATCATGGACTGTACAGATATTATCTACTTCCATTTGGACTCTTCAGCACGCCATTCATTTTCCACCCAATAATGCATCAAATTCTATAAGGTTTTCAGCACGTCATGTTTCCAGATGACATTTCGATAACCACGGATCCTGCTGAGGAGCCTTCGAAGAGGATCGATAACGTGTTCCCTCACCTGGAGAAATAGTGGATTAAAAACTTAGAAGGTTCTCTGTTTTGGGGAGGTGCATCTCCATATGGCTTAGAAGCTAAGAGGAAGTCTCACTAATGACCGAGTGGACTGAAATTTTCACTTGACAGGAAATCATCAGACCTCTTAAAGAAATTCTAGACTCTGAACAAGAAAGCTCTGCCGTGGGAACTTTAAGGAACTACTTCTGTGTGCTGTTCTTGATGGGTTATGACACTATATACAGGAAGACGGAAAAAAAGGCAACATAGGTATTCTTCCAGAAGAAAAAGAAGAAAAAGGCTTCTTTTTCCACTCTTCTTGGGTGAATCAGCTACCAATGCAACAGAAAGACATTAAACAAGGTGCAAGGAAGAATCAAGTACTATACACACTGCATTCTCAAATGGACAGACCAACTGCATTATAGAGGAAATTTTGACTTTTTTTTCAGCAGATAAAAATGACTTTCTGTTGAACAAAGATGTGTTTTGTGTGGGGAAATCTGAGCCCAGTTATGTGTGTATGAAAGCATCACTTAGACATTGATGAGATGAGCTGCATCATTGGGAGGCCTGTCAGCCTGTGAGATGCTCTCTGTGATCTTGCTGCATTTCTGCAGTTGATCTGAACTCACAGAATCATATACTGCCAACCAATCAGAGTGCTCACAGTTAACCACACCAGTCAGCATGAGAAATTATTTAGCGTTAATGTTCATATTGACGTATGTCACCTTTATGCACGTATTGACCCATAGACATATGAATTCAGCAGGGAGCACACAGTTATCACAGTTACGAATATGATTTTAAAAGAAAGAAATAGAGCATATAATGAAATGGTTGTTATTACTGAATAAAAAGGGATTCCCGAATAAAGCTATTATATAGCTAACTATTATATAAGCCAATAAATGACATAAAAGCACAATACCATATAGAGGCCCTGTTCACGAACAAAAGAACCTCAGGAAAAAAGAGCAGATACTTTATTGGACTATCTCTACAGTGCAATTTGAAAATTCCAAACAATCGCAAAGGTCATATCATGTAAGAGTGGTTTATTTATAGAATGGCTTTAGGGTGCTTCTCCGTCCCATAACAACAGCGTGCTCAGAAAGCTGGGCTGCACAGACAGCTCCCATTTAGCCAGGAACACGGAGATACTATTTCAGCGCATAGAACTGAGGGGTGAAAACAGCATTGTATCAGATATATAATGAGCCCTGATGAAATGACATAAAGGCATCCTCTCTTCCATTGAGGACAAAAGGAAAATATCATCTAACAGGGCAATTATTCCAAAAGAGAAACAAAAATGCCAGATCGGAAATTCTGCGGCTTTCCCTCTATTGTCTAAAGTAGCCATTTTCTCCCTGCAAAGCTGTCAGTGCTATATCAATGTTTACCAACTTCAGCACCTGACAAGGGACAAACGTGCAGTAATTGTGTGACTAGCATGGGATGCTGGATGAATTTGGGAAAAGCTCACGCATTAAACAGAGGACAGCATTAAAGGTTCAGAATCAGACCTCAGGCCCTGACTGCGGGTCTCCGCTTCTCTCCCCGTCTCAGCGAAGACCAGCTCGTTAAAGTGCACCGCAGTCTCTCTTAACGAGCGCGGTACGTTCGCCGGTCTGCGCCAAGCAGCTGTGAAACACGGAACCCAGAAATGTTGACGGCTTTTGGAGTCCTGGTTTATCTCCGCCGCGAACGTGGCCTTAGGATTTGTCACCGTCTTTTAAATTTTGAATTGAATTTCCGCATTGTTCAGAATTCAGGGATGAATTTGTGGGGAGATGAATCCTGAAGTGTTAATCCTGGAAGTCAAGGCTATACCGTAAGTCAGCTCCGGATCATCGAGATGAATGTCATTTTCAGTTTCGCCGCGATTATGAGTTACAGAGGTTACAAGGATTACAAGCCACTGTAAAGCTGGTCTGTTCTGATTTAATCCACATATTAATGGAGAATTTGTAAGTATTACTAGCAAATAATTAATGCATAATAGTGCATATTTTGCTGAGTACTTTTACACCTTAATGTTTTTTAGTCTGTCCTCTAACAAACTGCATATTTCAAAATGCTTTTGCTGTTTCCTGTTTATATTAAACTGGCAATATGCAGTTTATGCAGTTAATGATTAGTTACAGTCGACTTGCATGTGGTCTGCAGAGCTATATGAGTGGTCTGAGGGCGAGACTGTTTACCAATAGGGACTATCCTCCAAGGGTGTATGCAAGGGCGGGAGCCAATAGGCACTGGTCCCAGCTGAAAGCTGATTGGCCGCCGGAGTGCTCCCTCCCCTGTCACTCACCGATTCAAAGCATATCATTGGCTAATAATAAGGGTGGCCTTTCTGTATGAAAACACCCCCCACCTTAAAAACTCCTAGAATCATCCCTGTTGTCCTCCCTCCATCATGAGTTGAGTCTCAGGGTTATGGATGGCTACCAGGATTTAGCTGCATAGTACTGCAAAACTGGATCCAAGACAGGGCAACCTGGAAGAGAATCACAGCTTAAGGAGCCAGGGGTTGGGACCCAAGAAACACCGGAGGCTCAGTGACAGCACAAGAGGTGTAAACCATCTATTTCTGTACCTGCTTGTCCTATTGAGGGTTATGGGGTGTCCAGAGCCTAAGGGCACAAGGCAGAGAACAACCAAGGATGGAGCACCAACCCCTCGCAGGGCACACTCACACACCATTCACTCACACCCATGGGCAATTTGGTGACTCCAGTAAACTTCATCATGCTTTTGGACTGTGGGGGGAAACTGGAGAAAACCCCATGACGACACGGGGAGAACATGCAAACTCCACACACAGAGCCACGGCGGAGACCCAAACCCTGGTTCCAGAGGTACAAGGCAAGAGTGCTAACCAGTGTACCACTGTGCAAACTGGGAGACTGGAAAGAAGATAAAGCATCAGTTAAGGAACCAGGAATCATTCGACAGGAGCAAAGGTCAAAGAGAAGAATCCAGGTCTAGGAGACAAAAACCAGGAAAGGTCTAGCAGCCTGAGGAGGTATATATAAATAATCAGCTGAGCTTGTTAAATCTCAGGACTTCCCAGTCGGGTCACGGGTCGAAGAGGACTTCTCTGTCACCGAGCAGATAAGCTTCTCCTGCAGTACAGATGGACTCTTAACATTATCTATATAACAACCCAATGTTCCCCTACTGCTCCTGATGACTGCTGCTCTATTAACTAATCGGCAGGTGAAAATTGAAATACAGAAAGTGCACAATGGAAAACCAGTGCATTAGACGGCCAGTGAGTTTAGGAAAGTGATGGCAGACAGCTTGACATTTTAATCACTCCTATCTAGACCATTTATCCTTAGATTAATAATCACCAGAGATTATTCTCAGTATTTAGATTTAAATTTATGTGCCTATTCACAATCATAATGTGCGTGTCGGCAATACAGGCACAGCTACTGAAATTAGCATTGAAATAACCAGGAGAAATAGGCGGATTCACCTAAAATCAGAAGAGGAAGAGGATGGGTGTCTGGTATTTTTAGATGGCCGTCTGCATTAACTCCATTGTACTTAGTGGGACTCAGCCTGGGGAGAATTCAGATGCGATTTTCCTAAATTATTAAACCTTTATTCATTAAATATTTCACAGGACAAATCATAGGCGCTGACCAAAAATGGCCTAGAAAATGTAGGTCATGTCTAACTTAGTCCTGCGCTGTAAACATCTCCAGAATCATATCAATAAGCAGATGTGTCTGTTGTAGTTTTTTTTTTTTAATAAAAATAAAGTCAGTTGTCAGTCAAAGATGTATGTGATGCTACTTTGAACCAAGAACTGTTGTATTTCCAGTACAAGTAATTGCTAAATTTTTCAAAGTTTATCATGGATAATCTCATTTTCCCTGCCTGAAACGGGCGACTGGCTCTAATGCATTTAGAGTCTAAATCTCCTGGTCTACATTATTTGTTTTCACATTTGATTTAAACTGCAAGGATTCCACAAGTTCGGAGTACACAAGTGAGGACTTGTTGCTTTGTTTACTCATTGCAAATCCTAAGAACCTAAAGATACCTTTCCTGCAACTGCTGTAGCATTCACATGATTGAAGATGCGGTTATGTTTCTTGGTTATTTCTCAGAGGAAGACAGAACTGACGCACGCAACATGATGGTTAAGTCGGAGTTAGTTTGTGTGGCACCTGAGAATAGACTTGGGCGATGAGTGTAAGGCAGCGCATAACAGAGGCTTTGGAGCAAACTTAATCTTCTGCAGTGGAGTCGTATTCTTTGAGTTGCCAATCACAGGCACTGGATACCCGAAGTTTTTTTTTTTGTCAGTGGAAACATGCTTCCGTTGACCCAGTTTCAGAAAAGTCTAGAGTTTTCCTTTGGGTGTATTGACAAAATACATATGTAAACAAAGCAGAAGGCAGCGCTTAAGGAATCACTAAGAATGTGGATTAGAAGCCCACATTTGTATCCATATTTGGGTTACTAGAAATTAGACCAGCTGTATAATGAGGGAAACATGTTCTGTATTCCCTTGGAACGTGAATTAAAGATTCTAACCTATTAATCACACTCAAAATAGATTTTGTTCTCGCCTGAAAATAGCATCCGGCAGGATGCTGCAATGCATTTGTCTGCTATACTAACTGCATCATTAACTGCTGCCTCATAGAGGCAGAGCTGCGTTTGGCCTCTGCCCTCAGTGAAAGACGCATGCAACAGCTTCCTCGTGCTTGTTATTCCCATGACACTCTGAAGTCCCTCAGGATGGATGGCGTCCAACCAGGCAAGGTACAGAATAGAGTTCACCATGTCTCCCAGCCCCTGCGAAATGGTCATGCTGGCTGGGGTGTGTAATATTCAGAAGAGGCCGGTCCACAGAGGTAGAGGAGGTAATACCTCTTCTATTTTTCAGATGAAATTTTTTAGATGAATTTTATGTAGCACAGTCAGTGAACCTGCCAGAATAAGGATTTCAGTGTATTCTGTACAAGAACAACTGCATGTGACAAATAATAAAAAACTGAAATATTGTAACATCGAAATAACTCATTACTATTTTTTTGCCATTTAAAATATGCATTCTCTCTTCTTTGGAAAAAACATCACTGTTGTAATATTGTAAAATGTATTACCTTCTGACCTCTGTTTTTTTAAGCCACCAACAGTCACTAGTAACACTCCAAGCTGAATGCACTTCAAACACAAACATTACTACAAAAAAACATTCTTCTGTTTTTTGCACTTAGGGCTCTGCCATATTCTTTAACAAAAAATGTTGCTCACATCAATGTGCATTTGGCAACTAGAAGATAGTTCAGTGTCCAAAACTATTTATCCTGACAACGGAAAGATCAAAACAACACCCATTTCGCCTCATGAATTAAACTCATAGAAAGCAGAGGGCCAGAGAAAATGGAAACATGAATACATTGTCATTGTCTGAGTCCCCAGCTGTATAATAGCACTGCTTTAATTACTATTTTATTATTCAGACTAACTCCTTATGGAAATTTATGCATAAATGTAACAGCTGTCATGTGACTCTTGTGAACACTTTCCTTTTTTATGGCATGTGACATTTATAGCTTACAGTAGGTATGTTGGTGTTGGTATTCAGTGTCTAATAGAATTGCATAAGTGTTTTTTGTATAAATGCGTAAAATTTTAGCTGTCAATCACAACTTGTAGTTGCCCATGACTATTAATATTCTCTGTTGTCAGATTTAGGTTGCCAGTCCATTTTGTCCTATAAGATGTAACAATACTTTAAAGCCAAGAGTACTTAGCAGTGATGGCCAAATGAAACGTCATGAACCATTTTCTGTATTTTTTTACCCCACCAGATAGTGCTCTTGATTTGCCTTGGAGCATGAATCGAACCCTGTTTCGAATAGATCATCATCTAGTGGTGACAGAAAATACAGCAAATGGTTCATGAAGCTTCATTTGTCCATCACTAGTACTTAGGTCAAACATTTCCCTTTAAAATTGCGAATTTCTTCCTGAAACTAGTAATTATTGAACTGTTGATTTGCTCACTGATTAAACAAAAATGTAGACAAAACTGAAGGGGGACACAGCCGAGACTTATAAGGTACATTGGACACACTATTTTTATTTGTAATAAAGAGACACAAGCTTAAAAACTCTCAAGACTGCTAAATATGGATACATGACACCACGCATATTGAGAAAGCTGTTCGCTTTAAACTCATTTAAATGATCATTTGTAATTAACTTGGCTAAAGAAACTGAGCCTGCAAAGTGATCGTTTAAAAGGTCTGTTCAGTTAAACTCGATTGTTTGAACCCTCGGCTCTCCTAAACCATCATTACTAGCATTTTGTATCTGGTTTAACATTTCTCCCTTGGCACCTTTAAACAAATTCCACACTTCCAGAGAAACATGTACAGTTCTAACAATATACAATGCAAAGACAGAACATGACAAAACTACCAAGATGTTTTTACATATATTACATACAAATCAAGGTACCATTATTATTAACCATCCTAAACTCAATTACTCATACTGAAAATTACATCTACAACTTAATCCAGCTGGCATATATGGCTAATTGGTCTTAAACCATCCTAAACAGGTGGTCATTGTGGAATGAAAAAGAAATCCCTTTTAGACAAGAGACATTTCCAGACGATTTGGTAAAAAGTAGTGATGGATGAAATGATGCTTGATGAACCATTTGCTATATTTTTTTACCCCACTAGATGGTGCTCTCTGTTCACAAAAGGGCACAAAGCATGCCCCAAGGCAAACCAAGAGCACCATCAAGTGATGTCAAAAATACAGCAAATGGTTTATGTGGAGTCATTTTGTCCATCACACTAGTAAAAAGAACAGATTATAATTCAATCCACCTTTCACTTTTTTTACTACAGTCCCACCACTAGCAACCCAGAGATGAAACAGGTACTCAGATATATTCAGCTGTGGATAAAAAAAAAAAACAATTATTTATACATTTTAACATTAAGTTCATGCTTTTGCAAAAACGGTTGTTCCAACTTTAAGAAAAAAAAAAACAACTATAAACAGCGATAACAATAAATAAATTGAAGACTAAAGAGACATAGGTTACACAGATGGGTAGCTGTCCTCACAGGCGATGTGTCCACAGCGAACACGTCGCATGAAAGATGTCGTTTTTCGGCTGAGACTCACTGGCCGTCCTTGATTGGCGGTTTGGGATTGTGTTGGGCGGAGGCAGAGAGCCAAGGGGAAGCCGAGTGGGCAGTAGCCTGCCTCGCCATGCTGTAGTGACTAATAACTGTGTAGAAGCGCCCCCTAGTGTTCTGATCCTGCGCGGTATAGTAAGCCTCCAGTGAGGCAGGTATACAGCGCTTATGCTGGGAAAGAACAAAATAAAAAATAAATAAGATGATGGATTTCCAGTCACAAACAGCTGCAGAAATCGCCTTGATCTCGGCGTTACTTTAAGCATTACGGATATGTCAGCTGTCGAGCCAAAACACTTCAGCACCGTACTTAAAACCTATGCATGACACCATGAAAGTAAAAAATCAAAATATGAATACATTCCAAACACAGCTCGGTATCTCACGTCGAAATCTCCGCCGTACTTTCGGAAATCCTACGCAAATCCATCTTTAATGGGAAATAGCTAGGGGGGGGGGATCGGAATTTTGATTGTGAACCCTACATACCTTGTACACAAAACCGTCTGGGCAGCTGGGGTCGTAGGTGAAGGCCTTATAAACCACGAGGAAAACGATGCAGGCCAGGAACGCCAGGGCCAGCACAATGAGGATGGTGACCTGAAGAATAATTAGTCAACAGCTTAAGTCAATTACATAGAATTACATCTTGAGCACAGTCTATACCTTGCTTTTTGCAAGCAGGCCCATTCTTTGCTTTTCCTATGTCAGCATGCATGGGTGGGGCACATTACACCCATGTAATGCACCTTGGGGCGACTCTTGTGAAAGGCGCTATATAAAAACGAATTGCACTGAATTGCACAGCATCAACAGTATTGATAATGACTGTCAGATCCTGATAACAAGTACTTAAAGTAGTGTTGAGTAACATCTTGTTAATTGTGGGGACTGTTGGATACTATGTGCACACAGAATCATTTTTAGTATCTTGAAGAGGTAAAGTTGATAATTGAATTTGTTTGATTTTAAAACTGCCAGTTTATCACTGATACATTGTCTAAAATGATGCACATGCAGCTGTTTTGCTCTTCTTTGTAATTTTTGATCTTCTGCCACATAGTGTCAGGCTCTATGGGATTGTGCGGGCAGCAATGTCCCTGCTAGGTGGTCTACATGCAGTCTGCCACATCCCTCAGTCTATATCGTCCCTTATGATGTGTGCCCAATCAGAACAGCGGGGATGAAAACAGCAGGTCTTGGACACCTTGGTGACAGCCAATCATGACAGCGGTATGCCCCGCCTCACCAGATGTCATCGTCCAGGGTGGCATGTTACAATTCATACATTCACTGACGATTTATTGTTTAAAAGGGATTTTTCTGTTTAAAGGATGAGATCACTTGCTGAACTTCATTGCATTGACAATAATACCACTGAGCATTAGCAACAACAACCATAATAATTTGTGTTGCTTTCAGTATTATGAAGCACTACTTATTATTTTTGCCATTGTTTATATTTTTACAACTGTTGTTGTTGATGGCGTCATTTCCAGTCCTTTGCATTATTTTGAGAATAAGACAAAGAATTCGAATATAAGACAAGCGAAAACAGTTTAAACGGAAGGAAATTATCTGCAGCATTAATCTCCGCAAATACCTTCCTGTCAATTCATCTTTCAAGACTTCGATATATAAAACAAAATTTCTTTGAAGAAGAATAAAAGGATTCTGAAAGTCTGTTAGCTTTCAGATCAGAACCCCGCAAGCTGTGTGATGAAAATAACAAGCCTTGGATGTCACTTCTAATAATCCCTCATTCATATTTGCTTAAAATTGTACTGGCTAGGAAGAGAAGATATGGAAGGGAATAGTAATCAAACCTGACACACAGCGCTCACAGAAAGTCTTAGAATGCTTTCTTAATTTTGTAAAAATGTTTATCGGTTTCATAACTAAAGTCCATTGACGAGCAATGTTTAACATATATTCACATATTTTCAGCACAGACATTTTCTTTTCATTAAGTGTCATCATTTTTTGAGTCGTTCAGTTCTGTTCTTGCCATTTTGCTATTAATTGCAACTGTAGTCAATGGCTTCCAAGGGGTTACTAAACACAAATGTCTGGTATTTTATGTTTTTGCAAAGGTGTTACTAATTAAAAAGCACTCAATAATTAAGCAATAACATACAAGAAGGACTGCGGTTGTATTCCAATATATCACAGCCGCGATATATTTTTAGTATAACCGCATGACTTCGAGTATGTTATTGCTTTTATACAACAGTTCATCGGGTAGCATTTATAAGGCAACAGTAATGAGTTACAGCATATTTTATTTATTCATTTAAACATTTACGGGCCTCCGCAAAGAAAAATAGTTCCCGTAACGTCAGCGAAAGTGGGACAGGCTATTGCGTTCAAACCCAGAAAATTCAGTCTATAACTGATATAGTTTCGCCTAACATCGCAGGTGCCAGCAGTGAAACAACTAGCTGGCTTATTAGCGGAATAATTTTGCACTGCAAATTAAAACCACGGCGCAGGTCTAATAAAATATTTTGGCGCCCGAGCTGCGAAGAGCTCATCAGGCGGACTGCAAAGTTCAGTTATTTGCAGGGTTGGACTGGGACATAAAAACAGCCCTGGACATCATCCACACCGGCCCACCACGTTCACACACACACACTGTATGTATCTATATGTATTAATTCAGTTTCCATTATCCTCAATATACATGTAAAATGGCTGATTA
>JAOYFF010000049.1:4930464-4966388 GCA_025773925.1 Cryptomyrus ogoouensis
ACAACAATAAACTTCCAAACAGAATTACGATTATAAATAATTTAAAAACTAAATGCCTAACCCACCGGCCCACAAAGACCGCGGCCCACCGGGAATCTCCCGGTAGTCCCGATGGCCAGTACATCCCTGGTTATTTGCATAGGCTTTTATTGCGTATTCCTTAAAAGGACAGCGCTAAACAGCGAGCGAAAATAAACTCACTTACACACAAATGGGGGAGCCTTTAGGAAAAAGCAGATACAGGCATAGCGCAACGAGACATACTTTTAAAACATTTTTTGTTCGTTTCTGCGGCTTATAAAAACTTAAAATCCGAAACAGATCTAAATAAATCCATCAAAACGGAATACAAATGAACCTTTAATTTACTCTCCTTCCACTATGTTCATTTTTGAAACCGGTGGAAACCGGAAAGCCACCAAGCGAGATCCAGCCCAGCACCGGTTCCGTGTTGGAGGAAACGAGTTATATGTGAAGCGGAGTGATACAGCTGATGTGAAATGTCCGAGTGTGGTTATAGCCGCACTCATAGAACGCCTCTTTTCCAATCAGATTTCTTGGTAGGTACTAGCTGTTGTATAATACTTGTCAATGAACTTTTTAACGCAGAACAGCTCCTTTAGAACTATAATTTGGGTTTCAATTTATTACTACTTGAAACAAATGTTTTACTTAAAACTACTGCTTGTTTCTAAAGTGATATATATCTTTTTGTAAACAAATATAGTGCTGATTTTTGTTATAAGACCAATAAATTAGCAATACTTTTACTGAGTTAAACAAGTATCTCAGCTTTCAGGCTTTCCGAGACCACTGTATATATCCATCCTTTCATACACCTATTTCCATACGTCCATGGCTGCTAACCAAGGGTGCCGTGGGAGCCGAGGTGGAATACCAGCCCATCTCAGGGCCACACCAGGGGCATGCAGACACTATGTCACCTAATGACAGAAGACAGGGTATGCAAACAAAACCCACAGGAAGAGCTACAGGCATAGCCAATCAGGACAGAGAAGGAGCCCATTCAGTCACCATGACAGCCCCATATATAGAAATACAGTATATACTGCATGTTCACAGTACTGTGCAAAAATCTAAGGCAGTCAAAGAAAACGTTCAAAACTATTTATCTGGGCATGAAGTGTATATTTGCATAGAAAAAAACACAGTAACACTTTCCTTGAAGCTGCCATTTATAATGCACTATAAATAACCCTATAAAACCTTCATAATGCATTATAAGGGTCAGTGTAAGAATTAATAAAGCATTACAGCATCTTCTATTGACAGTCATAAGACATTATAGTGTTAATTATACTACTTATCATGTAAAGTTATCATCTAAAATGCACTACAGATACCTTCATAATGCATTATAATGGTTGGTATAAGAATTAAGGATACTTGACTGCTTTATGAAGGTATCCATGATACATTATAAATGAGCGATTCGTAATGCATCATAAACATGGCTATAATGTGTTATGCCTTTTATAAATATTTATAGCTTTATGAATGTATTATAATGTGTTATGATTGTGTTTGTAGATTCTTATACACATGACATTCATAGAAAATGTTACCAAAAACAGAAATTAACACCTGAACATATGCAAATTAGAGTAACACAAGAATCTCTTCTGTTCTCCAAAAAGTCACTGATATCTTGCTGGATGGTTAGATGAACACCGCTTCAGTTCCAAGTCTCTCCTAAAAGGCACCCCAGTCATTCCACACATTTATGAAATTTCAACGCCAGCTAAATTAATTTAATTTGTTAAATAACTCAATGAGGTATTGATTAGCCAAACAAGGTACACTAATGGGCAAGTCAGCAAATACAGAACTAGATGGGATTATTGGTTGGTTACTGGGGTGTCATTAGGTAAGGTTTTGAAATGGCTAAGATGACACACTATGAAGGACATAATATCATAGTTTTACACTAACATGAAGATCAAACGACTGTGTGTGTGTGTGTATGTGTGTGTGTGTGACAGAGATTATATATATATCATTTGCATATAACTACCAAGAAGGATCAGAGAGTACACTAACATATGCATCAAGATATGAAAGCAACCCAAAATATAACTTTAAGATCAGATCTACAATCTGGCCGCATGCAGTGAAGGCTGTAAAATAAGTACGCTTAGAATTTAAGCACTTAATTCCAATATCTGAAGGTGAAAGTATTAGATCATCATGCATTCGTGTAATAGAAATCGTATATTAACTGAGGGGTAAAAAAGCAGTTTCTAAGTAGGATTCCAGCTCCCTTCGGTCCTCTGCTAAATTAAACAGAGGCCTTGCTCTACAAAACAGCAAGAATATTACCAACTTTTGTGTGTAATTTTAGGATTGCACACCCCCAAGCAAGCATATTGTATTGTTTGTTCAATTGTTTCCATGGCTTATATTTTTATGCATATCTGGTTGCACTCGTCCTTCAATTTACAAACTGTTTCAGAAGTTACAGTACAAACTGAAAAAACGATACACTGTAGCTAGTCAGGACCCTGTGGACAATGGAGACTTGATCTGCATCTACAATGCTTAATAACTGGCCAGGACCAGAGACAACAAATAGCCCAAACGTACTCCCACGTTACGGGTTCTCCTTAAGTGGAACATTCGAAGTTTAACTGAAAGAAGGAAAGGTTCTATTACTAATGCGGACGTGGAGCCTTTTGAAGATAAGATGATGAAAAACAGACTGAGAGCAGCTAAACACAAGCTGTCTTAGTAACCAAAGACACAGAGGATTCCACAGGAAAGATAAAAAAAAAAATGCACGGCAACAACTCATATAAAATGATGCCGAATGGATGTAACAGAACATGGTGGAAATCCACCCAGATGGCCTGATGGAAAACTCTGCGAGTTTGTGTTTTTTCACCTACCCATCTGCCTCCACCCATTTTTCTACCCCGCCCCCCCCATACTGTGGGGGTGGATTTGGCATGGCATTCCACATGCCCATAGCTGTCACTGAGCCACCTTGTAGTCATGCTTGATGGACTGATGCTCAGAAGGACAAGGCCTTCTCAGAATATCCCGTGCATCATCCCACTAAAAAATATACACTGTCCATGGTAATACAGATCATGCAAGTAGGTAGGATTATGATACAGATGCACTGTAACCCTTCCCCCATAGTAAATAACTCATTGTACATGCTGAATTATTTTGTACAATTCATACAACAATCATTGTACTGACATGCACTTATATACATTGTATATATCAACTGAATTGTATGCACCCTTTGTCATGTCTTGCCTTAACTGTGTATGTACTGTATTGTTGAGAGTCACTGACGACCAGAGACAAATTCCATGCATGCATGAACATACTTGGCCAAAAAACATGATTCTGGGGCCTGTACCTCAAACCCAGATTTGTTGGTTAGCTGGCTAACATGTCGGATTTAAAGGGACAATCCAGCCAAAACTAAAAAAAAACTGTCTGTAGAAATGTCAGGCTTCTCTCGAATATAATGGGAGTTTGATGACATTCTTTACGTGGGGATTGAAGCGCCCAAAAAACTACATTAGAAAAATCCAACAGCAACGTCTCTTACCAGAAATTATGACCTGGTTACTCAAGATTATCCACACAATGAGCCGAACTCCACATCCCAATCATATCAAGATATGAGCAAAGCACCCTGGCGCTATCTTCTGTGGAGTAATACGACTGGTGTGTGGAATTCGGCAGAAGAAAATAATTCCTTCATTAAACTGCTTACTACAAAGACTGTGGATTATCTTGAGGTCATGATTTCTGGTAAGAGACGTTGCTGTTGAATTTCTCTAATGTATTTTTCTGGTACTTTAATCACCACAGAAAGAATTCCATTCACTCACATTACAGTCGAGAGAAGCCTGACATTTCTACAGCCAATATCTCCAAAACTAGGCAACTGCCAGCAGAACAATTTGATGGATAGATAGCCCCAAAGTCCCTATGAAACATATATTTTTTCAGTTTTAGGGTGAACTGCCCCTTTAAGGTAGCCCAGTTATAATGGACATCTTCGTTCACTTACATTTAGTGCAGGCTACCTTAAATCCTACAAGCTATCCGGCTAAGCAAGAAATCCTGCTTTGTGATACAGACCACGGCTCTCCTGTTATCTTTTGGATACATTTTCTCTGATTTATTTGTCTTATAACACAGATGAGCCGCCTTGTCCCCCACCTCCTTTACGTCTTTCCTTGCTCTGATACAGACAAATGCTTCCTCCGACCAGTTTCATCCTGACCTTTATTCTGAAGACTCCAGCAGCTCCATCGTTTGTACATATGAATGTTGTCATGGTGACAAGTGACAGCAGGCTTCCGCTTCAACGGTCCATCATGTGATCCATCCGTCATACCTGAAGGCCGCCAGTCAATTCCGACGCCAGTTTTATCCGCGGGTGTCAGACAGTAATCCCTCGAAAGGATTGTATCCAGTGCTCATGGATCGCTCCGTATAATATATTATTTTCCCCAAAGAGGATTTCTATAAAAATTCATGCAGGACACAATGAGGGATTTAAAGAAATTTGTAGTGGGGACAATATTCAATAAAGAAAAAAGAAGCTTGTGAGTCTGGCTCTGTAGATTTCCCTGTGGCTGGTTCATATTCCATTTCATTAAAGTGCATGAAATGCTGGACAGGTCTGCCTTCCTGTTCCTGTGCTTTGCACTTGAGAGGCTGACGCTGTCCTCAGAATGCAGCCCCATTCGGACCCTCATGACTGTCGAAGGACAAACCAAGGCTTTTAAAGATTATTTTGTTTTATTGCAACAAATCAGATGTGGCAAAGGATCTCATAAAAAAAAATTGTGATGTCGAGCTGAATACAAACTACTTCCTGCCGAAGGCAAACTAAATCTGACAAATTTGATTAGGCAAATTAGGTCCGGCAAACACAGTGCCGTGGGATGATTAGTAGCGCTAACATACATTTGCTTCCTGGGTAAATAAATGATCATTGAACAAATACTGTTGTCATTAAGCTAACTCACGGAGGCTAACATAGCAGCTTCATTATAAAAAAAATACATTTATAGTGTCACAGCAAATATATTTTTACACACTCTGTAAAAGACATCATGTCACTATCACGTGGTGGCCTGACTATCCACTTAGGCCCATTTCTTTTGTTTTATGCAGGCGTGTTGGCTAATTAGCATATTGCTAGCTCACAGATTAGCTTAGTAGAAATGTTAACCCACACTAAGTAAAGACAGCCTAGCACTGATCATTTAAAGTACTGTGGCAAATGTAAAGAAGCCTTAAAAAATGGTCCATATTTGTGTTTAATTGTACCCAACAAGTACCAAATACTTTGAAGTCATATACGCAGAATTCTTCATAAATATGGTTGTAAGTTTTATAGATATTCTTGCTAAACTTGAGTTTGTTTTTGATGTATAGGATTAGTTTAAAAACAACTGCAATTATATTGTACATCATATTTTTACCCAGCACCCATTACTTTTTGGGCTAAACCTGGTCAGTCTTTCGTGGCCTTTATTTAGACCAAATATAGTCACTGAAAATTAGCCTGTGTTTAGTCTGTCTGATTTGGTCCAAATTTAGCCCAAGATGGACATCTGTTTTGGACCACATACAGCCCTAATACTGCCATGAAAATAAGATCGCATGGGAGCAAATGGGGAATATCTGATGAAAATGTGTTGTATGCATAGTCGTACACATACGTTTTATAGACATCTATTCAAAGACCTTAAAAAAAAAAACTGTTCACCATTCACTTTTTTCAACCAAATCTCAACATTGCTGTGATGTCTGCAAAGCTGTCTTTTCAATGTCTTTTTTAGTGATGGCCTAATGAAGGTTCATGAACCATTTGTTTTATTTTTTGACCCTACTAGTCTTCTTGGCTTACTTTGGGGCATGCTTTGAGCCCTTTTTTGAACAGAGAGCACCATCTAGTGGGCCAGAATATATAGCAAGTGGTTCATGAAGCTGCATTTGCTTGTCACTAGTCTTTTCTGCTATTGTTTTACTGGGCGTGGTACAAATTCTTAATGTCTTTTGAAAGCATTAACATGTGCCACTCATTTCCAGTTATCATGGAGAACCAGCCTGCCCCACTTATTTCCACCAGTCTGGACTGGAGTAACCGTCTTGGTTCTAGCAAGCAAAGAACCGAACAGCTTAAGGCTTTAAAAAAATCATGCTACTCAGAATCTTCTAGAAATCTGCAGCTCTTTGGGCCAGGACTTAATGAGTTTCATCATAGCTATATACACTAATACACACAATACTGAATATTACTATGTTGCATATGTAGTATGAAGGTTTGCTACTATCAGAACATCTATGTGATACAAGGATTATAATGCAGAACATGGGACTTTATAAAAACTCTGAATTTTACAGATTTGGAGAGTGAAACTCCTCAAACAGACCCCTTTTGTCTCTAATGAAACACTAACAGGCGAAACTAAGGCGAAAAGCTGACAAAACAGCTTTGCTTACACAAAAATGTTCTGAGAGCACAACGAAAAACTATTTGTTCAGAGAGATAACCAATCAGATTGTAGAGGAGGTGAGTTCACGCAACTAGAGGAAGGGCCAACCAATCAGGTGACTTGGTAACGCATCCTCTAGTTGCTTGGACCCACCTCCTCCACAATCTGACTGGTTATCTCTCTGAACCAATCATTTTTTTCGTTCTGCCCTCAGAACATTTGTAAGCAAAACTGCCACAAGCCAGACAAACACATGACATATATCTATGTCACCCATTTATCTGGCACCCCTGGACCATTTCGGGGAGGTGTTTAGGGCCATGCTCAGGGCCTAACTGACATGTGACTATTCTGCCGAGGATGGGATTCAAACTAACAACCTTCCAATCACAGGCTTAACCCAATGAGCCACACACCACCCTGCAAATGTAGAGCAAGCCCTACGTTATATCATTAATAATTAGTCAGTGATTGCAGGTCAGTTCAAGTCCTTGTCCCTTGATTCCGCCTCTCCCCCAATAACATCTGTGCCCTAATTCATATGAAGCTTTTAACACAATTATCTGTAGCACATAATGGAAAGTCACCTATACCCAAAGGGTGGCCCAATCCATCACACCACTACTGTGCTTGAAAGCTGGGCACTTGGCACCAGGCGTATACCCGGACAAAGAACTTTATACCAAAATGTCTTCTTCCAGTGGTCATTTCTGAGAGGAAAGGCAGTCAGTTCTCGACTGAAAGGTACCTCAGAAGAGGCAAACGCACAATGAAAGACCCAAACCAGCTCGAACAATCACTTTCTCCTTTCCTCCCCTCTAGAAGACCTTACAGCTTCAGTAGGGACTCTCCCCCCCCGCATCTGATAAGCTGTATGGGGAGGCTGGTCGCTCCCTAGGAACTTAAATAATGTCAGATAAGTTCTCACCTTGGGGCACTTACTGGGAAACAAATGGGGTATAAAAGAAGACTGAGAAAAGACTGGAAGCTTGGGAATGGAATACTGGTGTCGGGTGTTGTGTTCAAACACCAAACAGCTGTACTGGTAGGGATGCACATAAGTAGTGTGCAATTACGCATTTGACGCTGTTATGAGAAGAAATTACCATGCGTTTTACTATTTATACGGCAGTATCATACCTATTTTGCGGTATAAAGGTTAAAATACACTGTAACTTCTTGTCATACCAGTGCAAATGCACATAAAAGAAATACATAATTATTTGCATTGTTACAGCGAAAAATTGCCGCACACATCTATATGTGGTAAATACATACTTGTGCACCAGTATATTGGAAATCTTTTCCTGCATCTGTATTTCAATTTTGCAACGGAAACATACTAAAGAATGCATTAAATAAATGAAAAGATAACGTGCAAATGTACTCATGGGCATATGTCACCTTCCTGCATTAGCGCTTGTGCAAACTCAATGCATCTCAAATAATTTTTTTGCGTAAATTCCGATATACGCAAGTCGACTTTACGCAAATGGAGAGCTGCCTCTGTATAGATAGGATATGAACATAGCTGCAGCAAGACAGCCTCACAGCTCAGTCGATCCACCCTGTGGTTCATATAGACATTTTTCTGGCTCTAATTACATTCTAAATTTATTCTAATTACACCTCATTCTGGAAAGTCTGTTTTAGACAATGTGTGACAATATTCATAACGGCATTCGCATAGTGACAACACTGGTAATAATTTCAGTGAAGTTCACACAACCTAGAGCAACGTAGCTTATTGCTCATCTGAATAATATATTTATAATATATTTCTTTATTAAAATCAATATCTAATTGCATTATTTATTGTTCTGTATCCTTGCAGTTACATATTATACTGATTTCAAAGTAATGCGCTGTAATTTAAAACGTACTGACGTTCAGAGAGTGCTGAAGGCTACCTTTCCGAAAAAACCTTATGTCATTGGTTAGTGTGAATGCAAAAGACTGTGGAGATCAGGACTGACGCACACTGTTGTGCTTTGGGACCCTCGTGTCATCCTACCGAGTTGGACAGAATCACAGGCACTCAACACAATCCTTCAAGGGGACCTTGACCTCCTTAGTATCATGCGGCTATTTAGGAAAATTATGTAAATGACCCCGCAAAAGACAACCGAACGAGGTCAGAGACTTGCAGAGCCTTAAGTGAACTTTACGCAAACTTGAATACCTATTGCTCTGGATGCCCTGCCAGGATTACTTGTTGGGTTTCCAGTGTCTTATTTTAAAACCAACTGGGTTGGAGAGGCAGTGCTGGGAGAGCAGCCACCAGCTCCCTGGTCTGGGTCTGATAGCGCACTCAGTATTTCCCACAATGCACTGCACCGAACAACAAACCCAGTGCAACTGGGGAGCATCATCCTACTAGGCATCTCAGCCAGTTACTTCTCCTAATGATGGGTTGGGAGGAGCAGTGGGAGCACTGGGAAGCCGGCCTCATAACCATTAATTGCTCTCACGGCTCTGCGTCATGGCTGGGGCCACAGTGGTTCGGAAGGGGGGGGTTTAAAAGAGAGAATTTCGGAGCACTGCAGCCGATTCGCCCCTAGCGTGATTCCGCCGGCTTGTGCCCGGGAGCCCGAGCGGAAAGCGGCTCATTTCCAGGAACGTCGTTTTCACTCGCGCCCATTTCCGTGATGAAATAAAGATGTGCTTGATTAACATCTGGAACATTCAGAGACCTGCGGATGATGATGTCAGAATTATAGGTGCTCATGCCTGGAAGTAGCCCCAAATTTCGAAGAATTCCTTCACTAGTCATGCCATTCTTCACGTTTGAGCTACTTCCAGATAGAACGTGAGACTAGATACAAAGCAGAAAGGATATTACTGTGCATGAGTTCTGTTCATTTTGAATTTTTTTTACAAAATTTTTTGAAGTATTTCTTTTTTAAATTGGCCCAACCTAACCCCCCACCCCCTCATCATTGTGACTTTGGTAGACTTGTCATTGACACCTTCGAAACAAAGGCTGTGTTATATTAATTTTAGGATTGGTTTTATCTCGTCACTGGGAAAATTGAAGCGCTCTATTAAAGCTGAGATGTTAATTTAATGAAACGTGGACTGAGAAAAAGCCATCAGCTAATGCAAAAATCATCTCTGCTGCTCCACACACACTCTTAGGTCCTATGACAGCAAAATCATTAAGTTCCTTTGAAGGTGATGAATGGAAAAAAAATGAATTGCCTTCGCCTCTCGTGTTCCATACTCCTTTTTCTGTCTCGCTGAATGCAATCTGAAATACAATTTGCAGCGTACTGTGTGCTCAATTAACACCACACTGCATGTGTGTAAAGCACAAAATACCCTCTTCTCCTTTTTAAAAAAGTTAAATTACATCCAGGTTGTCTTACTGGGCAGCTTCTTCGTAGCTACTCCAGTGACCAGGCAATAATGCAATTTTTGAAAAACCAAGCGCTTCTAAATAAAAGGAAGGAATAGAAAAACGTAACGTTAAAAACGTAAGCGCTATCCATGACCGAATGGAATTTATAAAGAATCTTCTGGTAAGACGAAACATTTTGTAGCTTCTGTGGGGACGCCGCGGATGAGTGGTCTGATTCCACTGACAAGATCCTAGATCATTTAAGACTACAAAATGAAACAGTTGATCTTGTCTGACCTGTCAAAGGGGGACACACACCCAAGCTATTGCCAAGAAAGATGAGACGAACGAAACACAAGTGAATACAATTAGATCAGCAAAAAGGCTTGTTGGGTCATCTTGAACTTCACTCTTCCTGTCCCTTTTGACTTCCCTAGAGATCATGTTATCACTGGCAAATGAAAAAGGGCTATGGCAACCATGATGACATCACCACAGTAACCAGCGATGACCTCATAATGCTGCTCATCGCTCAGCTTTCATACAGAAGACACTGAAGTCTTGAGAGAGAATGTACCTTATAAAGGCATCTAACAAGCCGTCTACCTCAAGTTAATTGTGATGCTTCGCACTGCCCTATGACATCTCCACTGCAGAAAGAAAACATGCAAGCCAAGTGTTTTCACAACAAACGGCAGTTGAATAGTATTACATGAGGCAGCTGAATCTGTAACCTATGGCATTTAAATTATGACTTAAAATGCATAATAAAGTGGTAATTACAGGGCAATTTTCCTGTAGCAGCGCATTCCGTGTCGAATCGACAGGTTCTCAAAGAGTCTAGCAGTGCGTGTCAAATTCAATTCAACAGCCAAAAAGACATACTTAATGACATCGTACATTCATCTGCGTGTAAAGCGATTCATTCTTTCGTTTTCCTTTGTTTTTTTGGTTTTTTTTTTGCCGACATGCTGACCTCTCACATCGGTTGGCGTCAGATGGAACGTTTTATGTATCCACGGAATGAACACACAAGACCATGCAGGGCACATATACTGAAGGGAGAGTATGCAGACAAGTCTTCACAAAAATCACCCGAATTTACAACTGTCACCAAATAGATACTGAGCTTAAAAAAAAAAATTTATAAATTGCAGTATGGCTACGAATGAGATGCCTAAGATTGACTTAGGTTTTCTGTTCATTATTTCATAGCAATTAACTAGTCACCATCACACTGTTAGGCTTATCAGACAGTAGACATTACAGAAATCCGGCAATACTGTCAGCCTACTCAAATCTCACGTTCCTTGAGTTTGTGCCATATCACAATTGCTGTCAACTCACTCCCAATCATTCCTGGGTTTCCTCAAATGTGTTATATATGTGCAGACAGAGAGAAATTTATACCACTATAGTTTAATATGATCGTAAAAACTGAGCACCATTGATTATTATTGATTACCACTTTGATCCACCCGCAGAAGTACTACGCAATCAACATTTTTTTGTAGGTTGTGAAATATTACTCAGAAGCAGAGCCTCAAAATAGTGGTGATGAACTTCACATGTCATTAGTGCAAAACGTAAATGTGGACACACATATTTAAATCAGAATCAGAATTCACTTTATTGACCAAGTACACCTGCATGTGTTAGGAATTTGTCTTGGTAGTATTTTTGTATATATTCACAAACAACGTAGAGCATAAATTAAATTTTAAAAATAGAAATAAAATCAAATAGATTTAAATATGAGCAATGGTGAAAAAAATCTGTACAGATGGCTCATTGGGGTTTTACATACGCAAAAATGTTCTGAGTGCAGAAGGAAAAATGATTGGGTCAGAGAGATAACCAATCAAATTGTAAAAGAGGTGGGTCCAAGCAACTAGAGAAGGCAGGACCAATCAATCAGATGTCTTGGTCTCGCCTCCTCTAGTTGCTGGGACCCACATCCTCTACAATCTGATAGGTTGTATCAAAGATATGCCAGTTTAAATATTGCTTAAAGCCAAATAAACGCCACAGTTCTGGCATAGTCCTACCTTAAGTCTTTCTGACACGCCATCGTTGAAGCTTATGGTGAGTTCCTCCACCTTTGGAAGCTTCAGCTTGCCCTTATTCTTCTGGTCAGTCTGATACTCAGTTCGGGTTTTGACCACGACCTAGAGGGGAGACGAACACAGTGGCACACCAAGAGTCTGTTGCAGGTTTGGGATGGTAAAAATTGTTGGGGGGAGAGGGTGTCGCAGCTCGAGTCCCCCTCAGAAGATGCTGCCCTAGACAATCGCTGACACAGTCGTCCCCAGGATCAGCCCTGGTTACCGCTGGCACAGAACTTACTCAGAAGTGAAATTAAGAAAAAATATGTTTCACACCTTAGAATACCATTTCACACTTTTGTTTTTTCTTTTTTGTTCTTACAAATACATCTCTTACACATTTCTATTAAGTAGTGTAACCAAACAAGTATGCAGTTAACAAAACTACTACTTTGAGACAGACAGAAACGTTCTTAACCATTTCACATACCACTTGTCAGATTCATTTGTCTGTTACTTCTCAATTTCTCCGTTATACAGGGCAAATAAACTGTTCATAGTTAAGGACAATGTTTCTTCTCTGACTTGGACTTGAGTATGTTTTGTCTATATATCATAAATCCTTTCACCAGTGAATTACCATTACATTTTTTGCTTATTTGTCTGAGTACAGCTCATCGCAGGCAAAATGTAAACAAAGCCTGGTCGTGTCTCTATAACCATAGCCATGCAGATTCACCCATTTACAGGCCACTCAAATAGGCTCATACTGTTTTGATTATATTTTGCTAGTTGAGCAGCTGCATTTGTCCTGAGTAACATATAACTGAGAGAGCAGTGTCAGCCAATCCTGGGAGCGACTGGAGATTAAGAACTTTGCTTAGGGAACCAATGGTGAAATCCGCCAATGCTGGGATTCGAACCGGCAACTCCTGGAACAAAGGCATGGTGTTCTAACCCAGTGAAGCACACACCACCCAATGGTAACACACTGGGATTCCATGAATCCATTCTACTTAACATAAGTTGAGGTCTGAACGCTAAGTATAATCTTTTTCAGTAAATAACCTAATAAATCAAAAAGTAATTATGCAAATTACCATGCAAATGCAATATGGGAGGAAAATGACACATGACTGACCTGAAACTGTAAAAGCCACTAAATTAAACAAATTATGATTCAGTAACTACCCACCTTGGCCTACTTCCTACCCTAAATGTTGCCTTGGTTACTGGCTGATAAACACGCCTGCCCGTGTAAAGGTTTACTATGGAAACTGGCGGAAAATACTCATATATAATGTAGTTTTCATTGAAAGCAATTTAGACCCGCAAAATGGGATTAATAATCTTTTTCTTTTAATAATCCTTTTTTTGTCCCTGTGGAAGGCTGTCTAGTTGTTAGGCAGTACTGACCAAAATGTCTGAAGACGTAAAGCCAACTTCATTGATCTCTGATTGCATCATTTTTAGGTCTCTTTTAATGCAACCAGTACTTAGGCCTAGAGGCTGCCTTGATGTTTAAAATTCATTAATTCCCCCTACTTCAATCCAAATATTATAATGACCCAACACACCCTAGCTAGCACACTTTTCGCCTTTGACAACCATGAAGTGGGTCTTGCTTCTGTACCCTTGTTGTTAATACTAAAGAAAAGGTACAACTTGTACTACAATACACTCGTCAGTTTGTCAGGCAGTCTTAGGGATAACAGCTTTTTTTTTTTTTTCGTGACAACTGTTGTGTTGAAGCGGGGAAGCGTGGCGTCACCAGACCCTCTCTGCTGTGCAGTCTTTAATGGAAACTCCTTTTGTCTGGGGAATGTATCCCACTTCCAGAAATTTAATCTCTGTTTCTTAATCTGCAATCCAATATCACAGAATATGACACTAATGGTGATCTCCAAAGGTGCCGATAATCATCATTTTTCCTAAATTTGAAGCATTCCCCACATTATTTTTTCTGCTCGGTCCACATTACCCTGTTTACACGTCAAAACATTACACTTTTTCCAGCCCCGTAATAATGGCTGTGGTAAATTAGTTATAGAATAAAATCATTTCAGTGCATTGTCGATTCTTTCGTGTATTGTATGAAAATTCCATTCCAGAGCCCTGTTCAATTCTATGGTTTTGCAAGTATTTAAAAATACTTCTCCAGGGACAGTAGTCACCAAATGCAGTTTATTTACAACAGCAGCATTATTTCCAAGATCGATTTAACGTTTGCCTTTGTTCTGGTCTTGAAAAGCAAAAATCGATTGTCATTTATTTATTACTTTATTAACCCGGCGCAAATTTTAAACAATACATTGCATTATCCTTTGGGGTTTAAACATCCCCTGTGAGACAATGATGATTCTTCCGTTACAGCCTCATTACCCTCTAACCTGCGCCTGCAGCAGGTCCCATCAGATAAAATGCAGGAAGCGGACCCCGAATCTAGCAAACAAGCCGCTGGCGTCCAAGCTAAGAGCAACTCAGACCGTTTCCATCGGGCTCCGGGAAGGAAGCGTGCGACGCACGAAGCATTAAAAGCGCAGTAGCGCTCATGGTCCGAAGCAGCTTCACGCATCCATACAGGCTACTGCTACCTAAGTGCGGAGGTTATTACCGGCAAGCAGACAGGCTCCTCTGACACAGCCTGGCATTTCTCAGGAAGTCTGTAAACCCAGAAATTAAATAATGACGCATCCTCAAATAACACCGCTTCCCATGACAATTGCCGTAATGATCTTCTCCTATCGATGCTGTGCTTGACACGAGGTTAAAAAAAAAAAACATTTTTTCACGTATTCTAATACAATTTTATTTAAGCTAGTACATGTAATACACAGTGAATATTATGTAATATTATATACAATACATATAATTTAATACTAAATGTAATACTAAAATTTGTTTCAATGTAGCCCTAATAACAGTTAACATTGGAGAATAACAGTGAGGTACACGTATAATTCTTTGCTCTCCTGCCTTGTTTACCAAGAGCAGACGCTGTAGTAATCAAAATGAACTGTCTTTACATATGCAAATTGTCCAACGGCATATGTCAATAGCTGTGGGTAATCCTGCATATATTTACGGATTCTAGAAAAAAAAATGTAATTAAGGCCGATCTGTTGTCTATTGTTTGGTGATTCGTGGAGCAGGGTGCGCGCACATAAGGCGCGTCGCCGTTTAAACATGTGTAACTTAAATTATACATATATTGGGGTGAGTCCGCTCCGCTTCGTTCACTTTCAACAATGACCGGCAGTATTAGAGACAGACGTATTGTAGGACTGATGAAGATGTGCAGTTCATAGCTTTGTCATTAAGATAATGACACGGCTGTTGGTTTAACGGCCAGACAGCCGGCGCGTACCTTATCTGGCGCCGGGTATTGTAGATGGTTCACGTCCAGGGGCGTGATGAGCGGCACAGTCTGAAATCCATCCTCCGCGCTGGCCGGTTTGCTGCCTTTGTCTTGTAAATTAATTCCCAGTTTAACCATCTTCTAAAAATCCCGGTATTTCACTATTCACTCTAAAAAAAAACAAATAATCAAATATTAATATTAATCCACATATTAATAAACAGCAGATAAAGTGGAAAAGGTGTTAAGTGACCTTTTTTTTACTCAGATTATCGTAGTCGTCTTGGGAAAAATCGTGAAAGTTAAGGTAACTTAAGGTATCAACTGATATTAGAGAGCAATTAGAAAATTGTACTTTCCCCACAATATGCTGAAATGCTATAACTGACTAATTAACTTTACGGATTACTATAAATAAATAAAATATTGAAATGCAAATAGATGATACACAGTCCAAAGCCACAATTGCATCGCTGCGTCCCTTCAAATCACACAGCAGAACATTATCATGCATACTTACTGACACTGACTCTATTGTTCGCAGTGATTCCTTCAGACGGTCTATTATTGCAGCTGGGCTGCGTTTTACTGATGAAACCGAGGAACTGCGTTACGAACTGCGTTGCAGTGATTAGCAATTGCGATTATATTTCAAAGACCAGCGAAGAGTAGCTCGGCGATCTCGAGTGGCGACCAAGCCTGCAGATGCTGGGGGCTCTCGCAGAACAAGCCCATGCGAAGACTGCCCGTGGTTACACTTCGCTTCCAAAGCCGCTAGGAGGAGCTCAGCGGGGGTCCGCAATATGCAGCCCCCGCCGGTCGTTAGCATGTCTCGATCGCCACCTGCCGGCCACAAGCGTGACGCCCTTCGCTTGAGACGTGCCGGGCGCAATTCGCGCACTAAGCAAATAGCATGGAATAGGCTGTAACTGTGCTTGTCATGTATTACCAAACGTCCACATTTTCTGTGTTGCACGCAAAGGCATTAGGCCGACTATTTCTACGGTTTATGGCTGATTATTACCGCCACAAAAGATCTCGCCGCATCTGATATCCGGATTTCTTGTAATTGTACCTATACACACAAACACTGGATTTTGCAAACCTACAATTATGTTAATTCAGTTTACAAAAGGCTGCATTCACTTGACACCACTTCTAAACTTTGAATTGTTTTTGAGGAGTATTGTTTCTGGTTAGTTATATCCTAAAAATTCTAAAATGTATGCTCTTAAGTCACAAATTCAGCTGCTACCACTCAATCATTTAATAACATGAAACACCTTTTTAATCATTATCTAATTACACAAGAGCATTTTCGTACTTTTAGAAATCATAAATTGATTTAACGGTAAATATATAATGCCAGTTAAACGCACACCCGTGTATATTTTTGATAACGATTTCAATTAAATAATTTCAGTGGTCCTTCACCTTGATCCTGGTGGGCAAAAGTACATCCAGGTTTACCTAGCTGTGTAAGAACTAACCATCTCAATACAAGGAGAGGGCAAATTGGACGAAGTACCGTAACTAATTAATTTAGTCAAATGCCTAAGTGCTTTAGTATAGTAAAACCCTGTAGACTGTTGGCCGCCAAGACCAAGGTTGAAAACCATTATTAAAACATAGACAGATGCGAATGAACCCCCTAGACCGATACGTTAACTACGATCCTGCCAGAGGAGGGCGCTAAAATTTGTTTTATTGCAAGTAACTGCAGTATTAATATCGAAAGATGCTTAAAGTGTTTCACGAAGGACGATTTTATACAATAGAGAACGCTGGGTTTCTTACGCTTTCTGGATGGGACATGATTTTGTGTTTTGGTCTCCAACAATCATTTTCGGAATTCTAGTGACAGTTACCAGTATCTGTTGAGATTCAAACACAAATAATCTTATTATTGTAACTAAGATGATAACTAAGCCCAATGTATGCATGTATGTGTGGGGGGGGGATCTGCAGGGACGCTCACTACAGGAAGTGAGTACAGCTGCACCATATTGTCACAGTTAACTTTTATTCATTCAACATTTCACATTACAAATATTTAAAAATGATGCATACTGTTATAAATAGTTGGCTGCAAACAATTAAATAACATTAGATTTCGTCTCATTTCACTAGCACTTCTACAGACCAACCCCTAAAAATATGGACATTTGTATGACATAACTTAATTAGAAACAAAATACAAAAATACAAACTTATAAATGTAAAATGACAAAATTAAGGTGATATCTTAAGTAAAAATGCTATTAATAAATAACCTTCCCATACACAGTTAAAAACTAATGAAATTTAGCTATTAAGTAACATCATTAACAAATATTTAATCTTTTTTTTTCCTTCTGAAAATGTGAACCATATGTTGTGGTAGCACAATATAGAAATTAGTAAAAACTAGACACTTTAACATATTAAAAGCTTCACCTCAAAAATATAACACAAATCTGATCAAAATTATAAAAAATAATTACATTCCAATTAAAAATATACCAATAAACTGCTAAATACATTGATAATTACAATGCAATCAATCACAGTAGCTTGAAATAAAATAAGCAAATGAGCACAAAAACCTAAACTTTTAAAAATAACTTCAATTATTTATATTAGTACAAATAGTTTTGATTTTTTTTCCATTTTTACAAACACTAGCATGAAAAGGATTACAACAGTAGAAAATGACTGTGAAAAACATTAACATCTTCTTTAAATGTCTGCAATTAAAAATGGCATTAAAGAATTACATTGCAAAGGACTCTTTATCTAGAGGAGGAAAAAAAAACTTCAAATAAAAAGTATTGCACATAACAACTTGAAGTTAACTTGCAACATTTACCACATTCAAGTCTTAAAGTGCCCTTTCTCTAAAGGCTCAGTACCCAGAAAGAAAGGTGTATGAGTGATCAAGTCTTTTTTAACAGTGTCCTATAAGATTCTAAAGTCCTGCACTGTAAAATTGATTTAGAGTTCTCTACAAGTCCTGCAGAGGGGCTGTGTATGGTGAAGGCAAAGAGATTAACACATTGGGAGGGGTATGGGGGCGGATTCCTTAATAAATTAAACATTTAGAAACATGTCTGGTACACAATCACAACAATTAATTTCAGCTTATTAAGCTTATTTCTGTAATTATTTCATTTTAATCATGCATGCTAAGGATTACAATAGGAGCTAGTTGGCAGTTCAAGAATATATATTTTAAAATGCTGAAATATCTAAACACCTAACATCCATTCCTCTGATACGCGACAGCCTAACACGAACCAAATTTGCATTCTTATAGTAACTCCAGCTATTTTGAGGGAGGGAAAAAAAACAAAACACACTTGCGTCCATCTAAAACTGACAGGTGCTGAAGATAGTTTGACATTAAATTTTGTGTAGTAGCTTGTTGTTGTCATGCTCTAAGATGCACTTTTTTTTTTTTAATTCCCCGCTTGTTCAGAAACGTCTTGTGTAAAAGATCGGAATACACTTTTGCTCTTTTCCTCTGCAGAACCGAAGTCATACTGACACCAGATCACTCTCCGAGATGGAGAGACTCCTCAGCACTGAAATGTATAAAAAGCATAATAGAAAATAAAATATATTAAAACCACTCTTTCTTTTAAATGAAATTTACCATAAATGTAGATCTTTCAGTAACAAAAGTACAAAAGCTACCTTTCACAATGTGAAAAATTGAGGTATTGCAAAAAGGAGTTTTCCCCATTAGTGAAAAATGTGCCTAAAATGACTGTTGAAAAAAAAGATTTAGAAAAGTAGTGCATAATAAATGTTTACATGTGCATGACAAAATAATTTTGCTAGAAAACACTGTACCAAAAAATCAGCAGGCCATGTATAAAATAATCACTTTTTCATCTCATAAACAGCAAATTCTTCAAAAAGTGTTAAACTACTAAAGTGTTCAGCCACCGTGTCCACGTGATGATGTCACGGGAGACGTGGTGCGGCTGAACGCCATCAAGTCAACACGAGGGTAAGTTCTCACTAGTATATTAAGTTTTATTTCAGCGCTAAAATCCCTGACAAGTTACATGTTAGCAGATCCAGATACAGTACATCTGTAAATAATCTACAACTACTGTAAGAGTTTGTTTTCGGATTATCTCCAAACAAAACGTCTCCATTTTGACCTTTGGAAATGAGTGGACCGACCTACAGAAAGACGTCTGTCTGCGGTGTTTCTGGACATTAACTGTGCTCAATTGATTTCGAGGCCAATCTTTGGTTTGCTGGAGCCTGTCTCATCTTAGGATAAACCATAAAAATTCAACAAAATATATTTTGACGATAATAGGAATACGTTACAGTATTAATCACGGCGCAACAACCATCTTTGGCTGGAGTTCCTTAAAGCGTCTAGATATTACCTCTGTTTCAGTCTTGGTCTGAATGAGCAACTTGCAGGCTGCAGCACACAATGCAGCAGACGGCATGCTATATACTAGCTAGACTATAAACATGCATTAGCTGCATTGACACAGGTGATACAAAAACGTGGTCAGGCTTTCAGAGTCGCCTCTGACGAGAAAGATGCTCTCGTCTCGTTCAGCGTGCCCCACTGTGTCGTGCGCTTGCTCGTGGTACCGATTGCTCCTCCTCCGACATGAGCACGGGCCGGAGGGCCTTCCTCCTATAGCATTTGGCCTCTGACCCAGTTACTCTACGTTCCAGGCATTTTGTAATATCGGAAACCTCTAACGGAAATCAGGGGAAAAGCACTGGCGAGAACCTAACTGTTGCGAATCTGTTTCCCATCGATTGCCATGTTTAGGGGAGTGGGGGAGAGATTTACTCTGAATATACCTTTCGATATTAGCAGCTAAGCTTGAGGTATTAAGTTTTGCATGTCAAAATGGAGAGAACACAAACAGCTGTGATGAAAGCAATTGTCAAATAATAAAGTTGTATAACAGAATTTATCTAAATGCACAGGAAGTCTGTGGGTATTATTTGAAAAACAATTAAGGTGATTAAGGTGAGGACTGGGTTTTTGATGTGAAAACTGCACCCTTACACTCTCTTCTCCTTAACACAAGCTACACGTCCTTCCGGAAGCAAACTATTCCAGTCGAGCTTGAGAAGACGTACTCCGTACTGAAAGGTCAAGGTGTTGCCAATTATGCACAAGGTGGGGGTGGGTTAGGGGGGCCGGGATCAATATGCAGCCCTATCAGACCATGAAACGTTTACGTTCATACTGGAAGTTCTCAACTTTGACGTTCACTAAGACATTAAAAAAAAAAAAAAAAATAAAAATCATACACAGTCAGAGGGAAAGTGGGATTTCGTCTTTTTTTTTCTTAACACGTTTGTTTGTCTTAATATTTCTTTTTAAATATATTAAATTAAAAATTAAAGATTAGATTCTAAACTTAAAAAGGAACCAGCAACAGAAAAGTGCATTTATATAGATATATATGTATATGTATATATATATAATCTATCCATGTGTGTGGGTGGGGGAGGGGCTGGGGGAGGGGGTGGGGGCGGGGTTGGGGCGTGGCAGCCGGTCGCACCGCCCCCGCTTAGTTCCAGCGGAAGGAGATGTGCCGGGGCCGGTCGCCGCCCTCCTTCACCAGCGGCTTGTGGAACTCCCGGCCGGCGCGCGAGTGGATGGCCGCCCAGCAATATTCACAGTAATACTGGAGGCAGGTGACGTTGGCGCAGAAGAAGGGCGCGAACTTGCCCCCGCAGCGCGTGCCCTGGCACTCGTCACACAGCTGGTCGTCCAAGACGTATGGCTTCACTTCCACCTGCAGGGGGCGGCGTGGGACAGGACAGCGGTTAAGTGCACAAAGGAGACATCCATTTTCTCGTCCTATGAAGAGTCACAGGGGTCCGAAGCCTGTCCCGGGGGTTACGGCTGCCAAGGCAGGAAATAAGCCAAAAACGGGGCGCCGACCCGTCACAGAAAGGACACATTTATAATGTTATTTTAAAATATCCTGTGGTGCCCCGTAAGAAACATAGCAACATGCACGGTGCGATGGTGTTGAAACCCGCTGGTTAAAATAAGTTTAGTGTAATTTAAAGAAAGGGTCAGAATATTTATGTCAAAGATATACAGGATTAACATTATTTAGCAGGAGAAACTGAACAGCACCGTGTGCCTGCTTTTCTGAGAATACGACCCATTAGCCCATGATCTGAATGTTGCCGGTTCAGGCCTCCGCAGAACAGTCACATGTCCATAGGCCCTTGAGCAAGGCCCTTAACCCCCAGCTCCATGGGCGCCGCATGCTGGCTGACCCTGTACTGACCCGCAAGCTATGGAGAGCAAGATGGGGTAGGCAAAGGGAAGAATCCCAATGCACTCGTACTTGTGCAAACGGTAAATAAAGGATTTATCAATTCACCTATCGTACCAGTCACATAAGCTGTCCGCATCTTGGTAAACGGCACTCGCTATTAGTGACATGGCACTGGGCATTTGGCTGGGGGCCACACACACACACACACGAGCCCCCTACACTCACTCGTTTATCGATCTCGCCGTGCTGCAGCTGCACGAAGCGTGCGCTGATGGCCGCGATGTAGCTCTGCTGATTGGAGAAGGCCACCCGGCCGGCTCCTTTCGGGTACTTCAGCTCCGGGTCGGTGTCGATGCCGGCGTAGCACACGCCTCCGTACAGCCGGTCCATGATCATGGCCAGCTCCACTGCAGACGGAGACACACGCATGGAGAGAGTCAGGGGCCGCTTGGTAGTTTTTGGGGCACTTTGGCCCCCCTCCCTATGGGTCTCAAAATCTAAATTAGTCGGAAGATCATAGCTGGCTAGAACAACATGTCGATTCAGCATCTCCTAAATAAAGAACATGTTTATTCAATATTTGGTGTAGTGACTGTTTGCAGCCAACAGGGGGCCCTACGAAAATGAGTGGTGGTAAACACGGCCGCTAGAGAGTGCTGAGGCCCAGTGAGATGAAGCCCTTGAAATGTCTCTGTAGCACAGAGAACAGATCCTCCCTATCAGGGCTCTGATACATTATTAAACTACAGTGGCATCATAATTAACGATAGCTATGATAAACAAAATAGGGTCCACCCCCTTTGGATTACCTGCACGCAGTGGGCGAGGGACACCACCCACAAAAATAGTCTTCCTGGGGTCAAGGGGCTGTGATCCGTCCATCACGAAGTCACTGTCGTTGAGGTTCCAGGGCCGGATCTGGACCTGCGTGCGGACACAGCAAAGTCTGCGTCAGTTCTGTTCGGGGAGGCCAGACCCGGCCTAAGCGGAGTGCAGAGTGCCGGCAGCTGAAAGAGGGGTGTTTACCGGCTTGTCCTTGATGGTGGGGCTGGACACACACAGGTAGAGCTTGCCGTCCTCCTCGATGCAAGCATCGATCAGGGCCTGGACCGAGCTCTCGTCTTGGAACAGCAGGAAGGCGTAACCTGGGGGGGGGGGGGCGTTGCGGCACAAGGAAGTAGTCAACAAACACGCGGCCGTACGTGGCGCTGCAGTCAGCAAGATGGCCACCGTCACCAGGCACACACTCGCTCACCTTTAGGGGGAAAGTACGACTTGCTCTCCGCTTTGTGAGGCCAGTCGACGAACAGGTGACCGAAACGTCGGAAGCTGGCGGTAATCTCATCTGAAAGAGGCAGCGCCGTCAGCCGGCACGAGGATAAAACCTCACCGCATGCAGGCCGCGCAGCATCTTTATATAGTCATCCTTCGCATTTTCCTAGGGTGATTACCATAACTGCGGACTGCGTGGTGAACGCCTTGCGGAAAAGGGCTAATAAAGCAGGTCAGACGGAGCCCTCGCCGCCGCGCCTGGTGGCTACGCGGGACTGCGGCCCAAAATGGTGTCCTGCGCCGGGTGCCTGTGTGTTCACGGCACCAAGCACTTTCAAGATCATCTATTCACGTTCTGACTGACCTACTTTTCCCTCCATTTTGTCCGTCTGCTGCTCTCTGAGGTGATATGCTCTTTTCACTCCCTTAGAGGTGTGACAACACTCCCACCCCAGCAGGGACAGCAGAAGAAGTGGATCGATAAACTAAATTTTTACACATTCCACGTTTCTATGAGGCGCCGGTCAGGACATCTGGAATGTTCGCCGGCTATTAAAATCTTACAAATGCAATGAGCAAAAATGGAGTAAAATTACTTTTGGGAAAGGGATCCTCCACCACATCTTGGTGGAGGAAGGTCAATGAAGGGAGGGTTTGAGGGAGCCAAAGCAGGCAGCACGACACCCAGAACGGAATGCCAGTCGTCTTAGTGGACACAGAAACACTACAGGTAATGCAGAGATGGCACTTCAATTAAAAGTGTAAGGCGGCATAGGGATTCAAACTCCCAATCTTAGAGGTGGGAGGCAAGTATTTAATATAACAGTATTTAATCCTGTGCATAATTTTTAATTTTTTTTTTTTACCTTCATCTATGTCAGGAGGGAGGCCACCAACAAACACCTTGCGGGAATAGCGCTCGACTCGCTCGCCATTCTGGTGAGGGAAACAGTGGGGAGAAGCCAGCCCAGGCAGGCCCTGATCTCCACGCTCGTCATCGCCGAAGCTGTCCTCCATGGGGAAAAGGGACGAGTGACCTGCAGAGAGCCGGCCACATGATGCTCAGCCAGCATTCTTATTGGCTGGACATTGCACTCATTCTAAATACAATATGAAATGATTGGGAATGGCATCGCATCTGTGTCAGGGCGATAAAACACAAGATGAAAAACGAAGTTTTAACACTTCGTGTGCATAAGTATCCAACCACAAAAATGAAACTCGTGAGCACAGAAAGAATTACGTGCACGTGTCATAATATCGTGGCTCAATATGTCTTTTGTTCCTTGCCTTTCTTTCCTTCTTGATTTGATTGACATCCTCACACGCCAAGCAGATTACCTTCAGCAGCTCTCTGTTGAGTTTCGACAGTTTGGGGGCTGGGCTCATGGCCATTCGGTGAGTGAATACTATTGGCTGATGGCTCCTGGTTTTGTGATTGACTGCATGCTCATAAAGAGTTAAGCTTCAATATTAAATTATTAGTTTAAGATAGATAAGCCATGGTTTAAACCTAGCTACCATTTCTCTTAACTCGCTGGTGCTCAAAACAAAAATTTCTCTCCAGCAGAGAGCAGCCGAAGATAATCCACTTGACACACAAGGATATGTATCAAATCGAAAAAGCAAATAAACATTCGAGAAAGAAAAAAAGGAGTTTGAGCACTATATTACGACAGGTGCACACAATTCTTTCTGTGCTTGCGAGTTTCATGTTTGTGCTCGCAAGTGGAATATTTACCCATGTGAAATGTTACAACTTGCAGGTTTATATTTTCCACTTTGTGTTTTATTGCCCCTCGAGTTTCGACATGGATGTGACGCCATAATTAGGTTTCATTTCTGACATTCCTAGAGCATTAGTATGACTTGGTGCTTACAGCGTACAGAATGTACAGCTGGCTGTTTATACTGTCGTGTTCAGTGAGCCATGACGACACACCTTCTGCACTCTCAGTGGCTGCCAAGTCACACCTGAATGCGCTCGGGGCGGCGCCTGAGGATGTCGCGGACCCCCCCCCCCCCCGCCCATGCAACCCAGGCTGGGCTACAAGTCGTCCAGCTTTAACCCTTAGTTAACATTGAGGGGGATCCCAAGCGCACCATGTAAAGTCAGGCTAATTTAAATGCCTGCACAAAAATATCCACGCACAAACATTCCCGTGCAAATTAAAGTACGCAATTTTCACTTAAATTTCACTTGTACAGGCATAAGCACAATCAAAAAGAACAACTAAACCAAGAGCTAAGGAGACAGAGAAATGGGGATTTATTACAATCTGGTCATTCAAACACACACACAAACACACACACACACACACACACAAACACACAAAATCACATTTCCTATAACATATGTCACTCGTACACCTTTAAAAAAAAAAAAAAAAAAACACATGCTCCCCTTTCCCGGCAACCACATTATTTCATTACCTCGCCGCCGTCCGTAATTCCTCGCTGCGTGTGAGATAAGAGAAACAGCCCCGTGAGTGAGAGCAGCACAGAGGATAGAGCAGAGAGCTTTCATTACGCATTGGAAACATCAGCCCAGGGGCAACACCTGAGACCTTCAGGTGACAGATGTCAGAGTGGGTGGGGGACACATCAGAGCTCACGCCTCTCAATGTCCTGGTCCTGCTGGCCCATGTTCAGTTACTGCACACACCTAAGATGGGCTCCCTGGCCATATAGCTGGGGGTGGCCCCACCTTGAGTACGTCACAGCTGCGGTGTGTCTACACGCCTCATCGGTTGCTGGGATGAGTGCCACCTGCTCTTTAGGACCACAAACCTCCCCCCCGCCCAAATCCTCAGAGTCGGGGGGGGGGGGGGATGCGGCTTCCATGGGCTCGCGGGCGATTCCAGTCCGCGCGCCGCCACGCGCCGATGCCGGGTTAAACGCCGTTAGCGAGTTACACTGGGAGCCGCCTCCTGCTTCTACGGCGTTAGCGAACCTCTAATGTACACCAGAGGCAAGGGAGTTCACTTACATGCTAAACACAGACAGTGCATGCTGGGAAATGTATATACACACACAGCTTTTACCAAGCAGGCCAGAATGGAAGCTTCCATTAACACTAAAGCAGGAAAGTGCCTAACATTTCGCAGAACACGCACCCACTAGGAGAGTTGACATTGAAGGACTGTATAATGATTTTGTTTGTTCCTTCTGTTCAGTATGGGCTGGGTCACCATCACGTGATTAGTGACACCCTTAATTCCCACTCACCGTTTATGGGCAACGGACTGTCTCCCCCTGGGTGAGTGAATCCAAGCCGACCTGAAACGAGAGAGAGGAAGCAAATTAAAAAAAACGGGTCGTTCTGTAATTAGAGCGAACCCTTCAGCACTGTTGGCTCAGCGGGTTAGGATGCTGCGTCTGTGATCAGAAGGTCACCGGTTCAAATCCCGCAGTCAGCAGAGCAATACAAGCACTGTGTCCTTGAGCGAGGCCCTTAACCCGCATTCGCCCCAGGGACTATCTGACCCTGCTTTTGCAAAATATACTCTGCCTTCAATAGAAGCGTCTGCTGAATAAAAATGTAAAAAATACATTTAGGAAGTGAGCAGATGGAGGACAGTCCAGTGTCTCCTGCAGCAAAAGGTTTTTTTTTTTTTTTTTTTTTGATTTTTCATAGAAAATAATTCTTTGAAAATGGAAATCCAGAACACTTGACTGTATTGCTGTGGTCCCATAGACAGGCTGCGTTTACAGATTGGGGGGCCTCCTCTTTCAGACGCGGCCTACGAAGGGAAGGGTCTGCCATGTTGGGGGGGGGCGATTATGGGGGAAGGGGGGGGGGCGTCTATCTTTGTCCTTAGGTCTTCACTGCCCTTCAGGGTATTTATCTGTACAAAGGGAGCTACAAACTATGGTCGACTTCTCGCCAAACATTAAAAAGGTCACAGCGACAATGCCAAGTGCCCCATAGGACATTGTCATCGAAGCCAGACATCCTCAGCGAAGGACCTCTGATGGAAGTGATTAGGAATTGCCATAACGAGCAAATGTTTGTTTACATCATAGGTTACTAGTCTGAGGAAACAACTTATTACGTTGATCCTAGGTGTAGCCTGTTAATATTTTATAAGGCTGAACAATCGTTTGTGACATTTCACAACAAAAAAGGGTTAATGAAAAACAACTCACTGCAAAAACACAGGCCCATATAATATTAGTATACAATAGTTTACAGTACAACTCAAACAGTAGCTCTACAGTTAAAAATAAATAAGTAAAGCAAAAATAATATCACACGACCTTTTAAAATAGCTAACGACCTTAATTGTTGGAAGAGACTATTAAGCATTGGAAAATATTTTAAAATAATAATCGTGGGTAGAAAATAGAGCAAAACGTTGAGTTCTATTCAGAACCAGAGCACGGGGGAACACAGACAGACAGGCAATCATCCATAACACAGAAGAACCGCGCCGTCCACCGAAAAGGCCCAAGCAGCCAAATATAGGCTGAGAGAATCATTACCCTTTCTCCGCAGGCAACTGGCCTAAAGCGCAGGACGGTGGCGGCATCAGAGTCGTCACCCTAGCCAGTGCAGGCAAAACCGGGTCTCATTCCCAAAACGTGCGTAGATCTGCATAAAGGTTTATTGCTATCCAGGCGGACATCAGGATCCTGTCATGCCTCATGCCACGGAGAATTCCATGTGCATGAACCGGGACTGTCACTACCCAAGCGTCAAGGGATCGGTGACACAACTGGCCCGAGAATGACTTCTCTCTCTGCTGGGATGCCGTCCAGCACCATCTGGCTGTGGAGGCGCTACCGGGGTGAGGCTATTAGAGAGGAGAGCACCCGTTTTAAGGGTCTTCACTCTAAACACAAAGTTTAGTGAGGAGAACATTCGTTTCCATGCATCTTTCAGATGGAATCAAGATGGACGTTCCGGAAATTAAATGCCAAAATCCGTAATTACACACGAGATACGGTGCAATTGCTACAACAGCACAGTGCTTAGCAGCCGCCATGCAAGCGGTGAAGGGGAAGCATCGTTTACGGCGACTACTGTAACACGTCCGTCCGACGTGAAGCAGAACCGAGAGGAGACGCAAAAACAGCGGCTTAAGGTCACCCATATCAGTTAAGTTAAAATAGGTTAAAGCTGCTCAGCTATCCATTAACACGCCTTGTCAGAAATTGATGGCCACGCCGCTCGCCGGCAACCCAGTTCCAGCCAGCTGCCTCGACCTAGCGGAGCGGCACTGCGGAGAAAAGGCAAGGGTTCAGCGGGATTTTAGGTCACTGCAGATGGGTTTCACGTTGCATCATGCCCTGTGCCGCCGCACACCAAAAGGGCGGCCGCAAGCAGCTGCTCATGAAATTAACCTTGAGCAATTCTCCAACAGCCCCTCAGAGCACATAACAGCCATGTAAAACAGAGTGAACTTCACAGGCAGATTATGTGATACTACCACATAACCTGCTATAATTACGGCTTCAGTTTACTGGTCACATTATACTGAAAATAAAGATGCACTAAATGAATGTATTGCAAGACCAGTTTAATGGGCTGAAAACCATTTAGTCATTTTAAAAGGCTTCCAATTCAATTCCCTGTTTTGGACATTTGGCAGTTATTTTTTGATTTTGCATCATAGACAATTCCCCAGTTCTGTACAGAGGCTTGACAAGATGAGTTTCATAGAAAAACAGAACCAAATTTTTGTTTCCCCATATCCACACACACACACACACACACACACACACTAAACTGTATTTTAAGGGCTCTGTGACTGGTTCATTTAACAAGTTTGGGGTAGCTGTCATAACCCACACTGTTTGCGTCCATGTGGGGCTTAAGTATGGGTTCTGTTGACACCCCACAAGTGTCCTCTGCGAACCCACACACCACGGAAGGCCTTATCTGAGATTACAGCAGCCACACGCAAAAGTTAAAGCTGCAGGGCTCGAAAAGCTGGTCACTTTACTGTTGTTACTGACCTGCCGGATCATTCCGGCAAAAAAACCAAAAAAAACGTATTTTCCAATAAATGGACCTATTCAGCTGTCACATTAATGGAGAAAAAGCTGACAGTTTACTGTATGTCTAAATTACAGAAACGTTGAATGGAATTCTGTATTTAAAAAAAAAAATAAAAATCCAGTGTAGCTATACATATTAACAAGTAGAACAATGGGTCACTTTGAACATGCACAGCAATCTCCATGAAAAACAAAGAAAATAAGCCTGAAATTGGTGGCACGCCAATGTTTTGTCAAAGAGGAGGCGTCGCTAATGGCGAGAATCATACCTTTGAGGGAATCCTGCTCTGCCCTCATGATGTCGATCAGCGAGTTCTCCAGGGAGTGCATATTGAAGCCGTCGAATGACCTGCCGCGATCCGGCTGAAATAGAAAATTAGATTTTTTTGGTTTTTTTTTTTTTAACGATGATGCTCCTTCTCTCAGAGATGTCCAAACACAGACAGCAAGCCTTAACCCAAAAACGACATGGGCAGCGATACGAACGTAAAAGCAACTTCAAAAACAACAGAGTAGATCAGTCCAGTGACCTGCACCAAGTTTACAGTCTTTACTGTAAGCTATACTCTTAAGAAACAGCTGATTCAGCAATCTGGGTGTTTCACCTGCAATCAGATGTTAGTTATCCTTTGGGAAACTAAATACTACAAATCCATTGCTGAAACATTTTTCTTCCCAGTTTCTTCCTAGTATAACACAGAACTACACAATATTGTTGTTAAAACAACAGGATGTAAACTATGCAAGATTCCGTCAACTGTCCCATTAATTCTGTTCCACGTTTTTCTACATAAAATGCTGAGCTGTGACACTAAACAAAACCATAACCTAAAGTCTGCAGTTTTTATTTTTTTAAACGTATGACTTAATGTGAGTAATTCGGCTGACAAAAAAAGGTGTGAACACACTTTTTTTATTATGGTTTCTCACTTTCCTGAGCTGACACAGCATCCTGGACTCAAAGTTCTGTGTTATAAATAGTTGAGATCTTACGTGCTTAACCCAATACAACAAGCACAGTAAACCTTGTCCCATACATCATCTTTAAGGGATATGAATTTAACAATACTTCCAGGACAATTTTTCTAAAGCCAAATCTAAATCAGTCCCAAGAGACAGACGCAACACAAAAGTACTGCACTGATCCATTTGAGTGACTATACACATATAAACTGGAGAACTTTAGAGAGGAGAGAAATTAAATTTAACATGAAGCAAGGCTGATGTTTTATAACAAAGCACCTGGACTTGCCTCAATATGAGAAGCACAACACCCATGCCAAAATTGCATACAAGACACCTGTATTATGGATGTCATAAAATATAAATGAACACTGCACTGTTACATGGGCCCAGTTTGCCTTTTCATTGTACATCATTACAGAGCTCTGCCTTTGCTTAGATGACCCCAAGGAGACGCGATATAAGGATGGCGCGTTTGAATTAACACACAGAATGTCAAGGCTAAAACTAATAAGAAATACAGGCAGAAGGTCTAAAGTCTGTCATGGCTGATGTGGTGTTTCTGGGCGGAAGTATCTTGAAGTCTTCCGCAGCCCATTAATTTGGTCTTTCCAAGGATTTATCCAGCAGTAGTTACAGGACCGTGTAGGTAAACAGGCAACTCTTCAGCCATGTTCTTCCACTTCGTCATAACGTTCTGGCTGCGTGCCGTCTCAAATGACGCATGGTGGTATAAGGGGGGGGGCTCATGGTATTAAGCGATCTGCTTTCAAAACGTCGTGCGGCATGAGCTGCGGATACGCTTGTCACTCTGATGACACTGCTTGCAATTCGCCCTTTGCTGAGCACTGTTGCGCAGACAGTGAAGAGAGCTTGCCAGAAAAGCCAAAAAAATGCAACATTAGAGCTGTGAATGCCAAGATAAGGACCTGTAGGCAAACTTAGCTGGAATTACAATTTGAATTTAATTAAATTCTTTCTTTAGGTCTAACCTGTTTTAAAGGAACCACAGCAGAATCATGGAACATACAGCCAGTGAACTAAACGATTAATAACAGGGAAAGGCAATGATATTAAGTCATTTTCTTCTTGACAATAGATCCACACTTAAGCAGGTATCCATTTGCCCTTCAAAATTAAAACAACCACAGCGTTTTGTTACTGTTTCATCATTCATTTTATCATCAGAATTCATGACCTTTCGTCACTTTTTCCACTTCAATAATTTCAAGTTGTTAGGATTGGGGAAAAAGGCAGACATATATTATTATTAAAAACAAATATACTCTGATTGTATACTAGCCAACCAACTGCTTTTGAATGGTCAAACGAAAAACACTGGTTTGGCTTTGATGACTGACACCGACTTGAAATTAGAAGAGCAACAAAATTAAACAAAAAGAAACAAAGAAAATGAAACACTTCAGGCATTATGCTTTACACAGCGAAATCCAACTTTTGCACAGTCTTCATGCCGAGAATAACCTAGTAACTCAGACCAACACGTGGCTTTAGCAACAGCCACGGAGCATGTGATTCACAGATATGTCGGCTATTTTCCTGCCCTTGCAGATTCAGTTCCACGCCAAAAGACGTCAACTGACTGACCAGAAACAAAAAGCCAGGGCAAAAAATACATTTAAAAAAGCAGGCAATCAGGGTAGCTCCTGTGTAACAGGAACAACTGCTTCCATCTTTTAAACCAGTGGACTGCATCTGCCTAAATGCAGGTCGGCAAATACTAAAGCCCTAATGGGACGTGAAAAACTGTTAACAGGATCAACAGGAGAAGCACCACCACACAAAAATATGCTGCAGCAGTTAATTTTAGTATTCTCTAATTACCTAGCTGCAATCATTCAGCATTCATTCCTTGTCTAAGTCATTATATGTCCAAGGCACACATTTCAGTCTAACGTTGAGAAAGAAAAAAAAAATGATGGCTTCATATGCCACAACACACAGTCAAAATCCAACCCCTTCCATATGCAAACCAAACCGGCGATTACTGTTGTCATATCATCACAGTTGTAGAACGGCAACATCACACTGCAAACAGCAGATGAAGAAAGCTCACCTATAAAAGAGGCCTTTTTCATTGCGGCATTTCTCATTAAATGTGTTTTACAAAAGGTGATACAATCTGAAATGCACATATTGTTTTGTCCGAGCCAAGCCCACTAATTAGCCCCAAAGTAACTTGCCACATAATATTCCGAATTAAAATACAAAATGTAGATTTTCTTTTAATAAATTGGCAAAAGTTCTACTTTTAGCTCACTTGTCATAATTACTTAACTCAGCAAGGCATAGCAAAAAGAATCATAGCGGCAAAAGCACATTACTCATGGAGCCCTGTGGCATTTAGAGCAAACAGCTTTGATCCATCATCACGAAGCATCAGTCAAATGAGGCCACAAGTCAGCATTAATAATCTGATTAGATCTGGCCAAATACTTAGTAGCCCAACACAAAAAATGTATATATTTACACATATATTTGTCATTTGCTTGTTTTTATGTCAGGTTGTGGGTCCTCACCTGAAATGGGAATATATTGTCGCTCCTGTTCATGTTCTCCTCCATCCAAGACTTGGGGTTGAAACCAGGGCTGCTGCGCGAGTACTTCTGCGACTGCGTGTGGTTGTTGGGGAAGGTCTTCTTCAGTGGGGAGATTGAGTTGAGGGGCGTCATACCACCATTGAGGGCCCTGCGATAATCCCGGCCCTGAGAGCCCCCCCAGCTCCCATATCCGCCCCCGGGGCTCCAGGAAGTGGTAGAAGGTGATGGTGAGGGGCTTTGGTAACTTCCCCAAGGTGATGGGGGCTTATTCAGATTATTCGAGAGGTGGGGTAATTGGCTAAAAGTGGCATTCCGGTGGGAGAACGCCGGAGGGTGGGGGCTGGCCGGAGATCTTCGGTGCTGTTGGTGTTGGTTGTGGGGGTGCTGGAAATGCGGGTGTGGGGGGTGATGCTGTGGGAGGGGTCCGATCTGGGGAGAAAAGTTGCCCCCGAAACCCGGGCTGACGTGGTGCGAGAAATTCTGGAACAACAGGGGCCCGTTGCTGGCGGAGGCAGCCGGGTTGAAGAAGCTCACGTCTTCGTTTATGATCGTCGAGGGGTTTGGGGGGATCGCGGCCGACCAGTTGTTGAAGCCAGTCAAGGAGGAAGATGTGGTGGACTGGGCGACCGTCCCCAGGACTGAGGTTTCCTGGTAATCGAAGCCCGTGAGTACAGGTGATTCCATGCGCAGCTTCTCCTTCCCATTGCTGCCCTCTGTCGTGCCGTTCTCTCCCTTGCTCTCCTCCGACGCAGTCTTTTCCAGCTCAGGTATGATACCGGTCTCCTGGTGGCCTGGAGACAGTTGCTTTTCTTGCGTTTCCTGCATTTCCTGTTGCTGCTGTTGGACTTTGGGTTTCTCTGACACAAGCATCTCGTCTTGCATGTTGCCATGGGCAGCCGCTGCAGTAAAAAGCCACGGCGACGCACCGTTACTGCCATTCCCAGCAGAATTATTTATAAAAGCCGGACCCGGAGAGGCATTCTGGTGGTGGTGTGGAGGCTGCAGATGCGGGTGACTTCTTACAGGAAAAGCCGACTTGTTACCGGAGTTGTTCTGCACCAGGACTCCAAAGCCGTAATCCCCCATTTATGTTGCCCAATAAAAATTCGCCGACAAATATTATACTCGGTTCGCTTTATTTCCTTTAAGAATAAAAGAGACAAACCACAAAAACGTCAGAGGGTTATTCACAATGAACTGACAAAACGAGTAGTCATGATTTATTTCTGTGGCTCATTAATAATAACAATGCATGGGTTTGGAACTTAACACCACGTAAATGTATAACCCCGGACGTCACGACACTACGACCGACTACCTAGATAACATCGGGAAAAATGAAAGGTGCTACCCACATATCACCTGCTAGGCTGGAAAATGGTTATCCTTACACTCTAAACGCTAACATACAAGTCTTAATTTCTAAATCAACTAGCTACTAACAATGTTACAGGGGAAAAAAATGCTACGTCGACCTCAAATATATTTCCGACAGCTGGCTACTTTGCATGCTAACTGCTAACCCCACCATTAGCTACCAGTCTAACGCCTGTTTAATTATACCTCTGCATACCCGATATCATACATGTAACTAATCACGGACGTATGTATAACAGATACGTATTAAAGGTTTTAATTTCCTTCCTTTTCCCTGCTACTGCAAACACTTCCAGACTGCCGGTGACGTCTTCTGTTTGCTCTGGATTATGGCCAGTTCGTCCTTTTTTTCGGACGGAATTACATCAAACCATAAATGAGGCCGCTTCCAAAAGGTTATTTTTAAAACTGGCCCGTCGTGCTCTTTATGAACGAAATGACTCCTGTCACCTTTTTATTTTTTAATCCCCCGACTCCGAAGCGACGGCTCCGCAGAGACGCGTCCCTGTTTCCACCGCAGCAGATCGCGTTGCGCCCGGCCAGAGCCCGAAGCCGATCGGCGCACGGTTCGCGTTACAGGCTGGCGAGCTGCGTTTTTCCTCCCCGAACGTGCCCTGCCTGCTCAATGACACGGCGTCTTTTCGACGAGCAAGCCCGCTAACCTTATTTATTTATCAAACCGAATTTACGTCATCGGCAGCTAGGCTGGTCCCTCGGATCCCTTAAATAAAGCCAGTCAACTTGCGCGTCGCTTTCAGTCGGCGTTTGCTGGTATATGCTCAGCTCTAAATGTCATTGTCAATGGTGTCTAAATTACTCGAATTTCCTTCGTTTTGTGGTTGTTGCCGTTTCTTCCTTTTTTTTTTTGTCCTTTACTGCGCTTCTCCGCCGCCGTCCTCTTCCCCTCAGAGCCGGTCGAAGTTAAATGACAGCTAGACCAGTCGCGAGATACTTCCGGTTAGACTCCCCGCCCCTCAACCGAAGCCCTCCCACGAGTGGCTGAGGCTTCCATGGTCCCGCCGACACCAAGGCACTCGGCGGTCGTTCATTGGTCGAAACACGGAAGGCCGCTCCCATTTTACCCCCCATCCAGCGTCAATGCACAATGATGTCTCCACCCCTAAATGTTAGTTTTCTGAGGCATTTCGCCGTTCTTACAGGAGGTAAGAATGAGGGAATCCCAGGGATAAGCTGGATGAGATAGGCTTTCCCCGGACAATGGTTGCGGCCCTTTCACAAAATGTCATGCACTAAAGTCCTCTATACTAAGAAATGATTCATCTGCTTGATATATACATTTGTAACCGCAAATTTAGCTATTTATATTAAATGGAACCTATTACTGTAGTCATAACGCTTGCATTTATTGAAGCTGCTGTATTAGATTATGTTTGTCCTCTGTCTAGATATACATATTCAGATACATCATACTATATCAGTTATTCTAAATGTAACACACTTAGCTAGCCTTCAGACAAGTTTATTGAATTATTTGACCATTTTCTGTTTTGGCAACACAAAGAGACACCCATGACTTCAATCTTTTACTGTGCACTGTTATATGCTGCCAAAATGGCTGTTCCAAGCAAGGAACTTGAGATGCAAATGCCCTCATCGGCTTCCTGAAATCCTTCCTGCTTATAAAACGCCCGTGTGTTCCTCTGTTCGCCATGTGTGTCGCAGTCCAGCACAGGTTTCACTTCAGGGCCTCCGATGGTTTAAACAAGCTCTTCTTCTACCTGTTTTTGTTTTTGGGAAGTCGTATCAATGTTGCTATTAATAAGGGTGCAGACTTGTTCGGAAAGTGCAGAGACCGTCATAATCAGCAGGGGCCATTGATCGGGATTGTGTGGAAATACGGTAATATGTGCTATTTCCGGACAGTAATCAAATATATCTCAATAACAGTACGACACGGAATCTGTGAGGTGAACATTATATAATTACCCGCCATGACAATCACCATTAACCATATGCATCAGCATTTAGGCAAACTGGTGTCTCTAAATTGGCCTTAATGTGGAAGTATGTGTGTGTGCCCTGTGATGGACTGGCATCCCGTCCAGGCTGTACCCCTGCGTAATGCCCTGTGATGGACTGGCATCCCATCCAGGCTGTACCCCTGCCTAGTGCCCTGTGATGGACCGGCATCCCGTCCAGGCTGTACCCCTGCGTAATGCCCTGTGATGGACTGGCATCCCATCCAGGCTGTACCCCTGCCTAGTGCCCTGTGATG
>JAOYFF010000049.1:4966488-4976561 GCA_025773925.1 Cryptomyrus ogoouensis
GGCTGTACCCCTGCGTAATGCCCTGTGATGGACTGGCATCCCATCCAGGCTGTACCCCTGCCTAGTGCCCTGTGATGAACCAGTATCCCATCCAGGCTGTACCCCTGCCTAGTGCCCTGTGATGGACCGGCATCCCATCCAGGCTGTACCCCTGCCTAGTGCCCTGTGATGGACTGGCATCCCGTCCAGGCTGTACCCCTGCCTAGTGCCCTGTGATGGACCGGCATCCCGACCAAGGACTTGTCCGCCTTGTGCCCTGTAATGGACCGGCATCCCATCCAGGCTGTACCCCTGCCTAGTGCCCTGTGATGGACCAGCATCCCATTCAGGGAGTCCCCCACCTTGTGTTCTGCGTTGACTGGGATAGGTTCCAGGCCCCCGTGTCCCTGTACTGGTTGGAAGATGGATAAATGAGCAATATTTATACAATGTGTCTTTACTGATTTTCTCCTCTAAAAAGTAAGTTCCTCTCCACTTCCCCAAATCATTAACCTCCATACATACCAACGTATACGAGTAAAATATTATTTACAATGATGAGAGCAGCCTGGTTAAGCTGCTATTTCCTCATGGTAGCGTTACATTACCTACGAGAATACACATTTCATAATGTAGAATGTGAGCAACTTCTCATTCAGTCTTCCAATTTAATATCACAACAGTGCAGACAAGCACATGAATAAACCATGAAATCCATTTAAAAATTAACAGCTCTACCTAAGGCATAATTATGGTTCAATATCTCCTGGAGAGAAGAGGATGAATTGCAACTCAGCCACTTTGTGTTGTATAATACCACGGTATGGACTGGCATAAAATATTTAAGTTGTAAATTCATCAAACAAAGTGATTCAGGACACGCAACCAGAGGCCCAGCGTCTCATCTAAATTAGCGTATACGGCTTCTGTAAGGCACATGCTCCGAATTTGGGTCTCCGTGTGCTTCAAGTGAAAAAATAGGACTATGAACTCTCCCGATATGCTGTAGATCTCCATTTTTTACTGTCACCTTCTTCAGAGCTGTTGATATAAATACACACAACAATAAATCTCCAAGTAATCTTCATAACCCTGCCAGATACTGGCCCTGAATTCAAGGCGGCCATTTTCAAATAAGAGCTCCTTTTTAAGCATTAACTCCCTACAATGCTTCTCCTTGGAAATGCAATGGAACATTTGCCTCTGCAGTCTTCCCAAAGACTATCCAGAGGTTGCTGTGAATTCTTATTTCCCTATTTGTCCTGTTCATCCCTCCGGGGCTGGAACAGTAATTAACCCATGAAGCCTTTATGGACGTGTTTCACTCCGTTTATAAGCCGGCACATGGCCTGAGAACGCTAGGTGAATTCTGAGTACCCGGCACGCCTGCTAGCAAGGCCAAGATCTCTGCATGAATTAAACAAGCCGTCGCTCTACAGCCGTGCTGGTTTTTTTTGGGTCCATCTTGCCATTCGTTTGAGGCCTAATCATCCCCCAGATCCAAAAAAGCGAGAGAAAATGCTGAGACGTCTTAGGCGAACACACACACACACCCGAAGGTAGGCTTAGTACCAGCACGCGGACAGAACTCAAACGCTTACACAGATGGCCTGTCCCAGATCAACTGCTGTCTCTGCTCTCGCACACTGCTGACTAGGGTAAAAAAAAACCTGGGGCACAACCATAGAAGTGCTGAGTTGGTCCAACTGGGCTGTCCTGGGCCCTGGCATACTTAAACAGAAGCCTCATCAATAATGTAAATTCCTCCAGCAGCTAATGTCTCGTACACAACAGATTTGGTTTCTCCCGAGCCAAAGGATGAAATTACAAGTGTGACCGTGTTACTTAAAGCCAGGCAGGGTCGATGCAGTCCTGATCCTTCTTTCTGCATTTGGTGGTTTGTGGTGGAGTCCAGTTGTTCTGGTTTCAGGGCCCATGAAGATACACGCATCTACAGCCACCTAGTTGTCACTGGACTGCTGATGGGCGTTTCTGTATTCTTTAAGGACTGCCGTATAATAACATTAAAAATAAAGCCAAGGCAGACTGAAATAGGGCATACACGCATTTGTTCTCTCTGTAAAAAACTCCAGGAATCCTGTCCGAATTTCAGTTCCAGGTGTATCGCAGCATCGTTTTAGCATAGCGGTTATCATTTATTGCGTAATTACTAACTGTGTGTAGGCAAAGCAGCACTCCCGAAACGTAAAAATAACCTTCCGCTTCTTCTTTGTGCAGAAGTTCTGGATGACACTGTGCATCTCAAACCATGCTGTTACACGAACAATCCAATCCAATGACGAGTAATTGTGTGTGCTGTATATCAACGTCCTGCTGCATTTAGGATACTATTGAAAATGAGGGTTCAAAGAGTTACATTTTAGACTTCAAATGGTTAGAGATTAGGGGCAAGACTTTCAGGTCCATTATTATGATGCAGGTATCATGTTCTTTATATGGGCAAGTGAGGTCGTAGATGAATTATGAGGTCGTTTAAGGTAGTTATCGTTTTGCTACAATAATCGATTTATTGTGTCTTTCCTTGAGGCATGGTGATGCTTATTCAGCAGTGAGCTCACAGTCCAGCAGATTGATGCTGAAGTCCCTCAGATCCATGCATAATATAAGCATATTTATGCTGCTTAAATATCTCTCTCTATCAGTACAACACAGCTGTTTCTGAGACCTAATGTTAAGACAGCGAATGAACACTCATTAGGGCCGGGAATGATGATATCAGATGTCCTGTGAGATTTTCATAGTGATAAAGAAAACATTTGCACGTATGATCTTTGCGGACTAATGCCGGTAAATCAGAGTTCACTGAAGTGCTTTTTTTTCCCCATTTGTCCTTCAATACCCACTTATCTTCCTGGGATCATGGCGTGAGGAGCCTCCGTAAGACATGATGCTTCCTGGAAGACGCATACAAGGGATGAATTAAAGTCACTATACGGGAGTTGACCCATGCAAATCCAGGAGGAACAAGAACACTGACGTCCAGGACCCGGATACAAACCGGAAAAATAAGAACGTGCGATTTGGGGGCAGCTTGTGGCACAGTGGGCTAAGCTTCTGTGTTTGTGATCAGAAGGTTGCTGGTTCAAGCCTGGCCTCAGCATGTCTGCGGGTCCTTCAGCAAGGCCTTTAACCCCCTGCTCCCTGGGTGCTGCTACGGGTGGCTGCCTATTGCGGCCAGCTTGTACTCATCAACAGAGAGCAAGGTGGGGGAGGTGCAAGGATAATTTCCCCGCAGGGATCAATAAAGTATCAATTATTACTATCACAGCTCTACCAATAAAATCACAGTAGAATGTGACTCATTGGATTAAAACCCACCTCCAGTAATCAGAAGTGCATAGGTTCAAATCCCATGATTGGCAGAGTGATTTCACTGCTAGGCCCCTGAACAAGCCCCTTAACCCCAACGGCTCCAAAGCCATGTATTGCACTGAAGGTTTCTCAGTGTCCCCAGCAGGCAGAGAATTGTTCTCTGAGTTTCCATAAATTCACAGGCTTGGGCTGTGATGCAGAGTTTGAGGAACGTCATCATGACGGTCTGCAATCCCATCAGACTGTAATCCCTTCCATCAACCCAAGGTGGGTCATGCTGTAAAATAAGATCCGTTGTCCTCGCCTCTGTTATACCTGTGACATAATTAATCACAATACACCATCACTAAATCATGGATCGATTTACACATGACCTGCCCTGTATTTGTTTTGCGCCATATTGCTGATTTTTCTTCCGTCTTAAAATGCGAATTTGACCAGGTTATTGCTTAATGTTTCTTCTGTTGCACTTCGCCTTGCAGATAAAGTCTGCAATCTGTAAGCTGATAGCCAGGCTGACCTATTTTCCATCACCTGAAGTAATGTAGGGAGGTTTAAACAGCACGGGAAAAACAGTACAGCTAGCTGGATAAATGTGGTTTTTTTTTTATCACAGAGAGTTATTTATATGTTTTAATAGCACAGCCGTATAGCATAGTCCTTGTTGTTGCTTTTAGTAAATAATCAGAAATGAGTGTCAAAAAATATGTCTAAAAACTATATTTTAAACAGATATTACGCTGTGCACACAAACATGACACAGGAGAACTTGCTGTCCTGTGAGTTCTGACAGCAAAGCGGAGTTCAAAGGTCACTCTTTCAATCTTCTCTCCCTTCAATTCTCCCTCCTGTGACCCTCATGGGTTTAGACCGAGGGGGGGGGGGGCGGTCGTTGTAGCAGAATGGTCGAAGAGGTACATGAGAGGCCCAGTGCAACAAACACAGCGTTCCGGAAAAATCCGTGGGGTCAGCCCTGGGAATCCAATCTATTAGAAATCATTACCGTTAGTGCGTTAGTGCAGGCTCGCATGCGCACATGCTCACACGGTCGCGCACTCTGACAGGAAAACTTACTGCACATTGTCCTTTACGGTAATACGCTCTTTACTCTGTGTTTTTCCAAGGGCTCCCAGCGAGTATGTTTTTAAATAAGCATTTGGAAGTCATAGGGGTGCAGACACTTGGCCCCACAGAGTCACAACGGGGCTGCTAAGTCATGTGGACAGAGATTTACAGGATGGAATTTACTCCTTGGCAGTTTTCCAGTCAGGAAGGACTTCGCCCTATTTTCCCAGGAGCCTTTGCTCAGTCAAGCCATATTGTTTCCGACAGAATCAGCCGCATTAATTCTGCCTCTCTCTTTCTCACCGGTCTGACTTAGACTGGCATTGAACATAACCTATTTTTGGTAGCTTTTTAGCAGTAACGACATATATTCTTCTCAACCCAACTTTCAGGCAAAAGAAGGAGAAGAACACTTAAGACTCCAATGCACGTAGGGACTCTCAGACTCCATCTATAGTTTTCCACAGCAGTTCTTTGGCTGTCTTGCAGTATTTTTAGCTATATGAGCCCTATTCCTTTAAATAATGACTTTCATTATTTCATTTTCCAAATAAAATGCAATCATTTAAAGCCTTTTAACTGTTTAAATGGAGAGATGCTTAAGCACTTTTGTGAAGTTAATTTGAAAACGGGGAAGAAATAAAGTATTATTATTATTTGAATTGCTGCAGCAAAGGAATTAGGCTGGATGGGATTTTTTCCAGTTCAGCATATGGAAAATACACTGACCTATTTTCCATGGTAAATGGGTCGTGATAAATTTTATTTTCTGAAATATGTTGGTGGCACAGCAGTTATACCGAGTATAACACCGCAGATGTTCTCTCTTCGGTCTGAAAAACAGCAGGGCGCTATTTATTTCAGACGATTATCTCATTCTCTTACACTTATCTTTCAATTAAGCTAAGCTAAATGCTAAGTGAACTCTGACCTTTTCAGTTGCATTGTGGTTCCTGTCACATGACATCTTACTGACAGGAGCTCTACTTTTCAATTAAGCACGCAACGCGATGGCTATGAGCATGAAGCTCATGACAGCCCTCGATTATTATCGCTCCACATGCTTAGGTGGCAGTCTGCTGATGGTTTAGAGGGCTTCGCATCATGCGTCGGTGCACCGATGATTATTTCGTTCTTTCCGAGGAGAAGATTACAGGGTGTCAGCATAAAACCTTCAAATCTTTCAATCGCTGGGATGGAAATGCATATTTCAGGGATGTTTGCCTCGTGTCTCCGCCCCCCTGGCAGCCTTGCAGGTGATTGTCATTGATATCAGTGGTCCAAATCAATATGAGCAACATACTTCTGAGATGTTCTGCTAAGGAGAATCGGCACAGGCATCTCTGGTTACTCCGTAACGGTACAAACCATTCGGAAGTCATGATCATCCCGAGTAGCAAAGGTTGCATGAAAACAAAGGGAATCGTTGCAAAAACAAACAGCTACAGATGTAGCTACTATGCACTTCATCGGTACATATAAACACGATCAAAAACAAATACATATATTTATTAATTCATCCATCTGCCTGCCAAGCTGTTTATGTAACACTGGGTTGCTGTGACTATACATATAGTCATATGCATTTAATACACATTTAAGGGTATATATTACGTTACATTATATTATACATTAAAGCTGGGGCTGTGGAGCTGAGTAGCTGTTCCAGAGTGCCTGGAACATGTGCCGTATTCCATCTAAAAGAGCGGCCCGACATGCAGATCCCGCCATGCGGAGCAGATGCATGGTGCACACGCGGTAATCGGATTCCTGCCAGAAGGTAATTAGTTCAGCTTCCTCATAACGCAGGCAAACAGCCGCTCTGCCAAGCCGGTTAGCGTAGCGACGGGCAAGTCTTCGCCCCGCCGTGCAGCGTGGACCTGCTTTCCAGACAAACATGTTTGTGTTTTCGATGGACGTGTTTATCTTAAATATGAATCGACTGGTGATGTAACGGGTTCTCTGGCGTTGGGGCATGTTGGACCCCGCCATCAGAGAGCTGTGCCCAGTCGTTCTACTTTTCTCGCAAGGTTTTGGAATTAAAAGGCCTGAACTTTGCACTCCTAGACTGTAGGTGCCTATGTATTCGAAAGCGGTTGCCAACTGGTGTTTCCTGCCCTGTTCAATCAGGACTGGGGGAATAGGGGGGGATGTATACCCCCTCGGTATTTAATTTGGCTTCAGTTGCCCCCCCACAAAAACAGACCTTTGCATTCAAATTATTCAGTTGTCTCGCTCTTAAATATCAAATTTTGTCCTACGCTTGTGCCTAATGCTGAACACAGTACATACATCTGCTAGTAGGCGGACATACGCCCCCCCCCCCCAACCCCCACAGCCATGCTTCGTCTGGTAGAAGTGGGGGTTTAGTGTGGGGGAGGGAGGGGTTTAAGCTCACAGAGGTCACGCCGGGCCTGAGTGGCCGGGATAACGGCGTGTTTGTGCAGTGGACCCAGAGCGCCTCTCGCGCCTTAAACAAACGCACCCCCATCTCCCAGAAGCTGCATTTTCACACGCGCGGCCAGGCAGCATTCGTGTCGACCGTGCCACACGGTTAAACCGTAGCACAGGCCCCCCCCCCCCCCACTCACGCTGTGTGGATTTCCAGATGCCGATTCGGCCGGCCGTGCTCAATCGCCTGAGCCTCGTCACATGCGGAGCTGCAGGCGTCGCCGGGAACGACGCAAAGTGTTTGCAGGAATAACATAGAACGTTCTTAAAACCTAGAACACAAATGTTGTTAAGGAAACAAACCCATTGGTCTTTGGCCTGCATTTTCTCATCCTTGTGTTATTCAGGGATTCAAGGAGGATTGAAAAGCTTTATTGTCATTTATACAAATACAATGAAATACTCGTTTGCGTAACTCCCTACAGACATAAACAACATATAACAATGAAGAACAATTAATAGCAAATAATAGGATAGTGATCAATGTACAATATACATACAATATATACAATATACAAGGAATATACAATAACAAAGAAGTAGAACAAGACAATGTTGAGGTTTAAAGCAGCAATGGTTAATAAAAGACACTGGAGACTGAGATTATACTGTGAGATATCGGTGCTTATTTAACATTCTTCTTACTGTCAGTTAGAAGCTGTTTCTGGGTCTTGAAGTTCAGGTCCTGATGAACCTGATGGCCAAGGCAACATTCAGACCTTCCTGTATCTGCAAGCCCCCCCCGCCCCCCACCCCCACCCAGAACTTCCTCCAGAGGTGACATTGGATAACCATCTGTGGCAGGATAAGACAAGACACCCGGCCCGGTGATCTGTCTGACATCTCCCTGGCCTATTGTTCTTCCCACACGGGAGATCCTAGTGTAGCGGCAGATCTCACGACAGAGAACCCCTTCTTCACCATGTAGAAGGCCGTATTTTACACAATTAAAGCCCCTTCTTCACCATGTAGAAGGCCGTATTTTACACAATTAAAGCCCCTTCCTCACCATGTAGAAGGCCGTATTTTACACCATTAAAGCCCCTTCCTCACCATGTAGAAGGCCGTATTTTACACCATTAAAGCCCCTCTGGACTCATCATTGGACTGGAATCAAGCGTTGCCAACGGATACATAGATTTTTTTTTTTTTAAACCAAGATAATGCAGGTCAATGTGTGTCTTCTCATATGCAATTCTCATTGCTAGCAGTTGAATATTAATGTGGTTAGTGAGTTAATCATTTAGGCAGTCAACTAGTAGCAGCGGGGGTGGAATTTAATATATCGAAGTCAAAATTGAAAGAGAAAATAATCATTTTGAGCCAGTTACATTTCCTTCTTAATCTCGAGAGCACCTTTAACTTGCCCTGTGCTAATATTGCAGCGGTCCGCTATTAAGTAGCATGCTCGCTAACTGACGCTAAGGATTAAATTAGATATGTGAGCTTTGGGATGGCGGAGATGCCGATTTTGGCCTTCTTGAGCGATGGAGGAACAGACTGAATAGAGGAGCGGCAATTTCGTCCCGTTGGGCGTCGGGTTACATGTCGGCATTGCTAAATATTTCACTGCTGCAGGAGAGTCACATTAATGTCGCTCCAGGTCTGCGAGGGATATCTCAGCCTGCTTAATAAGGCCGCTCTTCAGCCATGCATAGAAGAAGCAGTGAAGTTTCTGCCTGACACCCTACCCATCTGCCTGTGCCCCCCAGGACTGGCTTGAAAGAAGTGCCTTATGAGCCCCCCGCGAAAAAAACGGCGCAGTCATCCTCAACAACGGGGCCTGTTGTTTCGAGTTGCCCAGTCGACCGGTGTAGCGTATCCACCCAGTGCGCTAACCGCTAGTCCTCTACAAGGCACACCTTTCCCAGGCTCACGGCAGCCGAAGGTCCGGAGGTGTCCCGGAAAAAGAGGATGCCCATGAGGATGTAAGCAGTGCCCATCTGGAGTCTGGCAACCCATTTGGTTGGGTCCCCTGGTCCTGTCATGTTACACTGACATGCTAGTTCTATGGAGAACCAGTAAGCTATTAATGTCTACACTTCTGATGCATTCCTCACTGAAAAAACCTCCATTATAAGTTCACGATCTTTCCAGTAAGATTTAACAGGAATTTAGCCGATGGCTTTTTTATGCATGAGCGGAAACTTGAAGCTTTGCTACAAAAAAATAGTTCATTTGCCATAGACAGTGCATGACCAATGCGTCTGAAAACAGGATCTACTTTGCTCTAGTCCAGCCTTGTGTGCCTCCGACTGTTACAACCCAGCAGCTTCTCACGCGTTCCTCCTCGTGGCACATAAACAATGTATTACAGCTCTGCGGGTGACTAAGAACATGGTAATTACCATGACAACGCAATGGAAATGCAGCAGATCTGAGTTTATTTTTGGCCATAGTCCCTATGACTCATAGTCATAGTTAGGCACAATGCTTTCTGCTTAATAATTTTTTTTCAGCGTTAATCGTGTATGTTCCAAAACATCACTGCGGTCTCCCCTCCCACTCTCCATGGCAACAGGGATGGTGTGGCAGCCCCCACAGGGCAGATATCAACTGCGCTTTATAAGGCTGTATGATAGGCAAGTATGAACAGTAGCGTCTGCTTGCAGGCGGTGTAGGCGAGTGGGAATACTGTTTTCTGTTTTGGGGGGGGGGGGCATAGCGAATAGGAATACTGTCTTCTCTGTAAGGGGAGTGTAGGTGTGTGGAAATACCTTATTCTGTTATGGGGGGCTTGGTCAAGCAGGAATGCCATCTTCTGTTTGGGGGGGCTGTGTGTAGGCGAGTGGGAATACCGTGTCAACTGTTTGGGGGGGGGGATACCTTGCTCTGTATACGGGGAGTGTAGGTGTGTGGAAATGCCTCTTGTTTTTGGGGGAGGGGGCTGGGCAAGAATAAATGTCATCGTCTGTTTGGGGGGGGTGTGTGGGCGGTGAGAAATACCATTTTCTGTGTGAGGGGATACTGTCTTTGGTTTTGGGGGGGAGTGTAATGGAGGGGAATACCATCTTCTGTTGGGGGTGTGTAGGCGATTAGAAATACCATTTTCTGTATGGGAGGGGTGAGGGAAGGAGAATACCATATTCTTTATGGGGGAGCATAGGTTTGGGAGTGGCTTAGGTGAGGAGAACCATTGTCTGGGGGGGCTATATATACGGGAGGGCAAGTAGGGGAGCGGGAATACCGTCTTCCGTACGGGAGGGCGTGTAGGGGAGCGGGAATACCGTCTTCCGTACGGGAGG
>JAOYFF010000049.1:4982305-5000642 GCA_025773925.1 Cryptomyrus ogoouensis
GTGGTACCAGCAGAACAGGGGGTGTAGAATGGAGGATGGTACCAGCAGAACAGGGGATGTAGAAGGGAGGATGGTACCAGCAGAACAGTGGGTGTAGAAGGGAAGGTGGTACCAGCAGAACAGGGGGTGTAGAATGGAGGATGGTACCAGCAGAACAGTTGGTGTAGACGTAAAATGTGCTGGTGATCCTTTGTGTTATGAAACCTTCACTAAATGACTTTACATCCTAATTTCAAGGTAATTGGTGTGAAGCATTATTAAAAGTAAATAGACCAACTGAATAGCAAAATAACTGATAGCAAAGATATCAGTCTATAGGCTTTATCAGAAAGGGTGTCAGAGAGGTAGGTGGGGAGAATGGAGTGTGACATGAGGAACTGACATCCAGATGCCATGTCCAAAGGGTGTGTATGAGACTGTGTGCACTTCCCATTACACATGCACACAGACACGGTCACATTGTCATAACGGACAAACAGCAGCCACAGCTGGGATGTTAATGCCAGCAAACAGGATTAGCCCCAGAAAGGGGTTTCTCAGATAAGCTTTTCCTGGTAATTAGATTTCTCCATCTGAGGAATGAATTGCCTTTTAGCAGGGAAAGCTGTCACTTAGGGAGCCCTTAGCTCCTTATAACTGAATTAAATGCATAATTAGTGATACAATTACATTACCAGGGGGTCTTTGTGTTTGTGTGTGAGAAGGGAGGGGGGACTGGTGAATCCTAACTGACACAGACGGGGGGTGGGATGTGGGCAAGATGAGGCCTCAGGGAGGGGAAGGATGGAGGACAGGACTGCATCCAGGAAGAAGAGGAGGATAGAGGAACGTGGATGGGAGACCTGCTTCTGAACTTAAATGAGGAGGTCAAAAGGATGGAAAACCAAAGATATCAGCAGCCTGAGCATTTGCAAATGCTTCCCCTGTGGTCCGTCAGTGCTGGAGATCAATAGAGGAGCGTGGACACTTGCAGACATGTGCCAGTGACAAAGCACTGAGAAAGAAAGGTTCTATTCCACAGAGAACAGAGCTTTTATCCATTACCATTGACCACAACAGGTTATAGATCTCCATCTAGATCCAAAAAATGATCCATCACATGCAAAGCAAGTAGGACAGAGTAGCAAAGGTCAATAACTGTTTATTTTCTCACATGGAAACTGCACACAGAAATACAGAGTGCCATGTTTCTGCAGAAAGTGAAGGGAAATGATGTCACAGGAAGAACCTGCCTCATATTCTGCACAGTAGGGTGAGGAAGGTGCAGAGATGCACCATGTGTGAAAGTTCCCTGCCTGCCCCGCACAGGATGTGGACAGTTTGTGACAGTATTAGGAACCAAAACTCACTCAGTCTTACTTCATGTAATGCAACAAATGACTCATTAATTCGACAGAAATTATCTTGAAAACGTTTCCCGTGGACGGAATGAGGTTTGGAGATTTGGTTCCCTACACATAAACACACAAACTTGTCACATTTCCAAGCTCCGCCTCCTTATGTCCAAATCACACCTTGCCGGAGCACAGCCCTACCTCATTCAACATTGACCTTTTTTCTTAATGTCCCAAAATTTAGTAAAAAATTCTAAGTAAACGGTTTATTAAATATAAGTTTTTCAAAATCATGTTTAAACCTACTGTTATCACTTTTTGTTTATTTTGTATTACTTTAAAGTGATAACACAATATGCCAACAAATGGACTTACCCCATCTTTAAGATTGTGACCATAAATACATATGATAGCTAATAAACTAAAGTACAGGGTGGCTTATTCAGGATCCCCCCCCTTAACGCCGCACTCTGCACCTGACAAGGTCCCCCCTCCTTTCTGATTCTGACAGCAAGGCATCTCTCATCTGGAAAGAGGAACAGCCGCCCTGAAGGTTGAAATCCAGGTGTCGCAGAGAGAGGACAAACTGGGTGGAGGTCGGTGGACGCGGGGGGGGGGGGGGGGGGGGGGTGGGGGGGGCTTTACTTTGGCTACTGTTGGTGATTGTCTTTAGCATGAGTAATTTTTAAATGAATTAGCGGACGGCACTAGGAAGCACACCTGTCCACGGGGCTTCCTGGAAATCCCATTAATATCGGCTTCGTTAGCACAGATGATATGATAATGACAGGGAGAATGCCTGGCACCGGTACAGCTCTGCATATAATACGGCTGCTGCCTGCGGCTTTGATTACAGCGTCGAATTGGATTAAAGGCTCATCTTGGCTTCCTAAGCACCGCGCGGAAGCAAACGTGCTACGCCTGGTGCTAATTATGCCGGCTAACTTTACACGGTCGGAGGAGCAGACAAGGAGAGCGAAAAGTCGACCGGAAAAGTCACAATGTTTCACGCCTGTTCAGCAGGGAATCAAAAATCAGGTCGGACCCTCAAGGGTATTCCCCCTACACCTGTAAAACTCCTTTGGGGGCAGTGGAAGGTATCAATAATACCATGGAGTTATGGGTTTCAAATGTAGATCTATGGGTAAAAATATTAGTGCCCATAACGTAATCTGTGATAGTACTTTAGCTGCTTGTCAAAGAGCCGCTTTGCTTGTTTGGGGGGGGTCACTTAGAAATTTCATTGTTTTCCATGAAAACAAGTCGTTTTAAGTCCTCCATTTGCAGCAATTACAGCCTTGTAGACTTTGGGCATTCTAGATGTCAGTTTGTAGTCTGATGAGGTTTCACCACGTGCTTCCTGAAGCATCTCCCACAAGTTGGGCTGGGTTGGGTTGGGTTGGTGGGCACTTCTTACACACCATTCGGTCAAGCTGCTCCCATAACAGCGCAATAGAGTTGAGATCCGGTGACTGTGCTGCCACTCCATTGTACACAGAACACCAGCTGGCTGCTTCTTCCCTAAATAGTTCTTGCATAGTTGGGAGCTGTGTTTGGGTCACTGTCCTGATGTAGGACGAAATTGGCTCCAATTAAGAACTGTCCAGAAGCTATAGCATGGCATTGCAAAATGGAGTGATAGCCTTCCTTCTTCAAGATGCCTTTTTCCCTGTGCAAATCTCCCACTTTACCATCACCAAAGCAGCCCCAGATCATCTCATTGTCTCCACCATGCTTGACAGATGTCGTTTAGCACTCCTCCAGCGTCTTTTAATTTGATCTGTGTCTTACAAACATTCTTCTTTGTGATCCGAACACCTCAGACTTAGATTTGTCAATCCATAGCACTTTTTTTTTCTAGTCTCCCTCTGTCCAGTGTCTGTGTTCATTTGCCCATCTCAGTTTTTTATTTTTATCGGCCATTCTGATATGCAGCTTTTTCTTTGCAATTCTGCCTAGACGGCCAGCATCCCAGAGTTGCCTCCTCACTGTTGATTGGTCTTTTGCAGGTACTATTTAATGAGGCTGCCGGTTGGCTGTGCAGTGTCTGTTTCTCAAACTACATACTATAATACATTTATCCTCTCGCTCAGTTGTGCACCGGAGCCTCCCTCTCCTCTTTCTATGGTGGTTAGAGTCAGTTTGCGCTGCTCTGTGAAGGGAGTAGTACAAAGAATTGTACGAGATCTACAATTTCCTGACAATTTCTCACATGGAATAACCTGCATTTCTCAGAACACAGAAGAGAGTTGTTTGTTTCTGACCATTTTGTGTTTGTAATTGAACTCAGAATTCCTAATGCTCCAACTAGTCCAAAGAAGGCAGGTTTTACTGCTTATTTCATCTGTGCTAATAATTTTCAATTGTGCTAACATAATTGCAGATGGGTTTTCTAATGATCAATTAACCTTTTAAAATGATAAACCTGCATTAGCAAACACAACATTCCACTGGAACACAGGACTAATTGTTGCCTCTGTACACCTGTGTAGATATTCCATTAAAAACAGCCGTTTCCAGCTACGATAGACATTTACAACATTAACAATGTCTACACAGTATTTGTGATCAATCTGATGTTATTTTAATGGACAAAACAATTTGCTTTTCTTCAAAAGCGAGGAAATTTCTAAGTGACCCCAAACTTTTAAGTGGTAGTGTATCTGCTCTGTTTGAGTAGTTTGAGGGAGATTAGGTGACATTTTTAACTTCTCCGGCTCCTGTATGTCCGACCTTATGGTCCTGCCTCTTTATTTCCGCCACCGAGTGGCGTGGTGGTGAGGTCACCGCCCCGGTGGCTCTGCCTACCGCAGAGTGGCCGCGGCATCATCTGGGGACGCTCTGGCCCTGGGAGGACACCCGTCACACGTGCTCCTGGTGTCACCGGCGCGTCAGCAGGTCCCAGGGGGCGCTCTGCGGGATGTGTCCTTCATTAGGGAGCGTCCCGTCGCTCGTCATGAGGGATGATTCACCCCCATCCCCGAGCTTGATTAAAGGTCGGGCGTGTGTGGTTGTCAGCCGCCCCGCCCCCCTCCGCGGCTGGTGCCTGGGTCACGTGACGTGGGTTATTGATGGCCCTGCCGCCCGCCCGCTTGACACGGCGCTCCAGCTGTCGCTCGGCTCCCGGTCCCGTGCGCGAGTCCGGGGTGGTGCAGTGCCAGCCTCGCACCCGGCCCATCCGTCACTGTCACCTGCCGCGCGGTGATGAATGGGGGGCCGCCGGGAGAGGCGCTGCATCGGGTGGTGGTGGTGGGGGGTGCGGTGGCCCACCACACATGTGTGCACACGCTTCCAACACGGGCCTTAGAGCCAGCTGAGGCCCACCAACTCACCCAAATCCCGGACCACAACCCAGCAGCCGGTCCCTCAGCTAGCACCAACTGCACCAGGCGCTTCTTTTCACCTCATCTGGCCACACCCCTGGCCTCTTTTAGTCATGCCTCTGCAGAAGCAGACACCCACCTGGGGCACAGAACGCCTCGTCTTTCGGCTGTCTCCTGTTCTGCCTCAAGACCCATCTGATCCGTGACTTCCTCTACTGCCTCTTCATATTCTTTGAATGCTCTTATGTTGCACTTACTGGCGCTTGAATAGTCTTATTAGGTTCTTGCTTTGTTGGGAAGATGTTGAGAAGCTCCTGCTCCAGTACTGCTTACACTTGTACCTAAGCATTCATTGGAAGCTCAGCCTAGCTGCACTTATGACTTGTCGACTCCTTGACGTTAATTGTTTCTTAGAAAATAATGGCCCGAGATGTCTAGAGCTTCCAGCTTCGAGATGCTCACAAAGACCGAGCGAAATCACGGGACGGTTGGCCGACGGTTGCTCTCCATTCCAAAGGGCTCGAGACCTTCAACCCCGGAGCCTTAAAACGGCAAGTCGCATGGACACTAAACCCCGGGCCAGCAGCATGAATAAAACAGGATGCTTAAACAGCACAAATTAGTGCTGGGTTTGTGGGACTGGGGAGGAGCGGAGGGGGATCCTCCTTAACCAAGGGCCGCTGTCTCCTTTGCAGGGAGACGTCCATCTGTTTGGAGGCCTTTGTGTATGAGGTGTTACAGCCACAATGGCACAGGCCCAGCTCTCTGAGGAAATCCCCATTAACATATCCCGGCCTTTTTCAGCCTTTTATTTGCCTACTGTTGCCTTTGCCTGATTTATTCATTGGCTTTTGCTCCCCACCCAGTGGAGGAATACCCTGCCCTCCCACAATGCCCTTCCCCACATCCACATCCCTGCTTTTCTTTTATTCTCTCTATCGTCGCTTCTGGCTGCAGGCAGCCCGCTGATGCCGCTCGGTCACTGACCCATTTCGAGCCGTTAACTTGCACAGGCTACCGACGAAAACACTGGGGTTTAACTGCGAGGGTTCTGGTTGTCATGGCGATGAATCCAACTCAGTGAGATTCGGCTCACACCGCGACCTGTCGCCGTGTTGGCATAATTCCTCAACCGGTGCACCACCTGCTGGTCGAGGCTGTATTTCTCCGGTTCGTGATGGGACCACTGCAATGTGCCGTCCTGGGTACTGTCCGACATACTGCTTCATGAAGCTGTCAGGGCACGCAGAGGTCGTCGGGCCTGAGGTCGTAGGACAGGGGGGTGGGAATGGGCCAGCGGGTCATGGAGGGTGTGTACGGGCCACAGAGCTAGCCCACCCATGGTTCCAGGGTCCAGTTTCTGGTTTTTCTGACACAGAGCCCCCCCAGGGAGAAGACACTTTTACATGCTCCTGTAAAGCCCTTTTTAATAATGGGGCTTGGGGCGGTCCACTCTGATAAAGTGCCATTCATGAGCCTCACCGTGGGGGGGTCAGAGCAGGCCGCCTGTGACCCAGTGCTGGGCTTAAGGTGTCCCACTTCCTGGTGACTCCGCACCCATTGTCCTAGCACCCCCGAGGGGGGCCCAAACGGCCCACGGTCCGGCCGGCCCATTGTCCACCCATCTGACTGCTAGGTAGAGATCCACCGCTGCGCTCCGCTGCTCAAAGGGACCACCGTGCCACTCAAAGTGTCCGCGGCCAACTTGGCCCGCTTTGTCATCCGGGGGAGGCAGGTTTCTGGGGACGGAGCGTGGAAGGCATTTTTAGGAACAGGTGGCCTTGTGCAGCGTGAATCACTGCTTAACCTGAAAAGTCTGCAGCTTGTGGCATGTACATTTTGGCAGGAATGCAGCACTGCGATGCGATCAGGCACCAAAACACCCCTGTGCTCAACAAAAAATGTTGCTGTTAATTTGAGGGGCACCACTAACCAAAGAAACATGCTGCATTTGGTGCCTAGATAACAGTTCAAGATAAATTCTGTGAGACGTGACTGATTTGGGCAGTTGACAAGCAGCTGTCCTTCCCTGCTTTCCTGGAAGCTGGGTTTGTACCACAAGGTATCCCTCTCAGGGAAATTCACTCACAGGACCAATGTCTGACTTCTGTCTTTATTTAAATGGATTCATAGCACCCGGTTAACTGTATATTAAATGTGAAGATCTGGAGGGGGTCCCTAAATAACTCAGGGTGTGAAATAATTGTGTTTTTAATCATTACAGGATCAGAATTGTATCCGGACACTGGATTGGAAGGAATTGGCTTGGATTGACGAGGTGCCCCCCCCCCCACCCTGCACCTAGGTGGGATTTCACTGGGTGGCTTCAGGGCTCACCGTGAAGAAACAAAAAGTGCCTGACAGCCAAGACAACACCCAGCAGGAGCGGGAGACGTCCAGGTCAGCTTTACAAGATGTTAACAGATTGGTTCCTTTAGCGCTAAACCATAGCCGCATCTAGCACAGAGACCACGGTGTCTTTACACCCGGTGGGATGTGTGTTAACCAATTTCACGGGTGTCTGTCACGCAGCCTCGCCTTCTCCATCATGGGGGGAGCCGTTCAGCTAACTATGCAGCGAGAGAGACGGGGGAGGGTCGGGGTGGGGGGCCTTGTTCGGAATATGCCAGGATGAGCAGGCCAGCCCACCCCTGTGTGGGCCTTCTCAAGTTCATTCAGGGCAGTGGCGACAGACCGGGGGGGGGGCTGTTCTCCCCGGCTAATTATGTGGAAACGGCGAGACAATGGAGCATCTGGTGGGTCCTTCTCCGCAGCCTCCGCTTCTCGCAACGGCGTGTCAGGCTGGCTCTTTGTGGAGCAACCTGAAAGGCCGGGTCACCGAAGAGCAAATAGATGAATTTATAACTTTCCCCCTTTCACGTTTAACCAGGAAATTGTCTAAGCGAGACCCCCTCCCACACCCCCCCATGGTCATGCAGCAAAATCCAGGCCTGATATCTACCCCCCTCCCAGTGCCTGAACAATGACCTCCCATGTCAGTTTTTTTTTTTTTAAAACAAATCAGTCATGTGATCAGGAATTACAGGCTTCCACCAGTCTCCTTTCAGACTCTCTATTCCCTCTCTGCTCTTTTACAGCCCCCAACTGACGCAAACGTTTTCCGGAACTTTTCCACGGGTCCCTAAGTGCCTCAGATGGGCCGTCCTGGAGTGTAAATTTCCTGCAAGGGGACAGATTGCGTCGCTGCTGAAAAGGGGCAATAAAACGGGTGCCTGCGAGTGACTCTGAAATGCCCACCCGCCCCCCACGCCCCCTGCTAGCTCTCTGATTGGCTATGGGTAACATCGGTGGGGGTGGGCAGGATCATTCATCAGACAGGACCTAATTGATGGGGACAGGCAGCTTCTAATGACTGAGCTGATTACGCCTTTCACACTTCGCGTAGGGAGGAGAATAACCTTGGAAGGCGGGACCTCCCCTGTGATGGGGAGAGACACCTCGCAGGAGCCGGGGGAACAGAAGTGTTAAGAATTGTTATGTTTTCTGTTTCTTTTTGTGTTCGTTTGAAAAGAGTAACCATTTTCATTGTCTTCATCGTTTAATTTCCCCTTTGTTTAAGGTACTATTGCTTTGAAACCTTAATGGCGGCATTTGCATTTTTTTTTACGGCAAATAAAATTCTGCCATAAAAAAACCTGCTAGAAATAAAACAAAATAAGCACGACCAGCTTAGGTGAAAAGCCCAGAATTCGAAACCTGCTGATTGTAAAGGTTCTGGTGAACTGGACCTACTTAAATATGTGGATGGTGTTTTGTTACTCTGGGTAAACCTGAGAGACCCATGACGACGACCCTGAGCAGGAAACCTGATGATTCTCTTCCATCCCATAATATCTGTCAGATCTGCTCAGTGCCGACGACTGATAGCCGTACCTAATGTTCGCTGGTGTGTAAGGACTCGCCGTCTCATAGCAACACATGTTCACGACAAGGGCCGACATTCGAGCGCTGGTGAAGGACCCGAGCTTTATGGGGAAGATCTCCTTCTCTTCCACTGACTGACTCTGCTGCTTACTGCTTCTCATCTCAAGCCTTCAGCTTCCACGTGCCTCGCTGGTCAGGCTATAGGGGACTTTCCCCAAGTCTTATGTTCTCCTGTCGTACCCAAACCTCAGAGCCCCGCTAAAGGCTCTCACTGTCATTATCAGGAATACATCACCCTACTTAGTGCAAATCGCATGCTAATTAAAACTCATTCTCAAGTCATAAGCTTGTTGACAATTTGTCAACTTACAGTGACATCAGAAATACACATTTATTTATTTCGCAGATGTGTTTTTTTCCACCCTAAGCACAAGCGATGATCACAGAACAGGGTCAGCCAACAACAATTGTGAGTTAAGGGCCTTTTTTTCAAATGCCCAGCAATGACATGATTCTGATGACCGCAGGATTTGAACCAACAACCTTCCAGGTACAGAGTGCTAACACACAGTCACATGCTTTGTGCTTCTTCCAAATATATTATATATCGCATCATAATGAAGATGGAGAATTCTGGGCGTCAAGGAAACGCCTTATTGCAACATAATCATCATTAACTGGCGAATGGGGAGATTTTACTCAAGACATTCTAAAGGATTTTCTGTAATAGCCTTACAAGGGGGCGGCTGTGTCTGTGATCACCACTAAAAGAATCGACATGGGGTTATCACATGACATGCTGGAAGGCTGTCTCTCCCAAGAGGGATAATTCGTGTAACCTTTACTTTTTACTTACCAGCCACATGACCTGGAAAAAAACAACATGGTATGATCTCTGCTCAGCAAAGGAAAAAGTAACAAACAGGAAAAAAAAAAAAGTCAAAATTCTTCGAGGTGACATTTGTGGCCTGATGGCTTCACACAAGCTTCCTTTTGATGAGAGGCCAATTAAAACTCTCATATCTCCTGCTGGGTTTTGGCCAGGGAATCCAGTTTGGATTTTCATTTATCCTCTTGATGAAAGGCCAGTGATATCACTGAACTATCAGATCCCAGTCAGCGGCAGGCTAAGGATTCTGACATTCGACTGATCAATGCCTGCTTCTGTACCCTGCAGATTGGGGGATGATGACCCACTACAGCATCGGTGGCCTAAACAGGAAGAGATAGAGAACACTAAGCACCCTACAACCGGCTAAGGCCTCTTCTAACAAAGTACTGCTCTCTGTTGTTTTTTATTTCCTTCCATAACGCTTAAACCAGAGCTGAACTTAAACGACCTCCCTCAGGTCAAGGCCTATGGTTTCCAACAAGGGGGTGGGACACGTTCCCACAGACCCTACTGGGCCCCAGACTCCCTTCTGTTCTTTAAGCAAAGCCTCCAAACCGAAATCATAAAGCTTAGAGATATTTAAGACATCGGTCTCCTAAACACGAGCCTTTGTGTAGGATCCTGCTTTCTCTAATAACATCTCATACAGAAGTTTCTGGAAGCGAACTGCAGTCACTCATACCCTAGATACTAATTTTCATTCTCTTATTTTCTTTTCCTGTTGTATTGTCCAAACTTCTAAGTGGTTTACACAAAGGCGTCCGTGTGAACACACAGAAATGAATTCACATGTAAAAGGTGAGGAAATATTATTATTTAATGCGACGGTGCCCCAGAGTGCAGCTATGCCGTGCTGTTCTGCATTGGTTCGGTCATTTTCTTCCTTTGCATGCCGGTGACTAATGGTAAGCTGAAAGAAAGAGGTTCAGTCATCAGGATGCCTAGGAGCACACGAGCCAGTATCAGAACAGACACATATTATGCTACTCTCATTATACTGTCACAGGAGCGGGGCAATCTGGAGTGAGTTGGCACCGATTCCCACCTCCGAACCTAAAGAGCGCCATTAGCTCTCCCGCTCGGAAAAGATGCGCCGGCAATCACGGGACATGCTCGGCATGTCGTGGATTATCGCTTATCCGGGCCAACGGGGGAGCAGAGGGTGGGAGGGGGGGCAACGAGGGTGGTTTCGGGCACGGGCACCTTTCAGTCGAGAATCGGCCGACCATGTTAAGGATTGGCACAAGGCTGGCTGGCAGACGCCAAAAACATGTTTGCCGTAAACCTGAGCCAGAGATTTAAGCTTCCAGCAGGCTGCCTATTAAACCAGCCTAAACCTAACCCTAAACCTAACCCATGTGCATAACCACAGAACAGGTACCCTGAACCCCCTGAAAAGCCACTAGCCAGAGCCTCTGCTGTCTCTGTGTTCCCCAGAATCCCTTAATAATTCACCCGCCCTACGTGATCATTTATTTAGCGACCGATGCAAAAGGGAGTCTCGGGTTTCACCCGCGGAGCAAACCATCACGGGTCAGAGTAGGGTCTGCACCCCCTGCCTCTGCTCCAATTGGTCTGGCCGGCCTGGGATCACACATGCACGCTCACAGAAAGGCACGGGCAGCGCACCTCCTTGACTGGATTAGCATTATCGTGCACAGCTGACCGGAAGCAAGGTCCATCTCCCCACCCACCGAGGCCTGCCCTAGGGCCAACCCAAATCCAGCTGTCCCTCGACCCAGAACCACCAGCCACCACCACCGCAGACGTTTGCAGCCGGTATTGATTCAGCGCCAGCTTTGAGTCACTCTTCCAGGCCAAAGAAATCCGAGACCGGCTCTGTAGCGCTTGCGTTTAATTGGGTTCTTATTTTTTATTCATTCTAACTCTGTTACATTTTATGGGGTCTGTTTGCTTTGTGACGAGTACATTCTGTAGACAAGCACTCTAATAAATAGTCTAGAGAACTGGAAGGCATAAAAGATGTTGAATATCCCTGTAAGATAATATCCAAATATTCCAAACTACTTATCCGGTTCATGTTTAGGGGTGGAGCCTATTTCAGGCAGTTTAGGCACAAAGGCGGTGAAACAGCCGGGATGCGATGCCAGCGTATTGTTAAGGATACACACAAACACAGTTCACCTCACTGCCTGTTCTTGGACTGCAGGAGGAGACCAGCGTAACCAATAGAAACTTCCGCTACATAGGAAGAACAAACTAACTCCACATGAATGGGAGTGGGATTCGAACCCACAACCACAATGGCATAAGGCAACGGCACCACAGTGTTAATATTTACACCATAAACAGTATGACCTACTATTTCTTTATAGCACTTGTCTTTCATAAAATGTTGAAAGACGAAAGTATAGTCTCAATCAGGAGCACAGTAGGGGCAGATTTAGGGGGTGGGGCACAACAATTAGAGCACTGTGCTGACAACAAAAAGGTCATAGGTTCTAATCCCAGGCAGCACACATAAATTGCAACCCTTCCCTCTACTGCATGTCGCTTTGCATAATAATTGGGGGTGGGCCAAAATGATATTTTGTCTGGGGGCCCAGACTTTCTAGCTATGCCCAAGCCTTAATTCCTAAATTCTGAATTGGACCGTCGAACCGCAGTAATCCCCAGAACAGAGCTGCTCACATCTCCCTGTGTGTCGCAGCAGTCAAAGAGCCGGCGTCACGGCACTGACGCCCCTACGACCGTGGGAGTCTTCCTGTGAGCCGTGTTTGGTGCCAAAGGCGATGCCAGGGAGCGCTGGAGGAATGGCCATGCCCCGCCAGCTCCTCCACTGCTGCCGCTAATCCCTTCGCTCAAGTTAGCTATGTTTCGGCTTCCCTTACGCGCGGGATCCAACTGGGGCAGCAAACGGGGACACCATTCTGCCCAGCAGGGGGCATGCTTCTCCGTACCAATATGAGAGAACTGCTTTAAATTGCTACATCACCCTCAATGTCAGGAAACGGGCCCAGGAGGTCAAGAGGGGTGAAATTAATATGAGGAGAATTCATTTGGTCGCTGCTTTGAATGGTTGGTTTAACGAGCAGGGAGATCTTACGATGCATTTTCCTTGTTTACGAAAAATTGTGGTTATTAAATTGTCGACAGCCCCAAACAATTTCTGGGCACTGTGTTTTGCCACCGTGACATCTCTTTGCCGAAGCAGCAAAGGATTATGGGAAAAATTGAGGGCCACTTTCCCTACCCGTCACACAATCCATGCTGGACACATCACAGAATATAATTTCCATTATTTCAACCCCTTACACAAATCCAAGGTATACCTTTTAGATGTAAATGAATCCCCTAAACTAATGTTACGGCTGAAAACGGAGGATGTACTTCTTCCTTATTAGTGACCTCAGACTAGAGATGATTCAAGAAGGAAGGAAGTAACCTTTTATTTTTCACGACTTTAAATTTATAATAAAAGCAGGTTAAGCATTGTACACCCTGATATGATACAGTAAGCGCAGCTACATGATTTTGAATCTGGCATTAAATATGTAGGGATTGCAGAATCCTGTCAAATGTGTCAATTTACTGACCATTACGACTCTGGGCAGAGAAGCTGGGAGAGACAGCTATAAGCTGACACAGAAGCATTCGCTGGTCACACAGTCTGGTCACATTGACAGCGGGAACAGACTGGAAAAACATGGGGATTCGGTCATTGTCACATGACTGCCCCCACGCAACAAAATATGCCAGGTAGTTTGGAAATGTCCCATGACCCCTAGATAGCTGGGGGTGGCGGGGGTGGGGGGCAAGGTGGTTAACAGAGACCCTCCCCCCCCATGACAGGTCATTTGATGCCCATGACACGAACGTATTCTCACACACTTCAAAGAGATTCGCTTGGAAGCCCACCCCTCCCTCCCCGGTCGAAGCGGTGTTTAATTAACCATGCTAGTTTTAGAAAGGTATGAAGAACAGACATGGGGCGGGGGGAGGGTGCGCAGAAATGAAGGCAGATGCACGCGCCTCAGATGGCTGCAAGCGAATAATTACTCTGATCGCATTTACACACGCGGCAGCGAGAGACAGGGGTGTAGGTGGGGAGCGCCAGGATTTGGGGAATACCTTGTCAGCGCCGTAGAGATGACATTTAATTCTGCCTTCCTCCCACTTTCTGGGAAAATCACACACACACACACACACACACACAGGACAGAGCTTTTCATGCATATTAAAATCTCAGTGGGCTGTTACCTGGAGCTGCAGCATGCCGTTTACTGTAAACCCCGTTCTCTTGGAGGGAGAATGTATGTTTTATCACGTTTCAAAACAGCCCTGGACCTGATAATATGCATGCATACCCATTTATCTTTCACAGCGCTTACCCAGCACAGGTTCGCGGTAATATGCATATATTCAATATGCAAACTGTTTTTCATTTGTAACCATCTGACTGCCTGACAATGGCATCGCAGATGTACGTGCTGCTATGCATTTATAGGTAAACAGCACTTTTAAGTCATTTTAAAATCACCGGTAAACTTTTTCTTTTCCCGGTTAGACAGCTGCTTCAGCCCCTTGTCTGTGTTCCTCGCCGTTTTTTTATTATTATTATTTTTTATTAAATCCACATTTTGTTCCGGCTGTCTCGCCCCAGAAAGCAGTTCTGGGAGGCATTTGGCTTTGAGTCCCATCGTTTTTTCGCACAGATTTTATGTCTGTCCGCCACTCAAAGGCAAAGCGACTCCACCCGGAACGGCGAGGCTACTGCCAGGTCAGGAAGCACGCTGGCAACGAAAGGATACGACACGGAGAGCCTCTTACACCTGAATATTTCATACGTTTCTGCATTTGGACAGGGGGTGGGGGGGGAAATCCTCTTTGATGCTAGGAGGCTGATGGCAACAGATTAAAAACAACAACAATCACAAACAGTACATCTGTAATGCTACTGATCTCTTACTAGAAAGATGAAAAGAATTTTTAAATATATTCTACATCTTATGCTTAAATGACCTGAACCTTCCAAACTTCTTATTATACGTGACAAGTATGGCTTTGTTACACAGCAAAATATATTATGCAGAACCTGAGGGGATTAGGAGGTTTCTGGCATATATAACAAAATGTTTTACACTCCAGGTGCTCAGTTATGTTCTTTTTAAATGCAATTTCAGTTACTGAAATGGAGATTACAAAACTCCGGAAAATTACTGTTTCAGTTGCTGCTGATGTCATCGATGTACTAAATACAGTATCCACTTAAGGAAGGGTCATGTTTTAAAACCGAAAATGTCTTCTCTTAAACAGCAGAAATTACTTCAAGTACTGTACACTCCTTCGGCAGCCAAAATATCTCCCTCTAGCGGTCATAAGCTTCGTGAAGGTGTGACGCACACATACACACACATTTACGCACTAGGCATGCTTGCTAACGTTCCGTTTTTAGTGCAATTAACCATGGAAACTCAAGAAACCGATGAGAAGTGATAACGAAATGATTTTGCCTTGCGGGGCATCCCTAGAACGGGGTATTTGCGCACGTTTTCCTGTCTTGCGGTAACATTCGTACGTATAAACAAAATGACTGATAACTAGGGATTGCCAAAGATAAGCTGATAGCGACATTTCCAGAGGAGAAGATAAGAAACGGGCGGAAAAAATATGATGCTTTGCAAAAGCGTTCACACATTTAACCCAATCACACATATTACTGATAACTTGAATATTTCTTGTGGTATTTATGACATTTTATGTTTTAATTCATTGAAGTCAACATGAGCTTACATTATTAAGTATTTTTTAATGAAATATGCAACTTGCAAAAGTGCTCAAAACATCAAACTCAAATAATTGGTGCAAGCACATTTGACAGCACTGACACCTTGAAGACCTGAAGTACTTTCAGGTAAATGCACCAGTTTTTCCCACACAGTTTGGTGCAATTTCTGCACATTGTTTTTGACAAATCTGTTCCAGCACAGATTGCTACGAGATCACGGGTGGACAGCAGTTATCATGTCCAATCAGAGACTCTCATCTGGATTCAGGTCAGGACTTCTGGACACTTGCGTTCTTCTTCCTACACCAGTCCAGGTTCCCTTCAGGCTTGTGTTTGGGAACATTGTGCTGCGAAAGATCAAATTTCATCTTTGGACGATCAAAACAGCATTTCTTCCAATTTCCGCCTGTATTTTGCACTGTCCATTCCTTCTTTGGTCTTTGCAAGCTTCCTAGTCCCTACTTGATAATAAGCCACCCCATGCCACCGCGCTGCCTGCATCATGCTTTACCGTAGGGATGATGTTACCTGGCCAGGAGATGTGGTATGCTGGGTCTTAGCCAAACACCACACTTTAAAGCAATGTTTCCCAATCCGGTCCTCGGGGACCCCAGACAATTCACACTTTTGCTCCAAAAATGTGGACTGTCCGGCAGGGAGCTGGGAGGGAGCAAAAACGTGGACTGTGAACCCTACTGAGAGATTGGAGGGAGCAAAAACGTGGACTATGAACCCTACTGAGAGCTGGGAGGGAGCAAAAACGTGGACCGCTGTCATTCCCCAAGGATCGGATTGGGAAACAAAGCTTCAATTATTATTTGACCACAGTACGCCTTACCATCCAGGACACTCTTACGCAGCTTTCTGGAAACGGTCGAGCCCCGTATCCCCGCCCCCTGCGATTGCGACGCATCATCAAATATACACAAGTGGAAGTTTGAAGTAGCTCGCATTGTCCACAACGTGATCCGCATAAATAGAGCCTCATGGACATAGAATGGAATAAGTTGGTTGCCACGGCAATGGCGGAACCCCCCGCAGAGCGGCTAAGGACAGTCGGAGTGTCGTCCAGAGGAAACAGACACATCTCACTTATCCCGGCTCAAGGATCCGCACCACGACGCACTCATTCCACCTGAGCACCACCATCGATATATCACCTCCACTTCTGTGCTCAGATTAATTTGAGCTTCGTCAGCGCTGAGCGCACAGGTGCAAGGATAAAACTCGCGTCTAAAATGATCATGGCCGCTATGTCTCAGTTTCGCTTCTACAGGCAGCTTTGGGAGAGCACAGACGGTGACCGTCAGCTTTTCTGCGTTAAAATGTGCAAGCTTGTCCCACGCCCTGATATCTATCCATCTTCTAAATGCTTATGCTGGTCAAAGCATTTTCTGGCAGCATAGGGCATCAGGCTGGGGTATAACAGGATATTAATCCCTGGGGGGGGGGGCACACACAAACATATACTCCTATACAAAGGGCAATTAAGATTTGGCATTTAGCCTAACTGCATGTCTTAGTAGTGTGGAAGGAAACTGGATTACTCAAACCGGATTACTCAAACCGGAGTAACCGGAGGAAATCCACATGTCATGGGGAGAACATGCACACACACACACACACACATTCCTTGTGGGGACAGTCCATCTGCCCTAATCTTAACAATGACATCATAAATATCCAAACAAAATCTAAGACTTTTGACATTTTCAGTTTTTTTTATTGCAGTTGCAGATTTTTACAAAACTTTGTTTTCCTTTGTTGAGGCCAAAAATAATGCTTCTTATTGCATTGTGGAGACATTGGGTCCCCACAATGTAATAGATACATAATCCACACACACAGACACACACACAGCAGAGGGGGGACGCCAACTCCCAACCCGAGAGATGCAAGGCCACAGGGCGAGCCACCGAGCCACCGAGTGGCCCCACACTCAGACACGAACGCTCAAATTGAAAAACAGATGGAACACAAAGAATTCATGAATAAAACAGCACATGGAGGTGAACAGGACGCTTACAAATAAACAACAGATCCTAATCCTAGCTACAAGTCACTGGGACGTTATTTGCATGCGCAGCTGTAATGCTCCTGTGAGACACCTTCGCAAATTGCAAAGACATTTTCTTACGCTGTTTATTATTCAGTCTTCTCCTCACTAAATCTCAGCGCTGCCGTATTTACTCATATCCTCCGAGACTGTCTTTCCGCAGATGCTATTACCCATCTATTCATCAATACAAGAGGACTTACGACAGAACTAGCTGAGAGAAGAAGATGCGTCTGAGCGCCGCCGTTGCCGTGGCAGCAGTATCTATTTGAGACTCAAATATCTGTTTATGCGTGTGGTCATTCCATATTCACACCTGAGAAAGCATCTCAAATTCACCGACTGCTCTTTTCAACAATGACTCATCAGATGATTTTCATCGATGCACACACATCCATCCATCTTTCGGTTTTGTTGAGTGTACTGCAGATTTTTAAATATATATATTTCATTACTTCAGTATAAATCTGTGCTATACTACCTTCGTAGTATAGCACAGTGTTGTGCTATACTACGAAGTGTTGTGTCACATCCGAGCATCAACATGGTGTTTGATTCCTAAGGCCCAGCATCCAGAACACCTGGAAACAGCTGTGTCACAATGCTGGATGCAAGACGACTGACACCGTAATCCACCGAATGGTAACACGATGGGCAGAAATCTTAACTAGCAGCTGCGTAGAAGCCAATCTGTCCGAGCTTTTATACTGACACCATGGTGTCTCAGTAATTTCTCATTGTCTGTAGGTGAGGGTGTCCCACGCATTTTGCTATGTGCTCGTTAAATGACTGCTCTCTCTAATTACAGCCCACACAGTTACTCGTGTTTGTTCAGTTAACTTTAAGATCACGCCGCGCGATTCTCCCCCCGCCCATACCCGGTCATACAAGCAGGCTGCTTCCAGCCAGCCAGATCTGAGCCGAATATAAAACTAAATTAATCAGCCGGCTGGAGCTGCCGTGAAGGTCGGCCATTTTTTTCCCCTCTATTCTATCCTGCTTTTATCCAGTATGACACCACCTTCAGAGGTGGACATTTCAGGTCCAGAAAGTAAAAATCCAAACCAGGATTTTGTTTCAACCAACCAGTTGAGTACT
>JAOYFF010000049.1:5014649-5031674 GCA_025773925.1 Cryptomyrus ogoouensis
ACACCCTAGGAAAGGGACAACCTAGGCGGGAGACACTCTAGGAAGGGATCCTAGGAAGGGGACACCCTAGGCAGGGGACACCCAAGGCAGGGGACACCCTAGGCAGGGAACACCCTAGGAAAGGGACAACCTAGGCGGGAGACACTCTAGGAAGGGATCCTAGGAAGGGGACACCCTAGGCAGGGGACACCCAAGGCAGGGGACACCCTAGGCAGGGGACACCCTAAGCAGGATGCCAGTCCACTCTTCATACATTGTTGAGGTGTTTTGGTTCACTGGCCTACCCAGAATGCCCAGAAGCAGCTCACACAACATGGGGAGAACATGCAGACTCCATGAGCACAGTGAGGTCAGACTGCTCAACCCGAGAAATGAGGCAACAGAGCTGCCCACCGAGACCCTGCAGCCCTACGTTAGGTTGCATTTACGCAGCGTATTTTGGATTTGTGTTGTGACACATAGGGAGGTTCTGTAACACTCAGTCAACCAGTTTCATTTTTCATCGACGTGTCTCACTTTGTTGATCCCAGTAGGAAGGCATATGTAGAGAAAGAAATGAAATGAAAGAATATGATTTAGTTAGGGTGTCCATGTTTGGCATTTACATATGACACCGGAAGCATTTTGACTGTAGAAAGCAAATGTCAACACGAAAGGAGGGGAAATCCCAGGCATTTCAGGCATTTTTAGGTCCCAAGAAAAGGACAAGTCTGGGGAAAAGGGGACGTAGGTCACCATAATTTAGCAGAAATACACTGAAGTTTATCTGACATGCTTTAATTTCATTTGTAATTTATTTTTAGATTTGTTTGATTGGCTACTTGCAAGAAGTGCACTGAAATGCTTACTCATTCAGTCACAATCAGTATAACACGCCTTAAGTCCCAGAAAACATGCACCATGCAAGAGTCAAGCTAGCAGACAAACATCTCCTAAGACGCGTCGACTCCCGGAGTTGAACCGTTCCTGCCGTTGTAAATGATGTCTCGCATGCAGCAGGGCCACGCAACGCGGAACAAGATGTCCCAGGACGTCCGGGAACAGCAAGCCACGGAACCCAACTGCTCACCTTACGGAGCTCCCGTTGCGAAACACATCCCATAATCAGTGCCTTCTGTCTCCGGGCTGATGTCACACATGACGGCTAGGCTGCAGCTGTAATGAGGCACATTACAAATAAATGGAGTGTTATTTAAACTCTATAACTCAATGTTAGTCTGATTTAGCCAGCGTGAATAAAAGCCATTAGTGCCCTCCAATTAGAGGACCCAACAGCCAATCAGAACCAGAGCTCACAGCATGCCATTTAATTATGCTGGTTAGTTCCACATCGTCAGCTCATCCATCTATCTAGATTTCACATCTGGAAAGGGTATGAAGGCCATCTGATTCTCAATCCAGCTGGCCATCCAGAGCCATGGCTGATAATAGTGGGAACGTGTCTTATTAGTCCACCTTAGGGACTGCCATGTGATCTCCTGTGGACTCGAGCCAAATCCCTATATGATTATGCTCAGAGCGCCTCAGTTTGTGGAAGCGTGGTGCCGCTTTGCGGCGATGATGACAGAGAAAAGGGGCGGAGCTTCCTGTCTCCTCGGGCTAAGATGGTCTCGCCGCTGTACGGCTGACAGAGAAGTACCGAGGGGGGGGGGCCCTATTGCCCAAGCGATTGATATTGCCCCCCTTTTGCAGTCCTGAGTGCCCCACGTCCATCGCGGACTTTTTAGCATTTAGCATACCGTACCCTGATCGGCAAATTTCACCAAGTGAGACTATCCCCCCCTCCAGTTCCAACACCTGCCCTAGGGCCGATGCCAGTTATGTGAAAGGTCAGCCCAGTACGCTTTAACCCAGTGCAGTCTAGGAAAATATTTGAATAAATGAACACCATGATCCTGGGTGATCGACTGTTCAGTGAAACAAAAAAATATATATATTTGTGTGTAAACTGGGAGAAACCCAAGTATCACGAACAGATTAGCACGCACTCCGAAGATTAAGCGTTCGATTCGTTCGGAGGTAAGAGTGGGGGGGGGGGGGGGGGGGCGGACTCATTCATTTCGGGGCGCAGCAAAAACTTCACAAAACCCCGGCGCCTTTTCCCCCCCCGAGAACAAGCCCGGATCCCCCAGTGCTCCTTGTACTTCAGCTTCGCAGCAGTAAACGACAAATGTACCGGAACACACCGAGGGGCACTGCAGGATGACAGGCACAGCTGAATGACTGTCTCACGTAAGCGCTGAGAGAGTTAGCCAGCCGTTGCCAGGGTTAGCGGGACCCCCCTCAGCTCTGGCGACCCCCCAGCACAGATTTCGTGCAGCAGGGGTAGCCGGCTCGGCCTGGCAGCGCATCCCCGTCTCTCGCGGATTTCCGGCTAGCCGGGTACCATCCGCTAACGAGCGCTAACGCTAAGACCCAGATTAGCCTTTATACTCTGTTCACATCGGTGGATTATTAAAAGGCGGCAGAGGAGGCCTAATTCTCAGCACAGCAACGGCAGAGACCGCAGGCCAGAACCTGAAGATCGTTGGTTTGAGTCCCAGGAAATTCTAAGAACTAAGATTAAATATATTCGCTTAAGTTAGGGTTGGCAGTCCTGCTTAAATGTAGATCTGTTTACATTACAGCTTAGGCCGTGAGTACCACAACACTGGACTGTAGGGTTTTTAACTAATGGTCAAGTCGCTTTCTTAAATAAGAACATTTAATTATTAACTCTCCCTGACAAATACATCAGAGGTGGAATGTATTGGTATACAAAGACTGCTGGCTGCAATGCAAGCAGTGAGCACTGCGATTAATTTGAAGGTGTTAGAAAAACCACATCCTGTAATATCTGTTCATTCGCCATTTCTAATCTTTCGAGGTTCTTTTTGTCTGATATTTCGCTTTTGAAGTTTATATGCCTTTATGTCTATTCTATAACTTGTTTACATTTAGTGTAAGTTTTAAATAACAGAATCAATTTGACCTTGATATCACTGACTTCATTCATACTCAATAAGAGTTCATTTTATTTATTGGATGAATAATGCATCTCTACTAGGAATATTACGACACCATCAGTGCTCGTGGTCTGAAGTGCTGGATGGCAGTGTGTCCTACAGACAGTCAGGCCCCCGAACGGGCCTGTAATCTGCTTTTTCTCAGGCTGCAAAAGTGTTTATTTTAACTGAACCTCCTCCAAAACGCCGACTTGCTGCTCTCTTGAGAAGCTCTCCCCTCCCCCCGCCCCCTTGGCTGAGAGCGACGGCTATTAAATCTGCCCGAAGGTATGAGGCTGTAACGACCTTCTTCCACCGCATCTGTTCTGTCAAATTCACACAGTGCAGTCCGGTCCGCGGCCAGGTGGTTCGATCCCGCTCAGACGACCATATCCCATTTCCCCTTAACCATCACATTCCTCCATAAACAATCCCTGCAGTTTTTTTTTCACCCAGTAGAGCAGTGTTTCCCAACCCGGTCCTCAGGCACCCACAGACAGTCCACGTTTTTGCTCCCTCCCAGCTCCCTGTCAGACAATCCATACCAGGAGCAAAAACTTGGACCGTCTGTGGGTGCCCAAGGCCTGAATTGGGAACCACTGATATAGAACTATTTTATAAGAATACCAGTACAGTGACTGAATACCTAATTGAACATGACAGTATGTGTAACTATATTAAGTCACACTAGCGAATAAAAAATTTCACGTATTCTGCGTAAACAAGGCCACGTGGAGATTTGGTCTCACCCTTTCTGCACCCATAACACCATAAATTAGATCCCATATGATCCCATTTAATCAGGAAGTTAAATGAAGATTTATGGGAATCCGCTGTTATGACGGTTAAGATCTGTGACATCATGGAGACCACTTGTCTCTGCGGAGTGATCCGCCTGACTGAATTTTTTTAAGTACGACTCCCCCTAGTAAAGGATGCCAAACTGCTTCCCGTTTCATGAAATATCGCATGCCTTGCTTTACAGAAGTTGAAAATAAATACTAAAGGATGCGTTCTGCATTCTCAGCAGGTAGCTGAGTGGCTTCTGCATCACCAGCAAGTTCCGTTTAAATGTACTTTCACAGACAAGTTGCGCAGAAACGCCCAGTCTGGTATACTCTGGACGGCTGTCTTGTTTAGCGGAATCCCGGACGAGCCAGAAGAATGAATGAACGTTCAAAAAATGTTGTCGCCTGCAGCGGCCCACATTTTTATCCTTGACACTAAAAATTCCTTAATGGGGGATTTATCTTGGGCTGCAATTCTTACAGGCCCACTTATGTGAGGAATGCTTTCCAGGAGCAGATGGGAGGCCAGCTGACTCAGCCAAATATCAGCATCGGCATGGTGACTTTCCGTGTCCGTTAGACATAAACAACCCGGACTGGAATGTGGTTTAAAAAAAAATATATATTATTGTGAAATCCCAATGGGGGTGTATTAGATTCTTGTGGGATTACGAGTCCTTTGGTTCTGAGAAGGGATACCAGTTTAAGGCAACTGGCTTAACAATGGAACTGAATCATTCCTCCCTGCCTCCATCCATCCATCCACCCATCCACCCATCCATCCATCCATATGCTTATAGGGTACAGGATTGGGGGGCTGGAGCCCACCCCAGACAGCCGGGGCACAAGGCCAAGGCCACCCCATCACAGGGCTTATACAAACACATACACAAACACATGTTTGGACACTTCTACCTAAGGTTATTTGTTCTATTTTCTACATTTTAGAATTATTACAAAGACATCATAACTATAAAATAGCATTTATGGAAATATGGGGTGGGGGCAGCTCCGTGGGTTGGGATTCAGAAGGTTGCTGATTCAAATCCCAGTCAGCAGAGTGATCCCACCATTGGGCCCCTGAGCAGGGCCCTTAACCCCATTTGCCCCAGGGACTGACTGGCTGACCCTACTTTCTCCTCTACACCAGTTCCATGAGGTGGCCTCCTGGGATGCTTTTCCAGCCATCCTGAAGGAGGTCCCACAAATATGCTGAGCACTCATTGGTCGGTTTTCCTTCACTCTTTGGTCAGAGTCCTCCAATACCATTTCTATCGTGTTTAGGTCAGGTGACCAAGTCATGTGATACCACACTATCACTCTCCTTTGTAGGTGGTTTGGCGTGTCCAAACTTTTGACTGCTACTGTATCTTCAGACTATGGGAGAAAACTAGAGAAATACAAACTGAACCCCCAACTCTGTGTTGACAGGGCTACTAGCTGAGTCACTGCACGACACACTGCACCGTCTCACTTCAATTAAGAAAATAATTAGAAAAAAATTCGAAACTTATTCACCAGAGATGCTTCCGCAACAAACATTTTTCTTCCAGCCGGTGCAAAATAAATTACCTCTGTAACAAGTGATTACAGCTCAGAGGCAGCAGAAAATATCACAGTTAAGATAAATGCCAACAAAATTATATACCGGCAGCTAAAACCTAAAGTACAATATAGAAACAGTACAAATACGGCTTCTTCGAAACACTGGCACGTGACCATCAGAGTGAAATTTTCAGGATTCCACAAAAAGCATCGAGTCACTTTTTTTTTATCAGGATAATTGAGTAGAAACTGCTGTAGGTGTTGCTGGAGTACCCAAAGAAAATGAGAACAAGCAAATTATATACACAAAGACCTAGAGCCCCAACCCTGGACATGAGAGGCCGCAGTGCTGTCCACAATCATCAGCAAATGGAAAATCCCACAAAACACAAACATATTTATATGCAGCAGACAGAATTTGGAGCCTCAAACCCTTGCTGCTGTTAGCTGATATCCTGGGAGCAGACAAACAGCATATAAAACTAAACAACATACAGGACATACATGAGTCAGTATGACAACATTAAAAAAGACTGGATTAGATCAACTTTATGGATCCTGTAGGGAAATTCTTCAGTCCCAGCTGTACATCACCTCCACACAGTATTTAAATCTGACCACGGCGATCGTTTTGTTCATTTTTTACCACGGCGCATTGCGCGAAGGGGGAATGGCAGAGCGAGTGGGAATTACAGCTGCCAAAAATATATCTCAGAATACGGTGGCTTATTTTTAAATACTCATATATATAACTGTGACTTTCTGTCATTCATTACAGGAGTCCTTCAGAATCAAACTGAAGTTACAGACGCCTGGCAAGGCCGCCGGCAGGAAGTGACATCGGACAGGTTTCTATGCTGCGATAAAAATAGCCCCCCGGCAGAAGGTAATAGGTGTGGCCAAGGGGGCCTTCTGGGTCCACCAGGCTCGCTCACCAACGTCTCGCTATACATTCAGTTGCTCTGCTGCCAGTTTTCTTTTTCTTCCGTGGCAAAATAATTTTGTTTTTTTTTTTCACATGGCGTGATGTTACACTGGAGTAATTCAGGCTAAGTGCTTCACCACCAACACAAAGGCCCTCATGGGGCTTGAGTCAGCAACCTTGAGGCTAAAAGTCCATGCCCCGAACCAATCAGAATGGATCCTGCTGATGTCACAACCTGAACAGCCAATGAGCACACAGCTTGTAAATGATGTAACTACAATAATTCCTTCTTATCTGAGAACAATGTCAATAAATTGATAGATAGAACTAGAATAACAGACAAAGAACCATGCTTAAATTAGCTTTAAACAGAAATTTATGGTGATACGCTTTGATCCGACTCTTAGTTTGAAGCCCTTTTCTTTTCTACACGAGGTCATCTTTGTCACCCGACCCCTTTCCCTCTACCCAGGCTCCCCCCAAACAGCATTAATAGTCGCAGGGTCAACCATAGATCTGGCCTTACATGCAGCCCTGATCTTGGCAAGAACGTACAGGGCAGGGGCCATTGGCAAGCTACTCAAAGGATATGTGTACTGAAAGACGGGGAGTAACACATCATCCCATTTCAGGTGGTTTATCCAATGCCGTCACTATCTTTTTAGATTTTGATCACGCACACCGTTGGGTGCACAGTAACTTAATTAGCAGTTAGCGCTGTAGTTTGAATCTGACCTCTGGCCGAACGGCGTTTACGCGCCATCTTTCCGTTCATGGGTTCTCTTAAGCATCCCTGGTTTCTGCCCGGAAGTTCAAAAACATTCAGGTGTGTGAGTGTGTGTTCCCTGCGTTTGACTGATACCCGTGCTGGTGTGTGCTCTGCAGCCCAGCCCTGCACTTCCTGGAATAGCCTCTTTCTGACCCTGGCTGAAGCGGTTCTGAAGACGGATGGATGTACTTTGATTTTTTTTTTGGGGGGGGAGGGGTTTCATTCCAAAGATGTTGTAAGCCTGCATTCCCCGCATTCTTAACAAGGCTCAGTGCTCTGAGAAATCTTTTAATCTGTCATAACACCTCAGTAAGCCCTCCGGAAAGCCGCTCGGTTCTCAAAACATAATGGTTTTTTAGAAAGAAAAAAAAACAGATTGTTTACATTTTAAAGACATCATGTTAGACTATGTATAATTTTTCTCAGACTTTTCTTAGATCCTTCACTGGGAAACCTGCTAGCTTTGTCATTCAGGTATCTTATGAAAGTATAAAGTTTTGGGCTTTAGTGCCGTAATGGTGCTTTTCCACTGCCACCGAGAACCGAGCCGTACCTGAGGCGAACTGCGAAGAGTCATCATTGTAAAGTATGCAAGCCGTACCCAAGCCGTACCCACGCTGACATGGCCTGGCTTACTAGCAGGACCAAAAGCACCACTAAATTGAGCTGGCTGCATCACCACCATCTGATTGGTCGAAATGCATGACGACATGAAAGATCCGGTGATCTGTGTCGATACGTACGGATTAGTAGTATCACGCATCGTGCTGTGAGCATTCCCAATAACTCAGAAATTTCCAACCTCCTGCTTGAAAGAACAGCTGAACGGAATGGATTCTTAATGCAAAATTACACAAGCTAATGCTAATTAGGGGTGTCCGGCAAGCCACAGTATTTTATTTGCTCCAATGTTATTGACTAATGTTAAGAAACAGTTTAAAATTACATCTACTTATGATTTTTCAGTCCCTACAATGATGCCTTTGATCTGAGTGGATTACACTTTTTCCCATTCACGCAGCTGCTTAGTTTACCAGGTTGGTCAAGGTGACATGTCTTACCCAGAGTACTACAGCAAGACACCTTGCTGGATACAAGCCAACAACCTTCTGGTCGCTGTGTTCACTGTGTCATTGAACCCTGTGCCACCTGCGGCCCCCAGAGGATTCACAGCTCTGCTGAACTATATTACATTTGTTTATTTAACAGCTGCTTCTATCCAAAACGACATGCAATTGGCAGACGGTCCCTGGAGCAATTGAGGTTAAGGGTCTCGCTCATGGGCCCAACAGTGAAGTTATTCCAACCACAGACACAGAGTCCTAGCAGAAAGAGCCACATACTTCCCCCCTCAATAGTAATCCGTTACAACTTCATAAGGTTTCCTAGAAGCTACCCTTGACCAAATTGATTCTGATGTCACAGAGAGAGTTCATTAATCTATAAATACAGGGTCGTTTCCTTCATGTGCCGATCAGCGTGTCAGAAAGTCAATTAGCCCAGCTGTCATCTTCTTGCCATGCTTCCATGTCCCATCCATCCTTCTCTGCCGGGAAGCCGTTGTCCAATTGCCGACGACCGGGCCACATAACGACATCAGCGTCGAGGCAAACGCAGGGCCGTTTCCCACGATTCATTGCAAACCGACAGCATTAAGCAACGAAAGCTGTCAGAAACGCAAACTGACGTTAAAACCTTGGCTGCAAATCAGACGTACATATTTCTTCCAGTGGAGTTCATCACATTGAAGTCGATTTATGTAAAGGTTCTGGCATTGGCTGGGAAGTAAAGAAAAAAAAAAAAAAACCAGCATTCAGACAGGTTGTTTTGAACGTGTCCACTACATAACATGCTCAGCCTCTCTCTCAGGTCAGGGACAGTATGTGCTTCGAGTGAACTGTAAATATTGTGTGTGACTCAGCCGAAGCCAGACAAGAGCTTCTGCTTAATGTATTTTACAGAGAACAACAGGAGAAAAAGTAACACAATGTTCCAGGAAATATAGGATACAAACGCAGCTATTGCATGGATGGTAAAGCCTCAAACGTAAGGCGGCGACTGGGGTCCGAGCTCTGGAGGGTTTAATCCGAAATGCGTGCAGTGGAAAACAGTCTGACAGAGAACATTTGTGCACAAATGTACACAGAAGCATGAAGGACGATTAACCATAAGTCCCCCTCAGCTTTAAGATTCACACCAGAAGTCATTTAATTAGGTCAGTCCAGAATGAAATGCAAAAACGTTAAACTAAAAGGAAATATTTATTACTCAGTGCAGTTCTGAGATTGAGAAGCGCCAAGTAATAATGGCCCTTTATCCAGTATCCTGGAGTATTATTCTAACAAAATGCAATGGCAGCAAGTTCATTTAACCTCTTCATGAGGCTGCAGAAGGAAATAAAGAACTAGGAACTTAAGCAGCAAGGTGAAGAAAGTGGAGATGGTTTCTCAGATAGGAGTCACTCACAGGCCTCAGGCTGCTGGTTCAAATCTGGTCTCGGAATTTCCTCTGAGCACTTCACCCCCGCCCATCCCCTTTTCCAAAGATGAAATTGTGACTCCAGAATGGCCTTGGTGTGTCTGCATAACTGACCTGAGATTCACAGCCAAAGTGCCAGTCACAGACATCAGTTTAATCAATGGCGATCTCAAGGCAGGCGGCGAATAAATATTTACATAGCTAAAATAGCATGGACTTCACTACTGATCTGTCATTCAGCACCGCACCTCATTGTTTTATTATAGATCAACTCACCCTTGGCCCAAAAGAGATCAACAAAAATGAATGCTACTTTTAGCTTTTGTTTTAAAAAGCCAGATCATTTCATATGCTTCAGTTCTCTGTCAGACACCAGAGTCCCGTTTTAAAACGGTTTCCACTCAATATGCACATCATAAGAGACACTTGCTCTAAACTACGGCATGTCGCGTTGCTTATTCTCCGAGTTCATATTGCTATTCTGTAGCGATACTACCTTAAAGGCGTAACGCACAAGAGGCACGATAAGTCGTTTTAAGACACGTCTGCAAATCTGACAAAAATAGCTCGGTTAACGTCGCATCGTAATCAGTTGTCCGAAAGACACTCTGTTGTGTTCGTGGAGTTAAATTGATGAATGAAAAGGACTTTGTCCCTGACTAAAAAGGTCACATTTTATTCAACATTTAGTCATATTTTCTAAAAATACCTGTCATGGATTATTTAAAGCAAGCTCTCCAGACGAAAGTCTTGCTGACGATCCAGACAGGAAAATATCCACTAAGGGCTAAGGGCTGAACACCCTCAAGCAGGATTCTGTCATTCCGTGTGTGAGAAGTCCAGTGAGCTAAAATAATGAAAATATGTACTCAATATGTTGAGATGCCAACTAATTTAATCTGTATTGCCAGGGGCGTTACTAGGGCTGTTCCCCTCCAAATAAAGGAATAAAGGTATACCAATTAGATTAAACAGTGTGCTATTTCCAAAAGACCCCCCCCCCCAAGTAAAGGGTCAATTCCCCCACTTCATAAATGTCTACTAACACCCCTGCACAGTACTCCAAGCTAACCTGACCATATGATGAAGTTTAACGTTTAATCAAGACCATTCATAACTGCTTATAATGCAATAAGGATGCTCAGATTAGTCAAGAGCCCTCGTAAGCCTATGAGTGTGTATCTGCTGGCCCAGAGCAGCTGGCGGTAGTGGGGCAACTGGCAAATGACGCAACCCCAGGGAGGGGTTAGGAATTCTGCCCTCCATACGATCCTGGGAAACTCGTCACTGAGACCCAACCAAAAAAAAAAAAGAGCAAGACTGATTCTTGAATCAGAAAGTGCATTTTCAAGTCATCAAGTCAACGTGCTTTCTCGCCACGCCCTCCAGCCCGGGTGAGGTTCTGGAAGTCAGGGAGGGTGAGGCCCGGCACCAGCCAACGCCTGAATGAAATTTCTTAAACGCCGCTGGATGAACAGAGCGTTTCCCGCACGGGACCACAGTGCCGGCGCCACGCACTGAGAACAAGGATTCCTAAACGGATGCAGCACAGCATGATCAATAAGACGCATGTTCATGTCCGGCATAGCAGAGGACGGCCTAGGATGCTGCAGACCGTCTTAAAATCTTTACATTCCATGATGACGCTGCGGCAGTTCAAGCTCAAATTTATTGTCATATGTATTAGAAATATACAGTGAAATACTTGTGCTCTTGCTCTCTCTCTACATTACATAAAAACATACAACAAAAACCTGACAATAAAAATCATATGATAAAACATGTTTCCAACTGTAGCCTAATACAGTGAGTCCGACTGTAAGGTGCGTGATACTAAAAAATGACCTCATTATAGCAATGAGGTACTTGATCTGTGGAGGTGCTGAGTGTTCAGCAATCTCACTGCCTGGGTGAAGAAGCTGTTCCTCATACGTGTGGTATGTGATTTAATAAACGTGTAGCATTTCCTGGATGGGAGAAGCGAGAACAAGACATGGGCAGGATGGCTTTTGAACTTAATAATATTTCTGGCTCTCTATCTGCAGCGGACGGTGTAGGTATCATGGAGTCGTGGTGGTTCAGTACAGCTGCTGTTTTCACAGTCTTCTGTAACAGTGTATAGTCTTGTACAGTTAGACTGCCAATCCATACTGTAATAGAGTCCGTGATGCTTTATACTTTCTCGTGCAGCGACAGAAGTTCGCAATAGCTTAGGTTCCGATGCCAAAACCCCAGAGCTGCCTCAGAAAGCACAGTCTCTGTTGAGATTTAGTACTAAGTGATCATGTAAGTGCATCCGTAACATGTCGGAAAGTATCGGCACTCTCAACAGATGTCCCACTGATGATTGGCGCACGAGTTGCAGGAGAGGCGGAACGAAGATCCCAGTGTTACATGATGCCCCACTTACGCAGAGTCAGGTGTGACGACCAGGACAGCTTCACGCTAATGGTCATGCTGAACGCGGCTTCATGAACCACGAAGACCTGCCAGAAAAGTCATAACAGGCAGCCATTTCCCAGGTCCCCACAAAGCATTCCTACGTGCAATGTTTTTCATAGAATATTGCCTTGAATAATGCTTTTCTTTGAGGACGTCCATCTTGATAATTATCCTTTAGTACCACGGCTTTATGTTCATAACGGAATTCCTTTCGAATATGCGGTTCACACAGTCTAACTGCCATATGCAAGCTTGGGCTTGAGGATTTGTGTTTATGGCGTATAAAATTCACAGATACTGGCCAGAGGATACATCACACACACACACACAAACATTTGCTACACTTTCAGAAAAACTGGTAAAAATGTATACCTTTGCTTGTCACTGTGGCTGTACCCAGTTGTACCTTAAAAAGGTACAGAAATGGACTCTGAAGAACATCCCAAAGATACAAACAGCATTTATGTGCCATCAATGGTACAAAAATGTTCCTGAGTCCATTTATGTACCTTAAAAGGTACAATTACCTACAGCTAAGGGTACAACTGGCAGACCCTTGAGGGTACAGGCCCAGTGACAAGAAAAGTTCCATTTTACTATTTTTTCCTGAGAGTCTAGCTTGTTTCCCCAATAAAATCCCATGTTTCCACACACGTTATTAACTATCATATATTTAGCGATTTAATTTGACTAACTGGATTTCACCGTCATGCAATCGGTTACAATTATGTGCGGTAACAGATACGAAGCAATAACGGCTCAGATCAAAACAGGTCAATACAGGGTATACGTGGCGAGCTTAATGCCACATGTCATGTGAAGGGATTCCAGTAACCTATGAGAGAAAACACACAACCAGACCACTGATGCCACCCATCCAGAGGCCGACGTTCAGTCAATATTGGTAGAAGTTTTACTACGATCACGCCCCCGCGAAATAAGCGTGGCCGCCCGCGCCTCTGATTGGTCGCGGGCCACGACTAACAAAACCTGCCGAACTCCTTCATTAAAAAAAAAGGAGCGAAAAAAATGACAACACGGCTTACAGAAATATAGGCAGCATCCATCCCGGATGCATGCTCACTGTCTGCACTGTCCTGGGAAAGATTTGCAACAGCTGCAAGTTCATGACAAACGAGGAACGGAGTTTATTTAAATAAATACACATAAAATTCTAATTGCCGCATTTTAGAAGTAGGTAGCATTTCCTCACAAGCAAAAACGATGATCGTACAGTTTGTTCTCTCCCTGGCCGTTTTGTCGGCCGTTGAACAAGCGACTGGGACGGATGTCCTCGATATTCACATGAAGCCACAAGAAAAACTCGCAAGTCAAGCGAAAGGACGAATTTCTCTGCAGAACACCGGTAAGTTGAAACCACTTCCTAAATGCTCATTAATGGAACTGTGCAGAACATCTGTAAATTACCTGCAAAAAAAAAAAAAAATCTTCGTAACAAGTTTGTGAAAAGTTCGACCAAAACAGTATATATGCACGTATAGCCTATATGTATAAACTTTTGCTTGTAGACATATAATACAGCATGGAGAAATTTTATTAATCCCCAAAATATTAATCTCAGATTGCTGCAATATATTATGAACGGTATGATATTCGAGCATATGTGCAGAGCTGTCTTGTTGTAACAATACTCAGTTATATTCTATATAATTTCAATGTGTCAAACCAGAGGAGTTTCTAGGTATTGAAAAGATCGGGGTTCTAAGTGAAGTTTACCTGGGGATTGATTTTTTTTTTCTTTGAAGAAAGACCGGCATCAGGGCTAAAATACTCAGGGATAGGCTTAACATACAGGGGGCTACAGCCCCGAGTGATCGGACCTAACGACGCCCATGCGTCATACATCATACATTTCTGTAGTCAAAACAGAGCTGTATTAACAGGAAAATGTCTGAGAACTAAAGCGTAAATAAGGTCTAATAAGATCCAATAACAGGCTGCGTCTGAGTGTAAGTTTGCTTAATATTCAAAGAGCTCATCACAGCAGTGTGCAAGGCAGCGCGCACTGCCACGCTTGTAGGGGATCCAGGCACATTCCCGTACAAATGCCAACACAAGCAGCGCTAACAGCGGCTCGCTTCTCCCCTCGCATGAGTCCCGTCAGCCCCGAGCCTCGTCCACAGAGGCTCTTTTCTGCTGACAGGTCGACATTTACTGGTGGGTTACGGCCAACTCAATCTACAGATGCTCGAGTTGGGAGTTATTTTTAAGCACTTGTGTGTAATTAGTTTGTACACCTGCGCCGGGCTATATATGGACTATTAATCATAATGCAAACTTTATGCGAACTGTATTTGTTTTTCATTTGCGAGCTTTCTAAAATAAACACGCGTCTGCCTCTCCCGGTTCAATAGACGCGTTAATAGGGAGTCCGCCACTTGTTCCCCACACTTCGTCGCTATGTATGAACGGCGCTTTACCTTAATTCTCAAGATCAATGTGTTGGCGGGGTTAAAATAAGCGCCGATTTAATTTCGTGCGAAGTAACACTTACCTTCCCTCGGTGCAAGTGATCTATACCTCGTCAGACCGTTTCCAAGTGATTTTTTAGGAGTTTTTGTGGGGGGGGATCCTGTCACACTCACATTTTCCTAATGCCCATCGACTTTTATACACTGGCCGAATGGGACTGAAACAAGAAATTAAAATAAAAAAGCCGCATTGATACGTTTTAAGAGACTTTCCCTGATCACGGTAATGTAGGTTAAATTGCATTTATAATCGTTCGGAGGAAGACGATCCTCATTACGCCGCAATGATTGGCCGCATTCACTGCGGATCTTGACGAAACTTCCCCCGAACCATAAATGTCCGCGTTATTATTGCTTCCATTGAGAAATTAATTCACCCTTTTTCTGCTGGGGGGCACTAAGCAACGAAACTTCCCCTTTTAATCTGCACCTAAATGTGATTTCTTTATGTGTTTCGTAGTAAATAACCTAAACTGGCTTTAAATCACTTCCATGCATGCTCACTGAGAATCTGTGCACACGCTTGAACCAGGTTATGGGAATCAGGGCATGTTAGGGACGTTTTAAGGATTGTGGCCGATGTCCCATCAAGATGTAACTCAGACCTTACCAGTCAAAACGAAACAAGTTAAAAAAAAAAAGCATAACCTAACGAGCAAATGAAGGACACTTACCAGTCAGTGCACATGAATTACAGTAAAAATGTACACTTTGTAATAATCAATGACAAGCCCATAGCCAGAATTAAATTTCATGTGGGGTCCCCCTTGATAGATTTTGCTATCCAGGGTGGGGGGGCTACGTGCCTGATTGATGTATAAGGTTATGAATTACCTGTAGGCTGATAAAAACCTAGATTCTCCTAGCATGTCTTTATCGAGGGGTTTAATGAGTGTGTTTGCACGCTCTCACAGTATCACACAAGTCACCATTCATCAACAGTTAGGTGAAATGTTGTCTGTAAAGATCCGATAGTTTGCGGTTGTTGGATTATTGTGTACATCCTGGCCAGGAGGGTCGCTCTGCCCTGTGCCCTAATCTGCCTGGGATAGACTCCAGGTTTATGCAACACTGCACTGGATGGATGGTTGGATGGATGGAACTAGAAGAGTGTTTCTCAGCTCTGGATTTCATCGCCTTCTGCAACATCTCATTAACAGCAGAGATCCAGCACTGTCTGCTCAGCGCTGGGGACGTGGGCTGTGCTGTGTTCGAGTGTTTTGAGAACAACTCCTGCGAAATAAACGGCCTGCAGCAGATCTGCATGACGCTCCTCCACAACGCCGGCAAGTTCAACTCACAGGTATCTGACCCCATCCCCCCCCATCCGGCCCCCGCACGCACTTTGGGCCAGTTTAAAGTCACAGCTGTGGGCTTGAGCCATTGTAACCTGAGAGTCAACTTTTCCAGAACATTCCGTCTAGGGTGAAAAGGGGAAAAAACAATCACAATCTTAACGCATGATTTTATTCTCAAACCACTTGCAAAGGACATTTCTAATCTGCAAAAGAATCCTTTCTTGAGTGAGGCTGTGTTTATGTTGGGTTTTCTTTTATTAGTTGTTTAACACACTGGCTTGCGGTTTGTACAGGGGAAGTCCTTCATCAAAGACGCCCTGAAATGCATGGCCCACGGTTTGAGACACAAGTTCAGCTGCATCAGCCGCAAGTGCCTGGCCGTGAAGGACATGGTTTTACAGCTGCAGCGTGAGTGTTACGTCAAGCACAACCTCTGCTCCGCCGCCAAGGAGAACGTCAACGTCATGGTGCAGATGATTCACTTCCAGGACCTCTTCTCCAAGGGGTAAGTGTGAAGTCACATTCAAACCAGCATGGTGTTTCCTCCAAGCTTCTACAGGTCAGGTGACCACCCGATGACCAATGACGATCTTCTACACACAATGTAAGGTTTGTTTAGAACCAACTAGGTTATAACATTTTGACCAACCAAGGAATATTCTTAAGTATAACATTGACAGCGTGATTGCATGATGCATGCTGTGAGGTGCAAGAATCACATTATTTAATGTATGCAAATTCACTTAAATTTCCCAATCAACTTATTTTTAATGAATAGCATGTTGTAAGCTAAATCAGGATTAATTAGTTTCACATTAAAGCTATTTATTGCCATCTGTACAGTGGCTTTACAAAGAAACTTAGTTTACTCCGCTGACAAGGCAAGAACAACACAGTAGATAAAATATACATATTAATCACAGATGCAAATATTAAGGAAAGAAAAAAGAAGCTAAAAATGTAAAATATACATACCTACATATACATAAAATATTAAGTAACACTCAGTGTGCCTTCATAATGCATTCATAGAACATTCATAAGCAGCAGTTAAGTATGCGTTCACAACTTTAATATACATCAATAACAAACATTATAGTAGTGTAGCATACTATAGTATAATATTATAGTAATGTTTGTTATCATATGTCTTTATTAATGTATACTGCAACTGCTAAAGCATGAATGTTCTACGAATACATTATGAAGGTGCATTGAATGTTCTACGAATGCATTATGAAGGTGCATTGAATGTTCTATGAATGCATTATGAAGGTGCATTGAATGTTCTATGAATGCATTAT
>JAOYFF010000049.1:5031774-5057798 GCA_025773925.1 Cryptomyrus ogoouensis
ATGAAGGTGCACTGAATGTTCTATGAGTGCATTATGAAGGTGCACTGAATGTTCTATGAGTGCATTATGAAGGTGCATTGAATGTTCTAGGAATGCATTATGAGGGTGCAGATAAAGTAAGATATTACGAGATAGTAAGTATACACATAAAGATCGATAGAGAGTGGGCAGCAAAGTCTAGTGGCTGGAACTTTGACGTGCATGATAGTGAGCAGGTGACCTTTCCTGGGACTCCCCCTCTTGAGTGTCTCACCATGGTCACGCAGGCCATACGTGGAGCTGGTGAACATCTTGCTGGGCTGTGGGGAACTGGTGAAGGAGGCCATCACCCGCAGCGTGAGGCTCCAGTGCGAGCAGAACTGGGGGGCCCTGTGCGAGAGCCTGAGCTTCTGCTCGCTGGGACAGCCAGAGCCGCAGACGCCGCCCACACCCACCGCCGAGAATCTCCGACACACCAGGGACTCCCAGCGCCAGCCACACCCATCAGGGACGCACAGCAAGCGTTCCGTGGCCCCCTGGCAGGGCGATAGGGCGAAGGTAGGCAGGGTGGGCTTCCCCCGAACCCCCAATTTGGGGAAAGGACACAGCTCCCCAGAGGCTGCTCGCCAGGCGGCTGCAGAGCACAAAGACTTCCGAAGGTGAAAAATGGTGGCCGCTGATCTGCCCCCGTCTCCGTCTTCCCAGACTCTAGACTGTCTCTGGCCCACCGCCCGTCCAGTGCTGACCGGAGACAGACAGAAGGACAGAAAACAGCATGACGCCCAGACTCCTCCATCCAGCACTCCCAGTCTTTACAACTAACTTCACAGGGTTGGCGTGACGACACGTTTTTGTTATTTAAAGACCAACTTTCCATTTTTAATTTCATTATATTAATAATAAGGGGCCGTATACTGCAGGTGCGCATTGAGTGTGATATTATATTTGGCTAGTCCCCAGCCAGGAAAAGGGGGACTTTTATTTTGACAGTAAGCTTTGGAAAATAGGCAGTCAAACAAAAATGCACTGCTTGGTTACATGACTTGCAAGTTTATGATTTCAATATATGTCCAGGTGATTATGAACGTTATGTAGACTCCCTGATGTAAAATTATATGTACAATTATATATTATGCATATCCGACACTCAGATCGGGCGGTAAACAGACATGGTGCAGAAATATTCAGCTCCTTGAATTTATGCAAATGGTAAATGACCTGCAAAGGATTGTGGGTGACTCATCTGTCTCTGTAGGCAGCTTTGGCCCCTGTACCTGCTGCCGGCATTTTTATTTATTATTGTCATCATCATCAAGATACCCATAAAAATGTAACTTATTCTTCAACTTTAATCTAGCTAAAGTCAAAGTAATCTGATAGTTAAATAAAATCACCCTTCCGAATATTTATTTTTAAATCCTACTTTAATATATGTGCATATATCTTTTTATCCTTAAACAATATGTGAATAAACGCAAAACATTTGCATTTTTAGTAAGTATGCAAAAACCATAACTTCGAAGAGAAGCACAAATTGGTCTGCAGACACGTGTCATATATGGATTTCAGGTCCAGAGAGTACAAATCCAGACCAAGTTTTTGTTTCAACCAACCAGTTGAGTACTTTGTGACTGTGACTCTTTATACTCAACTGTTTGGTTGAAACAAAACCTTGGTCTGGACTTATACTCTCTGATGTTCTTTTATTGTTTCTGTTAATGCTAGACATATTTGTGCGGCCATTCTGACCGCAAGCAAACCGTACAGAACTGGTGTCACCCGGTTTGGCGCATATGACCATACAATATGAACCTTTGCGGATTCAGTTGCCGCCCTATTAATAACCTCATAGCCTGACAGATGAGCTCAGACATACAGCACCTGACCACCGACTTCCTCGGAATTGAAACATGTGCGCATGCGTGATTACGGTTACTGAATCGCACCAACTAGACTAGAGGAACCATAGAGCAAACTAAACAATCGACTATAGGGTTGTCAGCTCTCACGCATCTGGCGTGACACTAAGACTGTCACGCAGGCGATCTTAGGGATAATATATTATTCCATTATAAACCTAAAATTAGCTGCATCAAAATTATGGGGTAGTTTGCAAACCCTATACTGACCATTTACAAGGTAATAAAACTGTTACATGCATGTAAATGCGTGTGCATGTGAACGAAGACTTGCCTCGAATAGAAAATCCCTCTCCATCCAGCTGACCGAAGTTGGCAACCCTGTCACTATCATCCACGCGGTCACAATCATACGTCTTTAAAATCGAATTCAAAATAACCTTACCTCAGGTCACATCCAGTGCGCGGCTTTTCAGTAAGTCTAAGCCGCATTGATCAAAGGGGCCTATCAGTACCAGACTTGTATAAACTCTATAGACATTTGTTTTATAGGCATTTCTTCTTTTTTTTTTTTTTTTTTTTTTTACAAATACGGACTTGACCCCAGTGTTGTGTAACGCCGTTCCGTTTACCTTCCAGGCCGTGTGCGTTCCTGCCTTTTGCACGGGGTGCAGTTTCATTATTATTATTGTTGTTATTATTCTTATTATTATTCTTATTATTATTATTCAGTGATACAGCCCCTACCTCACCTGTCTGACGACGTCTTAACGAATTTCGCTGTCGAATTCCGTGTCAACTGACCCAGATTGACCCGGGAGCCGTTATTGCAAACGTACCGAGACGGTTCTCCGAATTCCAGGAACGGTATTGGAAGAATGGGAGATGGAGTGCGGCGCCCCCTGTGTGCCGTTTTGGGTCGGTGCATCTCCACAGCCTCAGGCTTTGGGTGACATCTTAAGCAGCAGACGCGATATTTCAGTATTTTGAAAATAGTCAAACTTAAAGAAAAGTCGTAAGTGATTTGCTTACGTTCTTTTGCATCATGTTAACGTTTCACAGCATTGCTTTTTATGTCCTAGCTGGTATGTCTTTCAACTCAGTATTCACAGAGAAAACAACTTGATGTAACCCTAGATTTTGTATATATTATTTTAATAAGTTAGATAAAACCAGTTTCATTTGATTTTAACAGGGTATTAAAATCTGTTAATCCCTTATTTGTGAAGGTTTCTGTTTGTCTATATGCAAGTTTTTTTTTCTTTTTTTTCTATATCCTTCAAACGGATTACGACGTTCCATATTCATATTGCGGCTTGGATGATCAACGCAGTCAGCAAACTTTGTTTTGAAAATCAGGTATCATTTTATAAAGATGTATGACTTAATGAAAGCAGCGTTTGCTTCTTTTATTATAATGTCCTGTGTGATTTCAAAGGCGCTTCGTGTAGGCTATTCAATGCTCCCACCTGCTGCTGGACTCACATTTTTGCAAATCTTTAGCGTTCGGTAATAGAGCGTCATTTGTACAATGAAAATTAAGACACTAAGCGGCACTCATTAAAACACACTAATGAGATGATCAGCTTGCTGGAAAACGAGCTTTCAGCTGTTAGGAGCATAATAATTGGCGCTTCCCTCCTCTGCGTGACGTTAATTTCGTCATCATTACACATCGCTGGCCGCATGTGCGAATCCAGCTTGTGTAACGAGAAACTTAAGTGGTTAGACGCGGCGCTGCATTAGAAATCATAATTCTATTACCAGAGGGGGAAAAGGATAATGACCCTCGGGATAAACAAATACTGTCATCTTTTTTTACGGCTGTAAGCAGTCTGCCTGACTATCCCAGGTCAAGGAAATCCTATTCTAGAATAAAAGCAATAAAAGAATAGGCCTAATATTTGTGTTCACAATATTGCAAATGTGTAAATAGTCGATAAAAGTTAATCTCAGACTTTCTTCTGAACAGATAAAACCGACCCACAAAATTAAAACGTAGGTGTGGCTATGACTAAATAGGTGGGGGAAAAAAAAAACCTAGGAATATTTAGTCACACCTAATTAATGGAAATTTTTCGCTTTGCTTTACACTCTTCTTCAAAACCCTGCAGTTTGGTGATATTCCCTATAAGAGGGAATTTTCATTTCATGTTGAAGTTACCATCTAGAAACGGCAGGTGGCGACGGTAAAGAAGCGCAGCACCAAAACCGCAGGACACATTAATTGTTGCCATTCAGCTGCTGTAAGAAATGCAGATTTTTCAAAGCCGTTCGCGCTGGGAGTGATGCCACGCATCAAGGGCATGGAGCTGCTTGATTTATGGATTGTCGAACAGCTAGAGGGAAAGTTAATCACTGGAGACATGCCCTCCATCTTTAAGAGAGAGGTGTGTAAACGTTAAAGAGCCAAAATAAACAAGATACCATTATTTTAAAGGTACAGTTTTCTAACTGGGGGAGAAGAGTAACTTTATTAGGTGGCCAGCAGTCGCCGCTGAGCAGATACATATAGATGGAGTATCTGTTTCCATAGCCTTGACTTGCAGAAAGATAAGATTAACTTTATTAGTCCCGCGAAGGTTAATTTAGGAGTGAATAGGGCCCATAATTATTTTGCTATGCCTTTATGGGATTCAACGCGTGCTTCAAGGTTATTGAATCATCGACAGTTCCTTTCAGTTGAAATAAAGGCCTTTACCTCTACTGTAAAGCAAGCATTGGCAGACAAATCCTAGTTTCTAGGCCCTCGATGAGTCCTGATCTTACATTAAATTGATAGCTGCGAGTATTCACGTTGACGGCTGCGCTGTTGGTACAGTGTCTATTATGACGTCAGTCAATTGTTTACTCTGATTTCAAATTTATTTTCCATTGTACGCGACTTCCAGTTGAGCGCGACTGACCTTTTTCTTTGAGAGCTGAGTCATAAAAATTCCTTGGCGCCTGGACAGGAGAATCCCGCCACCCAGAACAGAAAATTGTAGCGTGAGTCTGTTTTTGATAAGAATATAAAAGCGTGGGGTTTCCGCTTCCGGCTTTTTATATGAACAATAAGCTGTTGTTCGCTCCGAACAAAGCCAGACAAAGGAATGTAATGGTCCTCTATCTTGTGACACCGCGACCCCGTCTGGATAAAGCAGTTACTGAAAACGGATGTATAAAATCCGGTCTTTCCCAAGAATCTTAGACGCACCCCTTTGTTTCTCGGGAAAAACGCATTGAATTAAACTTTTTTTTTTTTTGGTGAATGAACAATCCACTTTGCGTCGTTCTCTCATTAACCCATACAATAAAACCGGAACCTTGTCCAATAAAATAATTTAAAGAGTATATATAACACTACTCGCTGAAACGGTTATTTAAAATGATCTCCAGAGCGCGGTGGATTTTTATAATTATTAATCGCAAATATGGACATGCACTCTTCAATATCAATACGCTATATCACCAACAACACAACAGCAACAACAGTCTTTTTTAACAGCATAGGATACTGTGGCTATAACTGGACATTTTCGTCAATTTCATAAAAATGTGTAAGACTGCGGCAATTTTATTAGATTATATTGGTGGTTGCCTATTGTTATTTGGCATTTTAATTATTAATATTGTAAAATGTAAAATTGACAGTGATTAAGGATTATTTTTTGGTGATAGCAAAATTAAAAAAAAAACCCAAAACGGCTTTGTGTATTTCGGAGTGTTTTCGTTTTTATATGGATAAACTTCTGAATCAATTTGATGTTAAACATGTCGACGCGCTTTAAATATGAAGTCCTTAAATAAAATTATTGTATATATTTATATTCTATTTATATTTCCTTATAAACTGAGAAATAATGGGTATCGAAAATCATTCATAAATCGAATTACAGCCGTTGTAGTCTATATACATACAAGTGAAGAATACTTATGATCGACATTTACCTTAAATCATGACGTGCATAGGGTTAGGGTGATTAAGAGAATAACCCACGTAACAATTTAAAATCACCGTATGCAAATTGCTTTAAAAACACTTAAAAAAAAAGTTTAATAACGCTTAAAATATACAAATAAATCAATAAACCGTTTATCAGTCTTTCAGACGAGGAAACAACTGCAGGAGTAAACATCCCGGAAACAAAAGCATGCATATTTTTAATTTAATACATGATACATAATGTGATACGCAATATTTACTCTTTAATTTCAGGCTATTAACGTGAATTAAAATACATGCATTATATAATCATTACACAATAAATTGTGTGTAAATAAATGTAAATAAAAATTAAGTACATTGACCAGCCCGTTTTCAAGATTATGTCGAGCAACGATTAGAAGAAGATATTTAATTTAAAAAGTGGTGTAGATATGTTCATGCAGTTGACAAGAGTGATTAATTAAATCATTCCAAAATCTTTCATACAAATAGATACACAGATTCCATATCGTTCATTAACGTGAGTACAAGCGCGCATCTCGCGATTAGCCGACACAATATGAATGAATCTCTTTTCTCGCAATTGTACGTAGGCCTAAATGTTTTACTTAAAAACTTACAATCGCATGCCGATACAGAGCATGTACGTGTATACACATGGCTTCTTACGCACACAGTATGGGAATATTTAGTTTTTATTTGAGTTACTTTGTATTAAAAAGTAAGATATTAAATCTCATTTGTCAGGTAAATTAAGCCCATTCATGGAGAGGTAATCAGTAGGCCCAGCAGTGCAGTCTAACGTGCACTGTCGTGTGCATCACGATAGTTTCACGCACTGCTTGGTTAAAGCCGTTCTTTGGGGGTGTAGCTATCACGCGCAATTTTATACGTAAGAAATATGATTTATTAAAATTGCTAAATTGAAATTTCATTATCAATTTAAATGTTTAATGTATAGCCTACTGGAAAGGGGAGAAAATTAATAAATTAAATTTCATATATTAAACCAATATGTATTTTTGTAAGGTATAGTTAGTATCAAAGGTGAGCATTACTTTGCGGAAATAATTAGATAATTTTGCATCGAGCTGTATCTGACGTTTTTAAAACATGCGTGCAAATGTGAAGGTTCAGTCTTACAAGATCGACAACTCAAAATATTAGGCTACGCCAATGTATAATTTTGAAGTTATTGCTTGGCTGTAAAACAACTAAACGCCTTCCCAGGTGTCGCACGTCTTATAAAGAATTAAGTGATTTCAATGAGTAACTAAAACTGACATGAATCCGGGAATAATTCATTTTTACTGCATTTATGCTATACGGCATGACGGACGCGCTTCGAAATCACTCTTAAAATCCTATGGCGTCTACAGTCCTTAAAATTTCTTGAAATCCAACTACAAAATTTTATGTAAATTACAAATATTTATCTTTTAGCTGCAAATGTCCATTAATACAACGTAATAAGTGCTATATCTGATAGCCCCAGCTTTAAACTATTAATGTACTCTAACGAAAAGAAATTGTTTTTATAACGGAGGTCCGTTTTATATGAATTACTGTCAGAACTACGGAATTGTAATGAATCCAGTGGGCTGATGCACTTTCACGATTGTTTCTGTAACGTAAGTGAAGTAGAATTCGTTTTAGTCCACCGTCTAAGCGAAGTTCTATACCACAGGCTTATTATTCGTCAACGTTAAACAGATGTGATTAAATTCACTGCCTCAGCGCAATATTATGTTGGAGCAAACGAGATAATTGACCGAAAAAGCCCGAGTTGGCAATTTAGAAGTAGGCCTTCGTGATATTTTAAGAAACGGCGGAATCTGAATTTAAGATTATATAAATTCTATATTACAAAATAAAGTCGCGGTCCTGCGCGCACGGAATTGATTCATTACTTTAGGTGAAAACAAAGTAATTTTTCGATTTCTGCATGACACTTCAAATTAGAGTTGTTCAGAATCAGACCCCAAGCGGTCCTGTCTTGTGACTTAACAACCATCTGTCAAGCTGTCATTTTCAATTCCATTCTACACGAAGTTCCCTGGTTGCACTGGTTGTTACTGCAATTCTCAGGATGGATGGACACACAGATTAATTCGTTATCTATGTATATCGTATCAATTTTACCAAAAGATTTTAATAGCACAGTTTTGAAAATTATTTACAAGTTATTATACTTATTTAATACGAGGACGCTGAAGACACAGATAACCCACGTTACTTATTCCTAAATGCTAAAGAAGTCGCGGTCATCAGCACGTGTTCTAACCTTCGGCTTCCACCATTCGTTTAAATAAAGTGGGTTCCAGCGTCAGACATACAACATTACAAATACGTGGTTTAAGAAGACACGGTGTATAGACACTGAGGAGACATTTATTATTTAACTTTATGTGACTAGCAGGATAGAACACTCTTACAGCTTCTGCATATACTTTATTTGATTTGAAAAATACAGCGCAATCAGCATTGAGAGAATAAATATAATTCATATAATTATTTATAAAAATGTGCACATATTCGATTTCAGCAAATATTACTGGAACGGTAACATCATTTATAAAGTGATTTCACACATTCTGTGCATATGGCACTGGCGTGTCTGGATATCTGAGGCAGAATGGAGGCTGTGGCTGCCTCAGATTTAGTGTTTAAACTGCATCTCTTTGGCTATGCGACAACATTTGCCGGCACCCAAGAACAGAAGCAGTGTTTATAAATGCAAAACGAGCACAACACTCCAGCATGCTGATTGGTTAAACAGAGGACCTGCCCATAAATTCAGAGAATTAAGTCCTATTTGAATGTCAAACAGGTATCCAAAAAAAGATCAAAGCTACACAAATTAGCAAATATTCAATGAGTTCATATAAATTAACCACTATTGCAAAGGATTTCTTCCATTACTAATTCGATCAATGACCAAGGTAAATAAATCATTAACCCGGTTATTAATAATTCAAGTCTTAACCAGAATATTACCACAGGGACATAACATTACTTTGTTTTTAAAGAGAGGTACTACATTATTAAATTTTTTTAATTTGTCATTTTCTCAGAAGAAAAATATCCGTGACAGGTGCAACTGGGCATTTGATTACAAAAGCGGAGTCAGTCTTTTCTTCAGAATGTACAGAACCGTCGCTAGAAAAAGGAGCAGAGCTAGGAGGATCAGCAGCCCGTCAATCAGCTCTTGCTGACTGTACCTGGTGAGGAGATTGGTCCCCAAGTGCAATGCCCCCGTCACTGACTTAAACTCTTCATTTGTTTCTGTCAGTATTCTAGAAGAAGTCTCTGGGAGAAGAAAATGATAGTGTGTGACGGTCTGAAGTATCTCAGATACTTAGGGACAAACTGTCATTTCAATATATTCAAACCTCACAGGGTGATCTGATCGACGTTTACAGAGACAACACTGACGGACAGACAGCATGCAAGTAAATGAGAAGCTTACATTAAAGACTAACGAGAAGAGATAGTTTTTTTAAAAAATCCATCAACATGTATAAGCATTTTAATTTGACGGAGGAACCAGGGACATTACGGTTTTGCTTCAGCTGCAAAATGAACCCTCTTCACCCAACACTTAAGAGATTATTGCTTGTTTAACAGACACAATATGCTGCAGCTCCATCTCAGAAACTGTATAGGAAACTGATAATAAATCTATGATTATCTATTTGAAAATTTCGAACAAGCACAAAAGTATGGAGACAACAAGGGAGACAACTTATTAAATCACGTGCATAATCCCCAGCACCAACCCACAGAAGACCAGCTCTGATCGGAACGGCGCTCAGTCTTTGTGGCATGGTGATATTTACCATTTAAGCTTGCAGACTTGCAGAGGCTAGACAAAGGTTTATTGTGTGAGCATGCAGAGAACAATATTTAAGATCTTAATGTTTTTAAAAACTCAAAAACACGATCCAGCTTCAAACCGCTGGTCCATTGGCCTTGAAATAATACAAACTAATGATACCCATTGAAAATCATTTCTAAACAATTCAATGGCGAGAAAAATATATAATATGAGAGAAAATGTACAATGAAATGTCACAGAAACAAATTTTTTGCAACTTGGGTAGAAACATCCAATTAAACACTTTCCTGATTTTATCAAAACGCAACAATATGATGCATTTAAATAAGTCCTGATCTATTGGACAACAAAACGCAGCTGTAGTTTCTAAGCGTTTGGTATATTGTAGCTTTAGTCAGAGATAGGCAGCCCAAAGTATAACATAGAAGGCCACTTACCCAGAGTTCCAATGGTCTCCTCACTCATTGTAACCTGCTGTGACATCATGCGTGTGACGCTCATCAGACACTCGGTCATGTGACCGGCAGTCTGGGCTACACTCGCTTTGGTCTTCTTCCTGTTAGAACAAAAAAGCCGACTGTAACATGCCTGATATCTGTGCTTCTATGATCTCCTGCAGTTTTTCCTGTTTTAGTTAAGATTTTGGCGACTGAGGTGTCAGAAAGGTTTTTCCCTTCAACCTTTGGTTAGCAAAATCGAGTTCCCGTCCCGTCTCCGTATGTCCGTTTCTGGACCATTCCCAAAATCTACCAAAACAGCATGACAATCTTACATTTACAACCACACATTAAAAATGTATATAGACACATTAAAATAAGCGCCTATCGTACATATAACAGGGTACCAGGGAGCAGACACCTCCACTACAAGCAATTTACATCGTATTTCTTTGGGAGATGCTGCTATCCAAAGCAAAGTACATTTGAGAAAGCAAAGCCAGACAGTCCCTGAAGTAATTATGGTTAATGGTCTTATACAGGGGCCCAGGGGTGAAATTCCTCTGCCAACCATGGGGTTTGAACCAGCAAACTTCTGATCTTGGGCACAGTCTCCCAACCACTCCCAGTCACGCACCACCCCCACTCCACGCTCCTCCAAGCCAGAATCGAACCAGCGACCGAGGGCTGTCTCTCATTATGCTTCTGCAGACCTCCACTCAACCAGCTAAGCTATCAAAGGGGATCATTTCATTTTCACTACAGTGAAAATGCAGACCTCAAACGCAATGCAATAAAATCCGAGTACACCTTTGAACACTGCAACAAAGGTGAATAGACCTGTGATCTCCAGTTAAGACTATTTCAATGAACACGGTCATAAAATTACCTGCAAACATTACAGCGGTCACAATTTCTGTGTGGCTTGTGTCAAATGCAACATGGCGTCACATGGTAAGGAGTTGCCTGGACAAGTAAGAAACCAGATTGTGAGACTTCATAAAGATGAGAATGGAAAAAAAAAAGTACTGTATTAGTGGGAGGTACAGGAAGACAGATACTACGAAGAACAGAAGGTGCAGTGGTCGTCCTTAAAATGACGTCATGCACAATTTGCTATTTGCGAAACCTTGCATTGAAAAACAGACGGACAAGTGCATCTGACCCGGCACAAGAATTATCTATAGAAATGTGTCTCGGCGACTTCTCCGAAGGTACAAAGGACATTACATGAAGTTAGCCTCTATGCACGGTGCCCAAAAAAAAAATAAAAATGCTGACACAACGACATACAGCTGCAAGACAAAACTCTGCCAAGGAATATTTCTACAGTGAAACTTGATGAATATTGCGAGAGCATTCTTCGGTCAGATAAAACCAAAATAAATGTATGTGGATCAGGCGGGGTCCGGCATGTTTGGCGAGGCGTAACCATTTGCCCGGATGCCAATTTTTTTATGCTATACGAACGTTTACTTAGTAGTACGCCAGAAATATTAATCAGAGGCATATTGTGAGGCCCAAATGTTAGTCATCTGTATAAATTCGGTGTATGCAGTTATACAGAGATGCGATATCGTGCAGTGCTACCAAACACACTGCAAAAAAAATAATAAAAATCACAGCAGTTTTTAAAAAACAAGAGCGAGAACTTTGAACTGGGCCAAGTACGTCTCCTAAACTGAATCCATCAGAACACTTCTGCGGTATTTTAAAGCGGAAGGGAGAAGCGACAAAACCCCTCTAGCAAAAAACAGCAGAAAAGATTCATCTGTGAAGAAGAAAAGTCTCCCCACAGATTTGTGCGAGAGTAGCATCATCCATGCCCAGGAGGTACAAGTGAGTCATCAAAAATAAAGGCAGAGAAAAAAGCAAATATGAAAAGAAAAAAGAAAAAAATAAGAGAATGGAATGTCACTGATTTAGTGTGTACCGACTTTTACTGTTGTGGGTTCTTAAATAGGGACCTTTCCTTATTTAAGTCAAATAATTATGTCTCAAGTTAATTGATTTTATCCTTATTGGGCTTTGGCTATAAATAAATACAAATGTATTAAATGCAGGGGATTTGTATTTTCTTATCATTTCAGTGATATTGGCCAGGAATGTACCCAGTATTGTTGTATACTATAAGTCGCTAACACTGTTAGCTACTATGCTTTTGAGAAACGTAGCCCAGCATGTCCAAATGGATTTCCAAGAGGGAACCCATTACAGCGCAGGGAATCGAACCCACAACCTCATGGTAAGCCACAAGGCCACAGTGCTACCCAATGAGCATCTAGCCCCTTCCCAGAGCTCTTTACAACAATATTTTAGCAAAGTATGACAGGGAACAGTATCACTCACTCACTCAATCAATCAATCAATCAATCAAGGTTTGTTTATATAGCACTGTTTTAACTACAAGGTTTAAAAAGTGCTTTACAGACATTAAAAAAAAGGGGATTTAAAAATAAGCACAACAATATGCACAGGGAAAAAAATCATTTTTCATAAATATTTAAACAAAGTCACAAGAAATGCAGGAGCTGAACCACCCACATTCTTGGTAGGGGACTTTAGATAACCTTCCCCAGTCTGACACCACTCTCTCTGGTCCTCTCTGGACCCAAACCTAGTGTCCTCTGAGGGACTCGAGCCCCGGAGTATTTGGGGTAGCAATCCCTGGTTGCCATCGACAACAAAGGGACCTGAACCCTCCTTCTACTCATGCTACACAAACCCTAACCCCTCCCACACCGGGGACTCTAGGCTCTAACCTCGCCGGGCACTCTAGCCCCTAGTAACACTACAGCAAATGACGCAGCAAAGTGAAAACACACAGAACGCAGAGTGGGAATGTTCCGGAACCAATCGGACATGCAGTCGCAGGTACCTCAGCTGCAGCGGGACGTCAGAACCGCCGAACAGCTCCTCCTGCTGCCGCCTGTCGATGGCCATCCTGCATGCTAGGTTGGCTTTTCTCCACGTCGTCTGGTCTCTGCGAAGAAATGAAAGACAGAACGAATGAACGCAGAGTTCCGCCACACTCCAACCCTGACGCACTCACTCCGTTTCCGAGAATTGGGCTAATCCACAGGTATCCCAACTCAGGGGCTCTGAATCCAAGGACAGACCACAGAGTTTTGTCCCTGCAAGCACCCTTTGCAAATAATAAATGCACAACACCAAAGACAGGATCTTACACACAGCAGACCATAAGCTTGCTCATGAGATGTCCATGCACATGAACTTAATACAGTTTTGGATTAATATTCATACACTGCACTTCACTCATATTTTCTACTCTAGCCATTCCCTTTATTTCATATATTTGTACTTTATTCAGCCATTTTTTTGTTTTGGCCATTTATTTTACATATTTCATATTGTACTTCTGCAATTCCTAGTTAAACATCGATTTTCACGTTTCGTGAATGCCGTTGTTTTATTTTAGCTCTGTTACGTCTGGCGACAACAACATTCCCCGTGTACTTATGTACGAAAGGCAAATAAAAAATCTCAAATCTTATTTTGTAACGAGTGTACCATATAAATAATACTGCATTACGCATTTAATGCACATACAGATCCCTGGAACATATGCCGCTAAAAATAAGGATATAGTAACTGATCCGATTAATATGAATGGAAATCAGTTGCTACTTGTGCATTAACAAGTTTGAAATGGATCTGAATTCATTATATGGCGACGTAATTAGGCAGCCTGGGCGTTCTGGCAGTGATGATGTCCCGTTCGTTTCCAAACCAGTTGGCAAACCTTTGATAATGCAATTCTGCAGTAAATGGATGACTCTCAATTGCCCTTAGTGTGTAGTAGAGTAAATGAATGTGCGTGTGTTACAATGCCCTCCAGTGTACTGCCCTGGCACGTAAACTGCCTAAAAAATGTTAGAAGGGTTAATTTACATATTTAAATCAGCAAACAGAAGGCAAAGTCTTAAGGAACGTTGGACAAAAAACGTTTTAATATAAAATGTGCCTGTATACATTTACACTAACGGATGTGTGAATATCAAACCAGCGACCTGAATAGATATAGCGGACTGTGAGAAACACTCACTCCCTGGTTTACATCTGCAATTCTATCGTGAACATGTGAGGACACAAAATTCCATTACTAGCTATAGCAATCAGCTCAATCTAAAGAGGCCATAAACACCTTCTCTCATTGGATAGCAGCAGCACCTTTCAAGAGAGAGGACCAATGAAAAGCCACGTCACCTCAGCAGCCGCTTCCGGTAGCCTTCCGCCTCACTGAGCATGGCGAGCCTTTCGGACTCCTCGTCTTGCTCCTTACCAGTTTGCTCCAGATCCTGTGGAAAGGAGTTTTGAAAATAACAGTTCATGAACTCAATACGTTTGACCACTAGTATTTATAAGACGTGCTTACACGCAGTTAATAATGAATAATACTATATAAAAAACACCAATACGAGAAAATCTGTCACGTTAGTTGAGAATCCATGGGGTGACATCACAACTAATCAACAATTATAATGAAGTGGCTGGTAGAATTATACTGGTCACAAGGTTTAGGAGCCTTGCATTAATTAGATAACGCATTGAACGCTCCAAATACTGGGCAAAATGCGAACAAAATAATGTGTTTTTCTAACGGGAATCAACGGAGAACCAATACCAGTATCACACCTTCGTAACTGGGTAGGTGCACCGTATAAACGCGCATTTTTAACTTAAACTCAACGCATCATCTCCAGTAACGAGGCTTTTTGTTTAATTATCGTTTCAGTGCAATTTTGGGGATTTTTGCCAGGATGTAAAAACCAGTTAAGGGTCTAAAGGAAGCCAAATATTGTCATGGAGTATTAAGCAATCCAGTTTTTCATGCAAGAACAAGAGCAAGAACATTAAAAGTATCAGTTGCAATTAATGTTTAATTGCATACACTATATTAAGCAGAACAAACATGAATGTTAACTACGGGCCAGGGGTTAAAATCGTATTCAACAAATTAGGCTTACAGTTAAATGCAAATTAGCCTTAGTGAACTTTACATTTGCGTTCACTGTAATCCCTGACACCTATAATGACACCTTTAACTCCAACTAATTTTGTGATGACGACACTCAGTATTTTCAACAATGGTTATATTCCGATGAGGCACCGGCCGGTACGCGTCAAACGGCCATTTAATGTTTCATGGAAGCTTATCGGATGGTGATACTGCCAAACTGATCGCAAAAAGGCCCTAATAAAAAGGTTAAGTACGGCTATATAACAAATTCGTGCACATATGAGCCCGGATTATATCTATAAAATAAGACGCCTGGTGAATATATTATGTGTCCAACTCGCAATCTTAAATACAAATTATGGACCGCAAACCAAATAATTTCTCCACTGACCTGAATCCGTAGTCTGAGTTCACTGATTTTCTCTTTAACTTTTGAGTTTAGATCCATGAGTTCTTCGTGAGATTCCGGAAATTTCCTTATATCCTGATATATGGAAAGAATACATCTGTACTTTATGGGTAGCTAATTATGAAATTGGATCTAAGGAACTGCGACAAAGGGTTTTTCCGATTTTTTTTTGTAGCGCACATGAATTACATAATACGACTTAACTTCACGATGCCGGATGCCGGGGGTCTGCAGCCAATGACCCGTAACCGCAGAAAAGGCAAAAAATGGAGATATTGCACCCAGACATGGCCGCGATGTCCTGACGCTCACCCTTATAAACGCTTTTAGCTCCAGATCGGACCGAATTATCGGCACCCTGGGGTCTGTAGGAGCCGCCATATCGGATGTACGGCGAGCGACGAGTCTGCAGACCAAACGCCTTTGAGTGAATATCGGTAGGATTCGAAGTATCTAACGAGGACTTCAAAAGCAACCGGTAATGATGAACTGAAACGTCCTGCAGGGTGAGCCAATGGAGGTGTGTATGTGTATGTTCTGTCCACCGATACTGGCAATGTAGTGTCATTTTCTTGCAGAAGACTTCATTTACTGATATTTATAGTCTTGAACTACGCATGATTTTGAGTGTAAGGTTTATACAAGACGGAGACCCATGTAAAAAGTAGTTGTTATGAGCTGGCAAGTCGTTACAGTTACTCTATTGTTAATCTACTTAAAACAACTTAAGTTTTCCGTCCCGTCGTCTTATAAATGTTTCAATGTATCGCGTTGGTTGATCCTTGAAGTGAGGCAGTTTTTTAAGCAGAAAACATTGTATATTTCAGGCTCGTACGATCTGTTATCAGAAGACTTATTACAAATCCTGGATGCAATAATTAATATTTAACAGACCATGTGCTTCATTAGGTCCGACCACTCGGGCTATAAACCCCTGTATTTTAAGTCTATCCCCGAGCATTTTAGCCCGGATGCCAATCTTCCTTCAAAAATAAAGAAGGTCAAGCTTCAGTTAAACTTTTCTTAGCTCCTGATCTTTTTAATAGTTAGAAACGTGCTGTAGCGGACGTCCTAATTTCTGGAATGATGATCAAATAGTAATATATAAAAACGAACTATAAGTATAGGCCTGATGGAACTCAGTACGAGAATAATCTTAGGACCTGTGGCGTTGTTTATATATTTAATTATAACTGTTAGCCAATCTACCTTCTCGTCCGTCTTCTGTTGCGTTGACCGGTTGGGGTGATCTATTAATCGAAAGTCTATAAAACTCGATTATGACAAACCTAGGCCTATTATGGGTCAATCACAAATCCACATTAAAAACTTAACGCATCACACGTATTAACGCAACGTAAAGTGACCAATCCCCCAATTGCCGCTCTAAATGCAATTTATTACGCCAAGTAACTTCTCGTCGCCTGACGGTGCTCAAATCTGAGTTTTGTTTTTTTTTTTAATTATTCACCGTAATAAATTTGTTGAACATCTGAAAACATTTTTACTACAAGTACATATAAAATGGGGGAACATACGTACAAACAGGATCCCAGTATGATTTTCTAAGGTTTATTTCTGAATATTAAAATCAATAACAGAACTAGACTATAATAGTTACAAGCAATTGTAGTATCAACTCCTGGCTGATACAACGCCGTGAAATATAATGATAATAATAATTAAAATAATAAAAAGAGGCACAGTATCACGAGCAGACTGGAACTAAGTCTATTTCTCATTAGTACACATACAAATCTTGTAATTCACTATCTCCAACAGTCGTGCCTCAAAATAAAACAAAATGTAACATTAAAAGTATAATCCCAGCACAACAATTAAACAACATAAATATTACAACTGTTTAGATATTGTCTTGAACAGGCATATATGTTAACTACAGTTACTAACATGACTATTAGGATGGAGTTAGGATTAGTCTCAGCAGGATACACATCTGCAGATTAGCTTAAATATGTCACCAAAAATATTTATTATAGCACTTAGCAATGAAATACAGCCTTCCTACTGTGACACAACATTACATTTTGGGAAAACGTACACAGCAGTAGCTATCTAAATATCCCATGCTAGTTCTCCAGTAGTATACCATACAACATAAGCATCACAAGTGCATGAAGTGTGTTGTAGTTTTTTTTTTTGCTTCCCAGAAAAGGTGACTTCACATATCGAGTTTAGCATGGATTTGAAAGTTTTGTGCTTTTTAAGCAGTATTTGAAAACCACAAAACTACCTCATATCGCATCGTTAAGAACAACAAAAAGTTTCGTATCACTTCCGACACTAAGACTATTTTAACTTTGGAAGGAAATGTAGTTCATTGCAATGTGTGGATGAGATTGTGGTACTTCTGACAGAGTTCTGTTACTGGTAGTCTTTGTATGGTCTGCATGTGTCCAGGCGCAAGAGTAGATAGGTCTACACTACAGTGTAGGATAAAGGGGCCCATACCCAACTGGTACGGGGACCCCCAACTGACCTCCTCGGTTTCGGATATAAAGTTATTTTTAGGCTCAAAAATCAATCAAACGCTTTGGCCTTGACTCAGGAATAGAGTTTGGCACCAACATGGCTGCATCTTCAGCAGATTCTAAAGCATGCGATTTCTGTTAATGCTGTGCAAGATCAGTACATGCCTGGCAGGTGATTCAGGGCATTGAACTCCGTTTGTCTCCCAGTATGTGCAGAATAACATTTGTCTTGCGAACCTGAACATGTGACCTTCAGGTGCAGTTCACCATCACTCAGGTGTGGAAGCATAGGGAGGCCTCAGATTTATTATTATTATTATCATTATTATTTGTCTGAGTTACAAAGTGTTCACATTGACAGTTTGACAATGCAAACGCTTTGCAGTGTCATGTTTCGTTTACAGATGTTTGTCTGTCTTCCCCCACTGAGGAACGTTTGCTTTTTGTGTATGACACTCCTCCTGCAACTAAACCGGGACAGTAATGGCAGAAGCATGGCATTAGGAGGCACATTCAGTTTCAGGTTCCACCAGGGGAGCGAGCATTTCAGCTGTGACATCATCTCTGCTTTACAAGTTCAGCTTTTTTTTTTTCCCCCCCCACGATAATCACAAAATAGCCCAATTTCTTACTGCTTACTGTATTAAACATGAGTATTTCTTTATTGTGGCGTGGAAGAGCATTTTTCTAGTTTCTCATTTGGAAAAAGAAAAAAAAAAAAACAGGAAAATAAAAACATTTAAAATGACCAGCATAGATGTGAAGCTATGAAAAGACAGGAGTAGAGACTTCAAAGGCAAACATCTGAACATTTAGACTGTTAAATACAAAAACACAGTAATTTGGGGAAAAATAAGTTAATAGGAAACCATACAGAGATATACAGACAGATAATTTGAGTCTTGAACTTTAGCATTCTTTGGATAGGCTTTTCCATTGCTAGACTGGACATATCGCTGTATTTCAACATTTTTTTTAATCTTTTGAAGGAAGACTACATTCATCTTTAGACTCGAAAAATCATGGAGCAGCTTTAGGCAAAACATGACTCAGTTTTTTGAAAAAAAAAATAACCACATTAGTGAAACAGATCATTTAAAAACAAACAAACAAAAAAAAAAAACTCAAGGGCTAAAATTAGCTTCAACTTGACAGTGACAAAAGTGACGTTTGAAGAATGAGGAGATCAAGCTGAAATACTCATTTTAAGGCACCTGAATCACCAGAATACCATTGTATTAAAAATAGATTAAATCTACTGGGAAATGAAATACAATGTGGGATTTTCCTATAATGCAAGAAACTTGTTGGCATGTTTTACTCAAATAGTCTGGCCAATAGAAATGTAACTCACATGAAGTCTACATCTGAATTTAAATATGAAATAGCATGAACTATGTCATAACTGAGACTGATCGTTAATATTACTATTTTATGCACCACACAGGGTGCAATTAACTCCAATAATGAAACCATATCACATATATAAAGTTGATCTGCATGCAGAAAGGGCCATGCCAAATGCATTCCCAGAATTCCACAGTTTCTCTAGCAAAATATAAACTACTCTATTCAATTCTATGAAAAGAACAGCTGAGTATACTGTACAATTGATGGATAACAGATCTCTGCAGGCGAAAGATCGGAGGGGATTCTGCAAGTTATACTACGTCTGTATGACCAACCTAGTGCCATAATGATAGATGTTAAAGATGTACCAACAATGGTGTTTATGTCTCACGCGGCTTGCAAAAGCGAACCCCCGCCTGCTATGCACACGCCAAAACATCTCAGCTGGATCTGTCGAGAGACATTACGAAGTTACGTAGAAGAGGAAGAAATAAAATGACGGAATCCATGGCTGACGTCAATAAACCGATGTCCAAAATAGAGCATTCTACTGTTTACAAAATGCGTAAAAGAACATTTTCAAGTCGACAACATTAAGACCAGCTTTCCTCAGAGAAATACTTATCAAATTACTTTGGACGACCCCGTATCATTATAAGGAAGGAGACACAGTCAAACCTTATTGGTCAGTAGTTTAGAACCACAATAATATCCATAGGACTATAAGTACACCCCATAATATATCCAGGTAAAAGCCCCTTCCCTTATCCTTGGAAAGCTGTGAAAGAAGCGACATACTGTGTTACTCATGAGAGTAAAATCTGCATAGTGCACAGTCAACAGCATTATTATTGTATACACTACAAACTGAACTACATACTCTCAGCATGCTAAAAAAAAATACATAAAAGAAATAAATCAAGGACGTATACTCTCCCATTTTATCTGTTAAAATACTTTTGAAAATCTTGAATCAAACTAAATATGCACTTAAACTATGCATTTACTAATATCCATTTCTTCTCTTAAGGTAATAAAGTAAGCATAAAGAACAATTACTGGCATTAAACTGCAACCGTTTCTGTTTTAAAAATGCCACAGAGTCCCCTGGATATGATGTAAAGCTGCACAGCTTGCGTACGTCATGTTACACGTGAAAACCTGCAAGAACACTACTGCCGTGACTTCTGCAGTTTCAGCTCTGGTGAACAGCCAATAAAACATCTAATTCAATTACACTTCTTTTAGGATTTTTTTTTTTTAAAACCATACTACCATTCATCATAGATATTTTCAACATGACTAATATTGTCATTTTGCGCCTATTACCAAGCTGGAGTGCTTTAGCTTTAGACAGTACTATGAAAGCCAGGAAATGTTGCCATGGCAACACTTTTGCGGCTGGATGGAGTTACCAAGGCAAAGGTCCTCTGTATTTTCTCACTGGCAACAACAAATGTACAGTACAGTACAGAGATACTTTTTTTTATCATTGTTTAAACTGAACCTTTCACAAAACGAGAGCTTCGGCAAATACCTCTGGACACCTATTGGTCCCAACTATGTAAAAGTAGAAATGGGGGAGCCGAAAAGAAAGTAAAACAAACAAAAACGTAAATAGATAATTATCTGGAAACGTCCAGAAGAGACGTGTCCACACTGTACATCAACCTGAAAAAAAATCTCAAAGCCGAATCCAGTTTCCATAGGAAATCTCTACTGAAGGCAGAAGATTCATGACTAAGTCACCAGAACATGACAACCTTCTTATCTAAGGTTGGCTGCCTTCCTTTAGACTTCATTTTCTTATGATCCATGTCCACCCATTGAAGTCAAACTGTCACTGCAGCGCTCTGACTAGCTTAGTTTAGCAGCAAATGGAAGAATTATACAAAATGCTCTTGTTTTTGTGTTTTTGTTTTTAAACAAAGTGCTTTCTGTTTATATATTATTTAATATATTACTGAACATACTATATACACTTCTACACAGCATTTAAAGGGAATTTTCTTAGCTTAACAATAGCTTATTTACAAAATGAACATCTCTCATGAGAATGGATGGTACAGACAAACTAGCCTACACTGCTAGTGTAACAATAACAAAATATTCGTAATGCTTAAACAGCATTCTCGTTTCCGAGAGAGCACGCGGTCTCTCTTTTCGAATATTTCATTATCTGAAGAAATCATGGAAAAAAAAAAAGTTGGCATTTTGTTTGCTCAAAGTAAATGGTCCGTGGAAATATTGAATCGTAACATATTGATGTTTCTGGTGATAAGTTACTCTTTAGACATAAAGGGGAAAAAAAATGCAGCAGCAAGGAAATGTGCTGAAAGAAGTTCAGTTCAGCTAGGCTTCTACTGAGATTAAACCGTTCTAGACCATCTGCGGATCTAACGGTATAGGCACTCGGATCAGGCTTCACATGTCACGCATGTCGTTCTTGCAGTTAGCTTATTGGGGGAGGTGTGGACGTCCATTTGTTTTTCTGATACATTTTTTTTTTTTTAATTTACATAAACGCTCCCTGGGTTACGATGGTCCATGTTACGACATTTCGACTTTACGATGGGTAAATGTTTTTCACTTACATTATTCAATAAATTACATGAGATATTCAACACTTCTATAAAACAAGCTTTGTCTTAATGATTTTGCCCAACTGTAGGCTAATGTAAGTGTTTTAGGCATCTGTAAGGTAGGCTAGTCTAGTCTATGATGTTTGATAGGTTAGATGTACTGTATTAACATGCATTTTTGCCATACGATATTTCTGCCTCACAATATTTTTGTCGGAACGTAGCCGCATCGTAACCTGGGGAGCGTCCATCTACTTTTTGCTACATTTTTGGGTTCTCTGCCTGTAATCTAAAAAGGTGTGATCCAGGCTTTTTTTGTTTGTATTTGGTAAATGATCACCTTCGTGACATTATACAAAGGGTCTATGCAACAAAAAAAAAAAAAAATCACACTACCGAAATTTAGTTTCGCACAGTTATTGACACACAGCTATAAACATTAAATCCCATTAGTATCACATTTCAATTCTCAGCACACAGTTTTGATTGTGTTAGCCACACAAATGACAAGGGAGTCAATTGATTTGTTCCAAACTCTTAAAGATGTTCTCCTTGGTAAATTATCTGTCTGAAGGAAGCCACCATGATTTCCAAACACTGAGCATGTGTACACGTTACCCCAAACTAACAGACAATCATTTACCATTAAAAAACTTTTCTCCTACATTTTTCTTATTTTCTAAAAGTGTGCATCGGAAAGTGCTTTCTGTAATCCACCAATTCAGTCTGTATTTAGAAGGCCAAAACATTGTCTATCCCCTTCCTCTCAGTTGGAATATTCCTAAAAAAAATGAATGAATACTACAAAACAGACCATCAACTTCTTATACAGTGCAAGCATTCCGTCAAAAGTCTTTAAATTTATATACATTTAAATGGATTAATTTTACTAAACAAGAAACGTACTTATATGTACAAAAAAGAAATATATTTTCCTTTTGAATGTGAACACAGATTTTTATAGAGCATCAAGCTTAACAACCCAATAGCTAAAAAAAAATCAAACATATAGCAATATGTGTATCAATGTGTGTATGTACGTACACATGCATGCGTGTGTATGTATATATACATACACATACACATATATATATAAAGAATGTATATCTATAAAGAACACATACAGTACTTAAATTATATAGTTTTCATTTGTATATGTAAACTATACAATTACTAAACCATTTGGTAATTTGTGGTAATGCTTAACAAACATGCTAAAAAAAAACTATATACTGATGCTTTTACATTCTTGTCTTACCACTACGTTCTTTAAAAAAAATAACAGAACATCAATGGCCAGTTTCCCAGTCAAGGATTAAGCCTAAACCTAGACTAGCTTTGAGTTACAATGGTGAATCTCCATTGAAACGACAATTTAGTCCAAGACTAGTCTTAATCCTTGTTCGGGAAACCGGCCCCAAGAGTCTACATGGGGTGAGAAAAAGCACAACTACCCTTTCAAAGCAGCACATCTCCGTAAGAAGCCAACTAAACCACCGGCCTACGTCAGGTGCAAACAAACACCTCCTGTCGTTGATAATTGGACCCAAACGAAATTCACAGTTCAATGAGTATCCCTGACCCTAACCACTTTTTCTACATTCAATACGGTGTTAGGTAAGCTGTGCAAAGCCTTACTTACACAGGCCACTTGCCATTTTTGTTGCATTCATCTTTGGTACAAAAACAATCTACGTATAATGTGCAAATGTTTTGTCTTTTTTTTTTTCTTCTTTTTTTCTTTTTTTCTTTTTTTCTTTTCTTAGTAACCCCCCTTTGCCCAGTCAAGTACCAAAAACTGAAAGCGTTTCCCTTAGAGCCATCTTATGATACAATGCACAGACTCTGTGGCAAATATCTACATTTTCAACATTCCAATGTATATTCATATTATCATAAAGACCTAAAATATATTAGAAAACCAAAAACTCCACCCTCCCAATGTCATTCTCTTCTGTGAAAAAGTATATTTCCTTTAAACCTCTGGGAGAGTCTCGTCATCCGTTCCTCTGAAGTACAAGGCACAATGAATATTGATTGGTACATACAAATATTAACAAATTAAACTTAGGAATTACATCTTTCCTGTCCCATCCCCACTTACAAAATCCATTGTGTTTTAAATGTTAAAGTGATCTGAACCAAAATACACAGAGGAATATAGTATGTGGTTTATCTGTTGAAGCCTCGTTTCCATCAGAACAGCTATTATCCATCAGGGCTACTTTTAACAGCTATATAAATCCTCACTATCTATCAGCAGGGCAGCAAAAGAGCAACGGAAGCCGCGGCAGCCTCATTTGCCCGTCGTGTCAACCGTTACGTCTCTACATACTTGTGACCGCCTGCCATTTTTCCCCGAGCGGTTAACGTTCCACGGACGCATCCTGCTGATCAAAGCATATGCCAGTTTTTTGTTGTTGTTGTTGTGGTCACTTGCCTGTTGGGATTCTAATTCTCTGGCAACCTTAAATGGTACTTATTTCCAGCAGTAAGCAGATGGCGCGAATCACGTCGCTATCACTTAGTGCGAATATTGCGTTAACAGGCAATGCGAGAATACCGTGCTATTTCGATTTAGCTACGTCCTCTCTTCAGAGCACAGAAACAACCGACATTGTTACAACGTGATTTTTTTATTTTCTAGTTACTACTGTCCGATTCCCACAATAAACATGCTGTATTCAGGCTACGACAAATACCGATATTATTTTGTTTGACTGTTATGTTTGTTGTTGTTTTTTTCCCGTTAAAGAAAATACCACGAGAGAAGAGTTCTCACACATTGGCTTGGAGTTTGAAACCGGTAGCTGGACAGATTACTCGTAACAAACAAATGGCAAGTTTCCACACAAGTGGATAAAGAAATAATTACAATTTCTGTATAAATGCAAGTGCATAATATAAATATACATACACAATATTAGGTATATATATTCAAACTAGGCATGTAGATGTTTCTCTATATGACCTGCACATGCAGAACGTAATGGGGCACAGATGATGCGGACGGGTTCATCTCCTCCGCGTGGCCCCCCCTACACTTTTGATGTCGGGACGCGGAGCCCAGCAAGACCCCCAGTGGGATCCCCTCCGCTGGTGTTCTCTAGGATCTGGTTCACAAAGTCTGACGTCTGTCCAGCGACTGGTGAGCTCACTGGGAACACAAAGCGATTAGCGATCAAAACAGGCCACAGTCCGCAGCAGACACCATAGGTCTCTTCGTAACGGTCCATAGTCACATTGTACTAAACAATGCAGCTAACGCTAAACAGCTATATGGGCAATTAACTGCTACAACTGTGTGATTTATTTACAATAGCATATAAAATACCATAGATGTATAATATAATCAGTACTGGCCAACCTCTGATGCCATATTTTGATGGGGTACCGACTTAGCAAGCATTTTTCACTACCTTGGATGAGGAGCGTGGGAGGCAAAATTTTGCCTATGGCGCAACACAAGTTTCCACCGGTACTTAGTATAGTAGTATACAATATATGTATAGCATAATGCCCGTTTTAATTTGTAACCTAACAGAGTAAAGATACTCAGATGTATTAAGTTGCTTACCGAGTGTTTCCTTGATGAGTCGATCCAGTTTATCGACCATACTTGTTGCGCTGTCCTCGAAGAGGTTCTGTACTCTGTTCACGATGTCATCCTTAATGGCAGTAATTACAAACAGGAGCCGGTCTGCAAAGCCACGGACCGCAGGTTACCTCTTTAGACGTGAACAAGGGAGGATTCATGCATAGAGCAGTGTTTCCCATGCTGGTCCTCGGGGACCCACTGACTGTTCATGTTTTTGCTCCCTTCTAGACTGTCCACATTTTTGCTACCTCTCAGTCCCCTTCAGGGAGCTGGGTGGGAGCAAAAACGTGGACCGTCAGTGGGGCCCCGAGGACTGAGTTGGGAAACACTGCTGTGAACTATACACTAAGGCCACGGGGAAACATCAGGACCCACCTCATTTGGGAGGACACCTCCTTCTCAGTAGCTCCCAGGTTATTTTACTTGGCCAGTTTAACCAGCCACACCTGAGTGTCCATGCTGATGTCGGTCTAGGGCCCTATTATTCAAATCACGGTCCGAGCACTGCTGGTTTTCCAGCCTTCCTTTACCTGTCAGTCAGGTGTGAAGCCTCTGACCAATCAGAATCAGT
>JAOYFF010000049.1:5068451-5079356 GCA_025773925.1 Cryptomyrus ogoouensis
GTCCATGTGGGACCGCCCCGGACCCCCAGAAAACCCCCCCCCCCCCCCCTCCTCCAGAAGCCTGGTACAAATGACTGGACCTCCCAAAGGAATCTGGCCAATCAGATCACACTTCTGAATAAGGATGACATCACACCCTCGCATTCCTGGGGATGCCCGCTGTCGAGGGTTTCCCTCCGCACCTCACCTGCATGTCATTTTCCATGAGGTGGGGTGGGGGGGGGGGGGTCATTCCCCACACAGTTTCCACTCATGAGACAAGCGGAGGCAAAAGGCTAAGGGCCTATGGGGCTAGGCCGCGGTAAGACCGACACGGCAGGCCGCGGTAAGACCGACACGGCAGGGCTGCATCAGCGGCGTCCGCTGGGAGGTAGGAACGCCTGGAGCTGCACACGGCAAGTCAAAGACTAGTGCCCGCCAGCAGCAAACAGGCCTTTATGAGGAGGAAGCCGTGTGGCAGGAGGCAAGGGCTCCAACCGCCAGCGACCCGTGAGAAATGCGGCAAACGCGCGCCAGGCCGGCCAATCGCATCGCAGCGCTGCTGGCCTCTTGCTGCCTATGAGGTAATGCCACGCCCCCTCCATCCCAAAACAGGCCCCAGAACAAAAATGCCAAATCCCAAAGGAAAGCGATACCGTGTGCCAAGCTGCGGCCTATTCTCACATTAACCCTCGTCCTATCTGAGGAAAATCGATCAAGTTTCCAGCTGAAGGCAGGTGGCATCTAATAATTGTGCCTGAACACCGCATGTCAGGTAATGGTTGTTGCTAGCCTCTTTAGGTGTGTGTGTGTGTGTGTGTGGGTTTGCATAGATCACATCTGAGGACCAAATTGTCCCCAAAGTGTAGTGAAACCTGAAATTTCCCTATCTTTTGAGGTCCCCATTTCAGTTTTATAAAAATCTGTGAATGCAATCAAAAAAGTAAAAATTCCAAAAGTCTTGTATTTGGGTTGATTACTTATGGTTAAGGTTAGGGATGGGTGGGGGTTAAGGGTGTCGTGATTGGGATTAGGGTTTTTCCCACATAAATGAATGGATGGTCTCAATATAGATTGGTACACCAACATATGTGTGTGTGTGTGTGTATTATGTTGTGGGGACCAAATGTTTCCACAGTTGGATAATGACCTGTTATTTAGACATTGTGGGAACCATTTCTTCGGTCCCCACAAGGGGAAACTCAGTTTTCTAAAAAAACTAAAAATGCTAAACGTCTTGTTTGGTTACTTATGGTTAAGGTTAAGGCTGGGTAGGAGTTAAGGGTGTCATTGCTAGGATTAGTTGTTTGCTCACACCCCACTGGCCCTGGGGGGTGAAAATCCTGCCTCCGTTCTGTGTGCTGTTGATGGTGCCAAAATGAAATCACAAGTATTCTGTGGTTTTCCGGACAAGCGCTTCCTCCCTGGGCTGAAGGCGTCGCCGACTGCATTCAAAAACCAAGTGAGAGAACCAACCGTCACAAGTTTCCAAACGCTCTGAAGGTCGGAGAGCATAGCAGCATGAGGCGGCCACCTTGATGTCAACTGCGTCAAAAATGTTTGGTCTCCCCTGAAACGGGAACCGTCCACCAATGGAAGACAATGTACATTGGAACGTTTGGAAGAGATGCAAGACGCCGAAGTTTCTGAAATGCTAAAACCACCGAAAGTATGGATGGTGCACTAGTGTCTCCAAACAGACGAAGAACAACAGATGTTGTTCATAATGGCTTTGATCCAAGTTCCATACATTTCATCTATTACAGGAATTTGAATCTCCAGTATTATAAAATGTATTTTCATATGTGCGTGTTATTTGTGTTTTTGTTTTTTGTCAGATGGATATTTATATTGCCTGTAAAGTATATTTATTGCTTAGACTTTGTACTTTCACAGCGCTGATTTTATATTTGTCAACTTATTCTTCGTATACGTGTGCCAAGTTATAAATATGAAAGCACCATTTGATGTTGACAACTGCAATTTCATTGCGCTTGCACAATGAAAGCTCTCGAGTCTTGAATCTTAAAAAGAGAACCACACTACAAATGCTAAAACTTTTGTGATTTTTTTTTTTTTTTTTTTTGGGCGAATGTAAATACAGACGAAGGTCTCTCTAGAGATAAGTACTACTGTTTTGTTTAGATTTCAGTGCTGGCCTCATTGCTGGAATTCATCCTAAAAAAAATGCTGTTTAGCATAATAACTTGGCAGTAACTGTAAGCGCAGTAAACAATGGAGCTGTCATTTTTAACTTACGCATATTGATCACCGGGCCTGACAGTGCAACAGTCTATGAATAACCCATATTGTCTATTTCTCCTTTTTATTTCACTGACCAGATAATAATTTCAAGAAGAGAAGAGCGAGAGCCGAATATATTTGGCTCCATCTGCCATAAACAGTTTCCAGACCTTGCAACCAGCTTTGGGAAACCAACTGATTCGCCTCCATTTTTGTTTTCAGCGTAACATTGCTGAGATTCTTCTCCTGCTTCTCGCCGAGGTCAGAACGCAAGAGGCATCCGATAAAACGTTTGTGCAGTCACACCCGTCGACGTCAACTTACCAGAGGTTAACACTGGGGGGTGGGGTAATATGCATTAATAAACAACGTAAATTCCGTGCGCAAATCTTGCAGCTACGCCGGGCGCAATCTACGATCGAGAAAAGCCTCACGATAAACCAAAGGGCCCTTAGATTCCCAGAGCAGTCAATGCTGCCAAGCTGAATCATGAGATGGAGAGACGCTCGAACAAAACAAAGGCGTGAGTGGCAAATCCCCATCTGAAGTCAACTTTTAACGCTTCCCGTGGGTCCTGGTCTGGTTTGTGCCGCCACAAATAGCGACTTTTCATAGGAGGCGTTTCCAGGCGAGCGGCCGAGACCACCGCGAGCTGTCAGACACGAGACGGGAGCCCGAGCAGCCTTCGACGGATGAAGGCGTCTGCTGAGAGGATAAATAAATCAAGGTAACTGTTTCCGAAATGGCAAGGCACACAGGTTAATCAAATAAACCCACCCGGGATTTCATACGTAATCATGTAATTAATTACTGCCTCTGACTCCATCTCACTTCCTGCCCCCAAATGGATCCATAATGAAACAAGACTCTCGTCTGACTGAGCAGCTACATTAAGTAACATCGATACGGCTCCTCTTCATAGCTACCTGCTGTGTTTTACGGCATACCCATTTGCGGACCTGATCCTGCTGCAATAATCGCTCCGCCTGAGTGCCCAGGGATCCTGCTGGGACCAGTGAACCCAAGTTCAAAATTCCTAAGAGCTGTGCCAATCGTTTTTTTTTTTTTTTCTTTTTTTTTTTTTCTTAACCCAAAAGTAAATTTCCTCCCATCCTGCTGCTGGGGCCCGTGCAAAAACCTTTGGCCTTGTCACGTACACAGATGGGTTTATCGTTTAAAATAAATAAATAAATAGCTGGTTAGCAGAACTAGCAGCCTCACTATCTCCTACATAAGAAACATATTTATGTAATATTTAAGGGTCCCACACAAATGTGCGGTTTGACTGGCGGCAAACACCCCCGCTGGTCACGTGACCCATTTTGCCCTATCATGTGGCCCCACGGTCACTACATCGAAGTACCTTAGTAGGTATTTTACGCAGTCTTCGTTTCAGGATTGCAGCCTTTTACAAAGCAGTGGCTGTTTACTCAGGCAGTTCGTGTTAATTACCCTCTAATGGTTGCACTCCATACCGTGTCACGTCGGCCACCCTCAATACCACTGTCTAATGGTCTGACTTCATTGACAATCAGTTAATCCGGCCGACGGCCTGTGAGGAGAATGCGAAGGACTCTAGAGGAAAGGGTGCATCATTTTTTGAGCACCACAGAGTATCGCCCATTTACCATGGGGGAGATGAGGCCTCGGCAGAGGACGCAGGCCTGCCACCTGCCAGGAGTGGACGGGGCTTACGGCCATCCCATGAGGCCTCGGCAGAGGACGCAGGCCTGCCACCTGCCAGGAGTGGACGGGGCTTACGGCCATCCCATGAGGCCTCGGCAGAGGACGCAGGACTGCCACCTGCCAGGAGTGGGCGGGGCTTACGGCCATCCCATGAGGCCTCGGCAGAGGATGCAGGCCTGCCACCTGCCGGGAGTGGGCGGGGCTTACGGCCATCCCATGCTGAACAAACAGATTTTCAGCCAACAACTTCATTCCCGCAGACGCCAACAGACTGTAAACCTCAGCAAACGTAGCTGTGCGGGGAACGCATTAAAATATTCATAAGGATTCCGTAACACTAAAGAAACCTGTCAGGTATGGAAACGCCACCCGCGACACAAAAGGTATCGGGCAGGAAACCTATCAGCAGCATTGGATGGCAGCCATGAGCAGCCAGCCAATGAGGAGCCGGCGTGGCACGCTGCCTGTGACTGAGCAGCTGTCAGGCCACACCTCACCTCATCCCATCAGTTCCGACGGGAACTCAATCACCATACGAGAGAATAAACAGGGAGCGTGTGGTTACAGCCCAGCTGAAGGGAAGCGCGTGGTGCTGCTGATGTGTTTGAGGGTGATCCCTGGAGAACCAAAGCATAAGCTACACAGAAGATGCAAAAAAACCTGGTTAGCTCCATCTGAAAAATACAATAGTCATTAGTGCCTCTTTGCCGTCAGAAACCAAGCCAGCGTTCAGGCAATAAACACTATCACTGTTAAGAAAAAACCCTCTCCTTCAATGAATATCCATCTATTAACCACTTATCAAGGTCAGAGTGGGCGGACCGAGGAGAGGAAGAGCCTATCCGAAGCAACACAGGACAGACGGCTGGGATTCACCGTGGACAGGATGTCAGTGCATTGTGGGGCGCCTATGATGATACGGCGCATGAGCAATAATTATCAGGGCTCCAGATGACGGGCGTAACCATTAGTGATCTGTATAAATTCGCCGTATCCTTATTTTTATTAAGCTCGGTTAGCGGAGCGCCACATGCTACGGTTTTGGTGCATCATGGAAGCGAGAAGCACTGAAGTGCTGGTGAAGAAAGGGGAAGTTCAGCAGCCACAACATCTTTTAAAAGAGGAGATATTGTGGGTAAACAAGGTTAGAAGAGGATGGTGATGGGCTGGTATTTTTTGCAGTTAAGTCCGACACGTTTGTTAGACTTAAGGATACGCCGAATATATACGGATTACTAACTTTCTGGGCATCACAATACGCCTCTCATTAATATTTTAGGCGTACTACTAATCTGCTTATTAAAATTGTGGGTGTACCGAAAATCTGTGGTCTGGACAAATGTTTATGCCGATCCTCTGAAACCCTGGTGATTTCCGCCCATACGCACAGTCGCGATATGACGTTGTGTGACCTTAAAAGAAAACCAGATTCTACGGGCATTTCAGAGACGGCAAATTAGCCTAATTGCCAGGCAACTGGTTTACCCAGAGGGAACCCGTGCGGCACAAGGACATACTCCAAACGCCACGCACAGATCCGACATGAGATTCGAACCCGCAACCCTGGAGTTGTGAGGCAACTGTCAATAACTTCAATAATTGTTCTCTATAAATAATAAGCAATTTTCTTTTCAATGATTACAATAACTTCACTGTCATCTCAAACACTTTCTGGCTCTATAAGATACAATCACGACAAGAGAACAGAAACTACAATCTATGGTGAATCAGTAAATGCAAATGTTAATCGCATGCCAAACTTAGTTTAAATATAGACTGTTACCGGTACGATACATAACAGACAACTCCTTCATCATGGAGACGGATTTCTATTTTTAAGTAGCCAGGGAGTAATTCTGGAATCTCTCATAAGAATGGAGGCCTCTTCTGATATCAGTACTCTTCCTTGTAAAGCCACCCAGCTCTCCACTGATTCCATTACAAGGCACCGCGTCTGACGTTAGCCAGTTGCTTGTTTTAGGTGCCCAGAGAATGACTGGGACTCCATGACTAAAATGACAGTCATTCTAACAAAGCGATTCTCATTCTAAGGCAGACTGATTCATAATTCCAGAGCTGGACATTTCAGTAACACTAATGAGTGCTTTGCCAAAATAAGTATTGATCAGAACTAAACTGAACACTGTTGGCCTGATATCAATGCTTACTCGTACGTTTTTGCGTTGCTTTTTCTACTTTATCGACTCTGATTCACTGTGAAATCCACCCCCCACCCTAAATACAGTAAGAGGCTCCTGCTGCATTTTGTGGCTATTTATGAACTCTAGGCCTCCTATGATTTCTTTAAGGGATTTACCACTAATGTGAAATCATTCATCGGGGATGGTAGATAGTAGAGTTGCCTCTGAGTCACAGGACTTGAGGTTTAAATCTCACCGCTGCCCTGTGTGTGCAGAATTCTGCTCCTGCTGGACAGGTTGCCTCCATTCTTAGTCGGGTTTCCTCTTGTGATCCAAACACAAGCAGTCAGGATGACTCTAAAGTGCCCATAGTGTGTGTGTGTGTGTGTGTGTGTGTGCGTGTGCACGCACTTGGAAGATGGCTACACACATGGATGGAAATAATTCCCCGTCCATTTAAACGTAAAAAAAAAAAAACTGCTTTTGCAATATTTAAAGATCTTTTAAATGGACAGAAAGCGTTTGCAAATGGCGTAAAACAAACTAGAGCTGTGCTCACATAGACGCATGCGATTTGCATTTCATATTATCTGTACGTGACTCAGATGCCCGTTCAAACGACGGCACGGCCCACGGAGACCCCTAAAAACATACCTAGACACACGACAGAAGACGGCGCCCAAATGGAAAACAGAAAGACTGTTTGTAGTGAGGGCTGAGGAGAATATACAAGGTGAGCTACACTACCAGGGCCACCATTGAGGTCTGGCTTTGCGAGAACCATGCGGACACTATCCAGACCATCTCACCTCTTGGGATGGTTCAAGAACCTAGAGACTTTCTTTCCATCACAGTAACATCCGCTTCCAAAAACCAGAAAAACAAAAAAATAGCGGCAGATTCCCCATCTACGGCCTCTGACTCGTGTAGCACGTCTTCACTTGGCCAGGCTCCAGTTACTATTTGGGCTGGTTACTTAAGCAACAAGAGGGTCGTTTACTCGGCGCTGACAGACGAGGGCGAAGAGGAGGAGCTGAACACGAAGGACGTAGCGATCTCGCCTGACCGAGACGTGACAGCTGCAGGAGAAGTGAATCTTTAGGCCCTGAGCTGCACTGAATGTGTTAAGCACACATGCCGACTGCCTCCGTGATTTTCACACCGAAGTAAATGATTACGAAACCGGGGTGGACGGAGAAGGATGGAGAAGGATGTGAAATGACAGAGACGGGTGAGCTGAACCAGCTCTCGACAGGACCTACGCTGGCTTCACACCTGCGGTTCTGCTTCTTGGGGGCAAAAATGCGACAATAAAAACGGCGGGAAAGGGGACTGCAAGTGGACCCAGACACACGGACATGCTGAGAGCCACTAAAAGCAACGGTGTCTGCAGCTGCATGGTAGATCATGTGCGCAATCATCTAATACATTTATCGGCACTGCTTTGCGTGTGTTGACACAACGCATGACAACACTAAACATCTGACACACGCTATTGGTAGAAAATAAGTTCTGTTTGGCTGTAGTTTATTTTCAGGTCATTCGTCTCCGTCTTTTGTTTTTATTAATATTGCAATGTTACTCACAGGAATTTCACATATATGATATCAGGCAGCCCCAATTACATCTGTCAAATAAAAGTCTCTAATAATAGCTCTAACATTCATTATTGGACAGTGAACCATATTTACCCTGACAGTATAATCTTAATTGTAGGTGCACGTGAAATGAAGTTCCGCGTTTAGTTTCTGCTGACCAAGTTCATACCCCTTTCCACAACAGGACAATTCCCTGAAAGATCCGGTTACCGCACAGGAATAAACCCGGCCACACAGACAAGCCCAGAGCAACCAAAAGCGACTGCGTCTGTCAAAGAAGGTCGTGCCGGCAATCCACCAGGACTGAAAGCAAAACCGGAGAAGGCCCGGTCTACCTGGAGCTACAAGAGAAAAAGAAAAAAAAAAAGATCTGACACCAAACAAAGACCCCTGACTTCCAACCCACTGCCCTGGAGACAGACCGATCTGCACAAAGGACAGCAAGGCTCCCCGATGCATCAGAAACATCTGTCCCCAGGGAGGGAACATTTTCAAGCACATGGGATATTGCTCAATGGAAACACTGACTTTGCTCTCATTACTGGCACTTGGATCAGTTTTGTTGACATTCCATTATTAAATTAATGCACCCGATTATAATAACAGCCTTGTTTACAGTGCTGAAAAGCCGCCTTTTTTTGTGTATTTTGCATAATTGTGTTTGAAGGGATTCTTATATACCTATTTGTATTCTATTACCTCTAAAAGCAATTCTGGGATACAAGTCCATTTTTAAAGATAGGACTGGCACCGAATCAAGGACTTTTATCATGAACAAGATAATGTAGCAGTTCTTAGCTAAATATGTGCTCAAATTTTGTAAAATAATTCCAACAAATGGATACTAATAAAAAAAAAAATGAAAACCCTACAAACTTGATTGGTACTCATTGATAAAATATTCTCTAACAATACTACCCTTCTTTGGTTTTAGTACCTTGGTCCAACCACATCAGAAAGACCTGACAAGCCAGATGCTTCCCTCTAACTGAAGAGGTTGACCATTATTTTTTTCTATCAAACTGAGTCTTGAAACCTCCCCCGGCATTAGGATCAGTCAACAACATATCCACTTTAAATCAGGCCGAATAAGTTTATCGACACAAACATGATCCAGCCCTGTACCCAATAAAGCTTCCATGATCAATCGTGGATAATATCTTCAAAGTCTAATTTCAGTCTTAGACTGAGAGGACTGCCAGTTGCATAAGGGTAAGTTTTCGAGTGTGACCATAGCGATTTCAGAATCTACAAGTATATAGCAACAGGGCTTTCACTAGCTAACCTGTAAAGCTGCATGCCGTGTCATATTTCGACGTGTTTATATAGCACGGTAAATACATTACGATCATTCCTCGCGCTGGAAGAACCTGCAGAAGGACAAACACGACCTGTCGGCTTCGTGACCTGAAAGCCTTTCTGTGAAAGGCTTCCTCTGCCATAACGTTACGTGTCACGGGGCGTCAGTAGAATCCAGCACGTCCAATGAAAATGAAACAAGAGGAAGGGGAACTACACGGCTGCAATGGCTTCTGGGTGATTCTGTTTTGGTTTAGGAGGCTATGAGTGGAGTGAGTTACTTCTGACGTCTCCTACTGGGAAGACTCTGACGTAAAAATAAACTAGACACACACAGCCAGAGGTCCAGGAAAGTATTCGGGTTCAGTTGTGCCATGACTAATACAAACTGAGCCACATACCATACGCATGCAGAATTACCTTAAGAACAGTCTGGTTAAACAACACAGGTTTATCGGGACTGTACTGCTTTTAAATGATTACATTTTACAATTCCAAAGTTGCATAAAGCAATATTATGCATGAAATGTCTGAAACTGATAAGAAAAAATATCAATAACAAAATAATTACATTAGCAGTTTTGGTTGTAAGACTAGCACTGTGCAATAATCTCAATATTCCAAAATAATAGTCAATAGACAAACAGTTTCACAAAAAAAAGGTTAGGGTTAGCAGTTACTGCCACAGGCAAGATAATCAAGACTGGTTAGCAGAAAACCTGAGGGACCATCTAGTTTAAGTCCAAACCCACTGTCACGAGAAATTCAGACAGACTCAATCCTCGCGGGGCATAGCCCATATTCTCGGTTATATTTAAGTCTGTGGAAAACCAGCTTTGAAGAAAAGAGAAGCCAGACAGATGAAAGAATGAAGAAACGCATGACGTCTTAACTGTAAAAACTGAAATCTGACTGACTCTGCAGTCTGAATGAGAGAATGCAATAGTGCTACGTCTTAAATGCTCACACAACCGAAAACGTATGCCAGCAACAAAAGCCCAACAACTAATTACAGAAATGTATTTTTTCCTTGAACAATTAAAATTCAAAGAATGCGTGATAAGTGCCTAAAATCATCCAAAATGACTCAGACAAGAGACACAAGAACACCAAAAATATATTCAACATGAGCCCACGCTCGATTCAAGAATCCCAATGCCTTTCCCTAATTGGCCATTTCATAAGTAATAGTATGGCTGCATTTTAATTAGGGAGTCAAACGTCTTGATATATTCTTATTTCTGAACAGCCGTGACAGCGCTAACATATGAGCATGCGCAGTTAGGTGGGTAGGTCGACCAGCATTCAGGTGTGAGCACTTCAAAAAACACCGCTGCAAAGTACTAAAATAAATGTATTAAAAAAATTCCATGTCTAACATTTTCTACACCTTTGCAAGCTGTTACATAATCATTTACAATTGGCAACATCTAAATTCGGCAACACACAATATTTGCATTGCTAACTACAGAAACTCAGATATATTGACGTGCAGAAAGAACGAGCGAAAAATAAATGCATGTAAAAAGACAGCCGGTTTAATGCTGAAACGCCGCATAAGATCGCTTACAAAGCACTGCATTACTACAGCGGCGTACATTAAGTGCTGGGAATATCAGAAAATACGCGTTTCCCGAGAATCCTGGGGACTAGAACGACACATTTAGAGTGATGGCGCATGTTTTGAGAGCTGCATCAATGCATTTCTTATAAAACTGTTTTTACAGAGCCAGCAGTTCAAATTTTTCCCAGGTGCTTTTATACATCTTAATTTCCAAACGCTAAAAAGAAACGCACGTTGCAAAAATGTTTAGTCCCCACATATGAAAACGCGCAAATATACCTATTTGACCAAAGCGTGTGTCCAACTGTATCATACTTTGAAAATTGCATAATGGCATAACGGCAGTTTGTGTGTTTGTAGTTCTAGTCATTAATACAGGGGACTCTTGGTCCTA
>JAOYFF010000049.1:5114273-5131786 GCA_025773925.1 Cryptomyrus ogoouensis
CCTCTTAGATTAAAGGCCGGGGGGGGGGCATGTGTGATTCAGCAGGTTAGAATAGAATTCTGTGCGCGTGTTCAGCAGAATGATGTCACCACTGGGCCCCTGAGCAAGACCCTTAACATCCAAACCCCCCAGAGACTGTCTGCCCATGCTCTCTAATAAACAAATGTATGTAACTTTGGATAAAAGTGTCTATGCAAGAAAAATGTAAAATGAAAACCCTCTTTAATAAACCTTTATCAGTTTATTACAGTGGTTATTGTGTGGCTCAGTTGGCTAAACCTCTATGTTTGTAACTTTAAAGTCACCAGTTTGATCCTGACCTCAGCAGAGTAGTCAACAATGAAATTTCCTTATGGTGATAAATAATGCATCACTATTCTATTTGGGCTGTGATGCATTTACATAGTATCAATATATTGCCAAAGTACCACATCAGTAAATGTAATCTTAATAAAATCACACATTCTTTGAAACATCACATTACCTTTTGACCACATCTCCATAATGTGTCCCCTTCATTATAAACCAGTTTGTTCTGTATGGGACCCGAGTTCCTGTCACTCCAGTGACCAATGGGCCACTCCATGCAGTGACAGCTGAGAGAACGTCACAGACTGAGGGGCAAAAACTTGGGTCTCTGGCACTGAGCCCCTGAAGGTCTCAGACTCCCTGAACAGACAGAATCAGGGGGACCAAGCAGCACAGTGATGTTTGTGGATCTTCCTGCTGCCAAAGAAAACAAACACGTGCTGAATTTCAGTGCTGAATCTCAGATTAGCAGATAAAACCTCCAGCATCAAGGTGACAGGAGTCTGGGTACATGGTGATGACACACACCTCAGTTAAAATCAGTTAGAAGTGGAAATTCTTTACAGATCAGGTCAAATTTTTCAGTGAAGGTTTCAGAAGCAGTGCATCCTGTTGGGATCTGGTAACAGGTGAGTGGGCACGACTCTGGAAAGGATTCATTTGTGGGTAAGCCAGGAACATCTAACATTAACACCTGCAGACCAGCACAGTCAGGATGCAGTGAAAAGCCAGCGTGAAAGGAGCAGCGGCAGGGATCGTTAACCTGAGCAAACACGGACAAACGTGTGCGGCGACATTCGTTTGTCATCTGCATCAAAGTATCTGTCAGAATCTCCACGGTGAGGAGCTGGTGTTTCCCTCCATGCAGTCCTGCAGCCCACATACTGTATGCCAGGATGAAAGTCCGTAGCACCAATAAATACTTACACTAAACGGCTTTAGTAAATGTCTAGTTGGTAAGTGGGTAAATGTATATCACCATAACCCAAAATAGTCAGAATTGAAACACATGCGAAGCACGTATTGAAGGTCCATATCCTAAATACGCGACTCAGCAAAAACGAAAGCTAACTACGTAACCAACGACAAACCCACAACTGGAAGCTAGTTTAATACAGAACACACTGACAAAATGAAAATTACAAAGTACTGTACTACAATTACAAGACAGATAGTTAATACCTACTTCCGGTAACATGGACTGGCATCATATTCTCGCGAGAACCACGAGTGTCACGTAGTTAACTTCATCCAACCTTCCATCTTCCAGTAGTTTATCCCAGTCATGGTCGCGTAGAACTGGCAGCCTATTTTGGGGATGCCAGTCCATCACATTGCACATATATTCAGACACAGTCATATACGATGGGTAATCTGCCGAACTGCATTTGTTTGTTTATTTATTAATTATTGCACAAATATGCCATCTCGTGGACACCTGAACAATTGCAAACACGCTGAAGCGGAGATCTGACACAGCACAGCGGTGAGGCATGCTGTGTAGTGGTTAGAGGCACCACCGGTCCGAACTGAAAAATAGCAACGGGTTAATTCAAGCCTGGGGGTGTCGCGGTTAGATCCTGAACAGATATATCCCAAACCTAGAATAAACCATGCGCATAGCTAATCTTAAAACATGCCGTTTATTTCCTATGTTTAGCTTACCTGACATCACACCTGTGCTTACTGCTATCGAACCTAATTATGTGCACGACTGTAACACCACCGCTAGATGGAGCCCCAAGCTGTAAATGACGAACGTCTTATTTCTCCGCTTGATCTTGGCATCAATGTATCCAACCTTCAAAGCGCTTTAGGTGGGTTACGGGCGACATTAAACCATTAAATAAAACAGTAACATTTGTGCAAACATACATCCTCATTAAAACAACACGCAATAACCAATTCAAAGGTAAATTACGGACAGAAACTGCAAATATTTGTATCTTAGTACTTTAATAATGGTTTAAATTTTTGTACATAATCATAGACACAAAAATATTCAATTGCATTTCACTCAATATGATTTATCAGAAGTGACATTTCTTTTTAATGCTGCTGCTTGGTTTAGTATCTTAAGACAACGTTAATTGCTACTCAGATTAATAACCAATGTATAAATATTTCACATTATTGACATAACGAAGTTCCTTCACAGTTGTTTTCAGTAGTGAATTAATTCTAATGCTAGATTAAGACATTTTAAACCTCTAGTCACGTAGTAAAATATTTACAGTGTATTTAAATACTGAAATGCATTTTGTTTGAGACAAAAGTCCAGCATTTGAAAGGAATGACAGCATAAGAACTGAAATGGGAATCAAGGGGAAGAAAAAAAAACAGTAAAATGTATAACAAACCAAACTTTAAGACCTGACACCTTATTCGAAATTTTATTTAAAAATGCCACGTTTATCCCAGTGTCGGCAGTATTAGCGATCAACTGAATTCACATTAACCCTTTCAAGTCATTAAGAAAATTCCCGTTATAATAAAAATAAACCGTTCCTTCATTTTCCAGTATTGCTCTCCTACGCGCCCAATTTACAAAAAAAACTGCATTCCATTGTGTGTACATTAGAAATTACACAATGAAAATCAAATCCATCTAATCAAAGCAGAGTAGTTTCTGAAGGAGTCTCAAAAAGTAAAGAACTCAAATGCAGTGTCAAGCTAGCAGGTTGAACCCTTCATATTACTGAAGTCTTCTTCAGTTCGAGCAGCCTGTCCAGTAAGGTGTCTATGGGACAGTGCTGTACGTCATCTGTGTTACCACTGTGTCATCACTGTGTCACCACTGCAACAGATCAATTAAAACATCTGTAGTAAATTCCTGTACAAAACACCTACCCTTGCACACCTCACCACAGGAATACAAACTTGATTGAAATCATTTGTTTTAAAATCCTCCTCCGTGTGATGAGACGTTCCACAGACGAGAGGCGTGAGGCGGTTTAGGAAAGAAATCCGAGACTGCAGTCGACATCACGTCAGCCGGTGTGAATCAGCATTCCACGCACACCCACCGATTCTCCTGCTACCACGACGTCAAGGTCCACGACCCCCTGGTGCCACGGATTCACAGCTCGGCCTTGATCTTGTGCATCAGGTCCTTCTGGTCGATCATCTCCAGCTGCCGGTTCCAGCGGTGGTAGGCCAGTAGGGCGATGTTCTTGGCCGCCACGGAGCTCATCTCCATCGCGCTGCCAGCCCACTCCATACCGTTGAGGTAGTAGAGGTTCTCATGCAGTATGACGGGAGGGAGACCTTGCGTGCTTCCATAGTGAGGATAGGCCTGCCAGTCCCTCACTTGTACAGAGTAGTAAGACTTGAAGAGCGTCTTGAGTTCCTCCTTGCCGAGTGGCTTCTGGGAGAAGACCTTGTAGATGCCGGCCTCCTGTGGCTGCTTGCGGCGGAAGCCGGCGCTGATGTTGACGGGGCAGATGCTGGCCGCGCTGTTGAAGAAGAGCCCCGGGGTGTCGGTGGTCAGGACGCTGGCGAAGGGGAAGAGCTTGGGGTCGGGGAAGCCGAAGTAGGAGCAGTTGAGGTAGCCGTGGACGATGGAGGCCACCGTGACGTGGTAGGAGCCGGTGATCTCCGGAAGGGGCGGCTCGAAGCCCTCGAAGAAGATGCCTGGCCCCACCCCGTCCTGCAGGGGGGTGGCCACCACCACTATGTCATAGAGGTCCGTGCCGGTCTCCGTTGCAGTATCGTAGTTGACTTGGTACAGGCTGGACTCCCCTTCCATACAAAAAGCCACAAGATCGATGAAAACAACAGAATGGATTATGGATTATTGAGACTTTAACAGCAAGGACATAGCTGTAAAAAAATCACTGAAAATATATCGATGATTATCTAAGATTCTGAGGTATTTAGCTGCACTTCGCCAAACCATCATTGCCAATCTCTATTATAATATAATCAAACCAATCACTGTCAGTACTGTGAAGCATTATACTCACACAAAAGCCAATCATTCACGAGCTTAGAAATGGTCATGGCCATTGGTTAAAAATGATACTGTGATCTCATCTCAGGATCAACTAGATGGCAGCTCTACCTTGGAAGGCCTGTACGCATTTTCAAATCCAGATGATATAGAAACCTGTCTAATGGCCAGATTTTCCACCTTAAACCAAAAAGTCTAACCAGACAGCCAATGATCTGAATTTTTGAAAATTCTCAAATTCATCCCTGAAACTGTGTTACTTTTAGTTAAAAACCAAAACAAGACAAAAAAACAAGCAGGTGAAGATTTTAATCCAACAGTTCACACTGCAAATGGGTTCTCACACTTTTCACAGCCCAAGATTTAAAACATTTTCATTGGCTTTTAAACATGTCACATGACCACTGTGAAGCAAACACATTTTTATTGGCTTTTTAGTGGTCACGTGACCACTGTGAGGCCTCCTACCTGCTGTGTGCGGTGATATGGCTGTGACCTGAGCCTGAATGAGGTTAGCCTTGGCCAGCTTCAGCAGACCGGAACAAACCAACTTGTTTCCTCCTTCTACGGCCCAAAGGTTCGCCTGAGCACCAGCCAGAGATACTGCACCTGGGAGAGAAGAGATTCATTATTACATCATTATGCATTACTTCATCATTAAATAACAGTTTAAAAACCAAACAATGCACATAAAGTTCATTTAAAAGATGCTGTTAATGAACCACATTGTCTGAGAAACACATACCTTGATCCCAACAAAACAATTCTTAATAATCTGTGCATGGCATTTTTTATGTCTCAGCCTCAGGATATGAAGTGAAAACGATTAATTGTCATTGTTGACACACTGCAGGACAATGAAATGTGTCCTTTATATTTAACCCAAATGTGACATTGTAACACAGCAGGGGGCAGCTATTTCAGCATCCAGGGAGCAGTACCTTGCTGGCGGGGGATTCGAACCAGCAGCATTTCCATCACAAGCGTGCTTCCCTAACCATTAGGCCAGCACTGACCTGTCTTATATGAAGGTGCTGTGAGGTTAAGGTCAGAGTGAGATGATCACACCAAAGCCGGATCCACAGGCAGAGTGAGAGGATAAGAGAACAGGAACATTAAGGGTATCACCTGACTGTGTCGCCGTGGTTACCTACCCACAAAAGCTGGGATGCTGATGTTCTGTCCGTAATTGACTCTCATGATGGGGGCGATGACCTCGTCGATGAAACGCTGAGACACCCCCAGCTCCAGGAGGGACTCGGACAGAGAGCGGCGGGTCATGTTCAGGAAGCCAGTGCCCCCCAGAGAGTGCAGCAACTCCTCCACGGAGCTGAAGGCGTAACCATGGGCCTGGTACTTATAGATCCTGAACACAGAGGGAGAGGGGTTAAGAGATGGGGGGGCGCCGTAATCAGACGTTTAGGGGGCTCTAGAGTGGCTCCGTAAAGGTGAAGGAAACAGTGAAGCAGTGGATATATGCACAAACGATACATGTTTTATATCTTTACTGCTCTGCAGCATATAAATTGTTAAATTGCCAACGAGTCCGCTGTGTTTTGAAAGGGCAGAGACACTAATAGCTATAATATCCAATACAGAAGTATTAAAAACAGCTAAAAGCCAGATAATTTCCTGCTTCATTTGTCTATTTTATCACATGTAGCCTGTCCCTGTTTTACTGGCCGTTTCCTCCATATTCCTCATCTTGCCCCCCTTGTCTTTCTCATAGTTTTATTTTTTGGTTTCCGTTATCTCTCCCACAATCAGGCTCGAAGCTGGTTATGTCATTTCTAATTAAGCTGAAGCACGTCGCTCGAGGCGCACACGTAAACCGCTCGTTTAATTTGGCGTATATTCGACAGACAAAATCAGTAGAGTTATTTTAAACACCCGCAGCTTGACACAGTTAAGAGTTGCAACCTTAGATGATTACGTAATGGGGGGGGGGGGGTATTTTTATATAGGCCTAAGAGTCTATTATGAAGTTCACCGTAAGAAGAACCTAGAATCACAGGGGTCCGTCACCTGCTCACCTCATAAACTTCTCCATGATCTCCTCCACCCACATCTGCAGGCGGATGAAGCTGATCCCGTAGCGCCACCACAGACGGAAGAGATCCAGCAAGTACCAGTCGGTCTCCTCCAGGATGAACTCCTTCCCGTTAAACACGGCGGTCTTCCCCGCCACGCTCCGACGGTGCTTAAGACCTGCAGGATTGAAGGCGGTAACAGAAGTGTAGGGCAAATATCAAATCTCACCAGGCTGACATTTAATACCAGTATCAAAGTTACCAGCTTCAGGCAGCTGGCTGGAGTGAGATTTTCAGTTCAAGACAAGTCTGCACACGCATTTAGATGTATGTAACAGTTTTATTTCCTTGTAAATAGTATGTAGGGTTTGCAAACTCTCCCAACGCTTTAGATGTATCTAATTTTAAGTTTATAATGTAATAATATAAATTTGCCGTAAGATTTCTTGCGTGAGCGTGAGATTCACGCTAGATGCTTGAGAGCTGAAAACCCCTCAGTATAAAATGCCAAACTGGCACCTGTTTTTGAAAAGCACCCTATCGATGTTTCATTCCACTTCCGTGATTGCGCTAATGTTAAGGTCATGGAGGCTGGCATGCGTGCATGCATCGGACGATCGGGGTCTAGCGGGACCCACCAAGATGTTTGACGAAGTCCTGCATATGCAAGTTGAGGGAGTGAATGATGGATCCCCCGGACTCGTAATCCTGATGGTTGACGGTAACCGTGGCCAGCCGCCCTCCTACGGTGCCATTCTCGAAAACGTCGATGCGCACCTCTGGTCCGAAGTGCTGGCGCAGGAAATGAGCCGTAGCTGTACCACCGATCCCGGCTCCGACTATAGCTGCAATACGAGCAGAGCGTTCCACCGTATAAATGCATTAAACCGATACGGTTACATTGTGATCTGTTGCATACTGACTAAATACCACGATCAGCTGGTCAACTAAAAGGAGGCGCTTTAGCATGACGTTAAATATCTATGGCCCACGCATATTCCGCAAAATTAAACTCGATCATCAACACGGGGCGGGTTATTAAAAGCAACAGCCAGAAATATATATTTTCGTAACGAAAAATAATTACACGTAAAAATAAGACTTAATGCTGCAGATACATCCATGCAATATATGGCATGGCGGTCTGCTTACCTATTTTAGAAGGCGGAGCCCCGTCGAGTTGAGCCGAGTCGTAATCTCCGAGCACCAGCACAGAGGCGGCCAGCGCGATGATGCACGGCAAGGAGAGACGCCGGGGCATGATGGAGCAGCACGGGTGTCAGAGCATCGCCCGATGGCGGCCGCTGAGCTCGTCCTCGTCCTGATCCGCGTCTAGCGACCTAGCGACGGAACAGCATGATCGCTCGGGCATCCGCCTCCGCCAATAGAAGGGAAAAGGCAGAGATCCTGTTCCGGAGGCGGGGGGGGGGGGCGGTGTGACATCAGGAGGCATAATCTGCATGTAAAATAGCACGGATGGTGTTCCATGAAGTTAATAAAAGACAATCGTGCATGGCCTTGTTTTGTTTTTGCTAAGACAAAATATGGTCGACAGTCAAAACAATATTATTAGGCTATAGTACATAAAAACACAAGGCCTAAGACTGTTATGAAAAATCATACATTTTCTCATTTTATCTCATAATGGCATGCACATTATTATTTGCTATCGGAGTATCTCTGCTACGTTGTGTAATCAGGATTTATACGGGTAAAGCTTTATACGGGTGAAGTTTACTCTTACCAATTCAGGCCGGGCACTGTGTTAGATACGTCTTTATGCCTAGCAGGTAGATTAAAATCTGAAGAATATGGTGATAATCAAATTAGCCATTAGGCTTCTCCTCTGATTAATAGGCTAACACTGTTAGTTAGAAATATAGATCGTAGCTGAGGCTATGTGGATCAGCAGCTTGTACGTTCTGTATGCATTAGAAATGTTGGATTTATGCCTGCCTAATACAAGTCAAGGCGTCTTATTGGCCTGCATTAGACAGACCTACCCACCAAAATATAATAAAGCTTTATACAATATATTAGGCCCGGTTTATAATACGAGGAAATGGTGTAAACTGTCTAATTAAAGTGGAAACCCTTAAACGTCAGACGTAAATCCTAGTATTTTTACGGTTGACGCCAGTGTGAATAGCCGCTGAAGGACGTTACGTCAAGTATCGTCATTTAAATACAATCCATCCATCCATCCTTTGTAGCCGCTTGTCCTATTTTGGGCATTTGGACGCAAGGCAGGGAACAGCTCAGGGTGGGGCACCAACTCATCGCAGGGCACACTCACACAAAATGGTGTCTAAATACTCTGTAGATAATTTCATGTCTTAACTAGGCCTAAATAGCCTACAACATACACATGGGCGCGCGTGGTATTGCACTTCTCAAAATTAAATGTTAGTGTCCCGGAATCCTGAACTTCTCAGAAAAATCAGAGGTACTGCCCGCTTACCACGTGACTTTTATTACTGACGCCAACTTACCGCCCTTCTTGTGCTGCCTGCTGATATCTTTTTTGTTGGTTATATTTAGCCACGCAGTTTACATTCCCCATTACTGTCTTCTGAAGTGCATATTAAAAATATAAGTGCTGGGCCTGGTTTTAAAACAAAGCTTATGTTTATTGATTTACGCGAACTATTATTTATTTTGAGATTATTTCCTACTCATTTGGAATAGACCACTAATTAAAATATGTGTATATAGTGCTCCAAGGGGATTTAAATTGTGTTCAAATAGATCTGAAATACTCATAATAGCCAGGCCAGTAAACTAGCATAAAAAACAATGGCTTTGTTTGCAGTGCTGCTTAGAGTAGGAACCAGACCTCACCACCAAGTTGAAAAAAATACATTATTATTGTTAATATTATTATTTTTTAATCTTTTCAAATGAGTTCTCATTGGACATTTTTCTATGGTTGCGTCAGCAGTATAACTAGCCCCAGAGTCATTTTTTAGCCCACCACTTGTCCCATGACTGTATAGAAACTAAAAAGCAACTGACTCAAATCGGCTAGTCATATGAGGTCAGCTGATGTTACGGGTTGGCGCGCGTCAGCGATGCAAAACGGGGCTGCGTGCAGGAGACGGACCGGGCGATGGAGGGGCGGCGGGCGGCCGAAGTGGGCGCTCTCTGCTGCTGTCATGCACAGTAAGCATGAAGCGGCAGGTAGTTCACGGGGTTCACGAGTTTCCGCCACACTGGCTTCAGACTGGGGCATTCCCGACCACTGCCACCAGCCGCTTTTGCAAGTCACTGCTGCCGTTCTATATTTATAGAAGAAAAATTTTTGATATACTTTGTTCGTTATATATAGTTAACTATATATAACGTTTGACCGTTCCTGTCTAATGATCAAAGTACACCCTGCTTTATAACGCACGTCTCATGCATGCATGAGATTCAGCAAAACCGTAATATGTCCTTCGACCATGTCTCATTGACATACACCTGGACAAGTTTAACTGAAGACTTACATCTGAAAGTGCCATTTGTAATACCCCTACTTTCGGGTGTTCTTTTTGTTGTGTTTTTGCTCCCTAAAATACATGTAGTCCTTGAAATTAAGGTAGAAAGCAAAGCTGGTTTGAACATCCATACAATAAAGGCGCATTATAGATAACATCTAACGCAGGCGAGCTGATCAGTCGGTCGATAGTGGGGTTAGGATTTCCCCTAAATAGACAACGGAGTTTACAGAGCGGAAACGATGTATCGAATAGTTGACCAACGTTTCCTTCCTCTCTGATAGCAGGGGGTTTCATAATAAAGAAAATCAAGCGCGTAAAATATTTGCTATCTTATAAAACAAAGCAATTAAATTGTATTTAAGCACGTTGCCCATTTTCTAGGTTGGTATCATTGCAATTGTTTGAATTGTTTTTTGCTACATGTTCTGACGCATTTGAATCCCTTTTGCGCAAGTAGGCAAGCTCTACTGGGTGCATATGGGACTTTCCATCTCTTAATGTGTACATTGTGTGTAAAATGGAATATACGCCTATGCAAATCGCCGCTAATCAGTTCCTTTATATAGCGCCGAGGTCAAAACACGTGCAGTTCATACAGGGCTGTGGGTGTCCGTTGCTCTTATGCTCGATTTTCTGAAAAACTGCTTCGTCGGGATGAATCAGCAGCGCCGGCTTCACAAAGAAAGAAGCGCGGCCGCTGTAGCACTAGGATGAATCAGAGAGTAACTGACTGAAAGATGCACGGTGAAGGCAGTCAAAGTGAAAGACCAGCAATGACAACGGCAACGCAAAAAGGGAAGACAGACTGGGACAGGGTCCCGAGTAAGTCACACTGTCTATGTTACAAGGGATGGTAAGTTAAATGTAAAATATCTACCTTAATGATATCTATGTCAGTGTAAAATGTTCTAAGAAAACTGCTGCACAACATTAAATGACATGCTCTGAATTTTAATAGAATTATTAATCAATGAAATAAGAATATTTGCTTACATTAGAGAACAGACTATAACCGAGCTCGAATCATATAAATTAGTCATATATCATAGAAAGTAAAACCTATTTTCATCATATTATGCAGTGGAAATTATGTGAGATTTTCACCTGTTTATTTTATTGATATTGTACTAACGCAACGAGGTAATTTGAACGGTTTTATTGGTTCCGCTAACCTAGGCTGAATGCTGTTGTCACATTGCGACTACGGGATACGATCAAACTCTTAGTCTTGGTGTAATATAATATAATAACCGGCTGGATAGTAGCCTATCACTCATATTTCCACCCTGCCGTGAGAAACGCTGCAGCTGTTTCAGCAAGCCCACGTTATAATCACGGAGCCACTGATTTAATTCACTTATACTGTTAGAAAAAGACAGTAAAACCTGGCTTTACAGCCGTTCACGTTTCGACCGCTGTAGATGCGTAATATTTTGTTTTTACGTCAGTTAAAATTGCTTCTGCTTAGTGCAATTGAAAACCTGCCGGCGTTGTACTGTAAGCCTTTCTTGTAAAAATACGTCTGGAGAACACAAAATGTGAAATACGGGTTATTGAGTGATACTACAGCCTCACGTTTTAATTTAAACAAACACAGCAGGGCACCGAAACGTAGGAAGGGACACGTGAGAGAGTTATGAAGCAGGCTAAATGCCTGGTGTTAAGTACGGAATTCATTAATTTTTAAATTTAATCTTCTACATTCGAAACTGCATGGTTACTTTAAAGAAACCTAAATCATTTCCATAAATGCCATAGTAATGTCCATTACAAATGTAGAAAAATAATTAATTTGTATATAAAGGCCTTAATAGTCATTTTCTCTACACTATGAATTTGTCATGTACAAGAAAGGACTTCACTGTGTAAGTACTGTACCATGGGGAAGGTTTATATAACAACAGTAATAGTACAAGATTTAGTGGCAACTTAATAAAAAGCATATAGAATACAGATATAGTTTTAAAAATGTGTTGCGTTTCCATAAACGCTCTTGAAGCAATTATATGTTTTTAGGAATTGCTATACAGACAGGAAAGGAAGTAAGCTATCGTGTTTGAGGTACTTTTGGTAAAATGCTTTCTGTTTGTTTACAAAGAAGACAACGACGAACACTGTACTGAAGTTCTGCAGAGGTAGACAAAAAATATTCTCATGTGATTTTGGTAGAGTAACGCAATGGAGCTTCATGCTCCGATTTATTTACACCTCAGTGGGATTTATATGGGACTGTGACAAAACTACCTATATATTTATTGCTCTGCCGGTGCAAAAGGAGGTCAAATGTTTTATAATACCAACAATATCGCCATTATGTGACCTTTCGTATACAATGCATAATACAATAGTTTCCAAATGGTCAATAATGTAAACCTACATGAATTTAATTAGAGAACATATAAATTAAATATAAAGAAAAACATAGTAATCTTAATAACAGTGTCAGTTTATAAATTGAAAATTGCCATTATTTTTCTAGCTCATACAGGAAACTGATTTTTCTGATCACTCAGACCTGCATGTGATTCGTCATACAGCCGAGCACAAAGATTACCCTGTGTGCTGCGGGACGAAGTCACCCGACCAGAGTGACCGGGGCAGAATGATCAAGATGTGAAATTACTAGGCAATTACTGGACATTCCCAGAATCTGAGCACACACAAAAAAATTCCAGGTTTTCTCATGCAGGCATCTGTTGCACGATTTCAAACTCTAGAGTCATGTCAACAGATTCTGATTCATCGTTCCAAATCGTACTGCTTGTGTAGAATTGGCCGAACCGTGAGTACTCTTATACACAGTAATAAAAATGGGTACAGTTTTGTTCCACAAGGTACAAACAACATTAATGTATTCCCAATTACACAGAAATGCCCATTTTGTCCATTTACCTACAGCTAGGGTACAACTGGCAGACCCTTAATGGTACAGCCCCAGTGACAAGTAATTGTACATTGTCAGAAAAAAGAGCACCAATTTGTACCTTTGCTATCATTGGGGCTGTACCCACAAGGGCCAATTGAACCCTAGTTGTAGGGAAATGTATACCTTTTAGTCGAATTTAAGGTACAGAAATGGACTCTGAGGAACATCCCCAAGGTACAAACATAGGTACAAAGATACAAAAATGTTCCTCAGTCCATTTCTGTACATTTAAAGTTACACTTACCTGCAGCTAGGGTATAATTGGCAGACCCTTGAGGGTACAGCCCCACTGACAAGTAATTGTCCCCTGAAAGGTATAAACTAGTACATTTTTCTGACAGTGTAGCTGTAATGGTAAAGGCTAAAAAAAGCACGTTTGCATAATATTATAAACAATATTGCTTGAAAATATGTTTTTCTCCAATGAATTATTCTATGAGGCTTTTCTACAATGTCTCTTCATGTTATTTTACAGGTATTTTCTACAACAGCCAGAAAAATAAGCTAAAGGAATAATTTTTTAGAGTTTTTCAGATTTGAGAACTGAATTCCAAGGGTTTTGGTCCATAAGCAGCCCATGGGACTTAGTTCTTAAATCTGGATGCTCCCCTCGCAGACTTCGGAGATGGAAAGATACATCACACATCTGAGGAGAGCAGAAAGAGACGGTATTTAGCTTTGCCAGTGGATCTGTGCCCTAAGAATTCGCTTAAAAACTCATCATCGTATTATATTGACAAAGGTTATGTGTCCCGACACTGTTACTCGTGTGATATTTTCATCGGCTTTCCAGGCACATCAACCCCAACTAGAAGATGCTTCTTTTTTGACTTGAACTCAGGTCCTAAGCTCCATAAGCACAGTGATGACCTTCGACTCATTTCCTCTAATCAATCTCAAGACCATGCTGCAGTGACGAGAAGATATAAACCTACATTCATCTAATAACAAAAGTCTCCCTCACTGACAAAAACTGACCTCAGGCTTTATAAATAGGATGACGGGAAACATCATGAGCAGTAATGTGATGAGTATCTCATAATCAAATTAACTCCATCCAGGGTTACATATTGGCTAAGCCTACCTCACAATACACATAAAACCATCAGAACACAAACAAATCCACTTTAATCGCTTTAATTGTTAAAAACAGGGAAGGTTTCAAATGTTTAAGGTAAATTTTGTGTACAAATTATATAATTTATATTATATTTAGCAACTTCCATATAGATCAGGAAACAGGTGCTATGTTGGTCTGTGTTTGTGTGTCATTTCTGTAAATACAGCAATAAACCAACTATTGTCTCATTTCCAGTAAAATAACTGAAAGCTTGTTTATATTTGAGCTCATGTAGCTACGTTTTCCTGACGCCGGCCACAGCAGGTCACTCCCTCCACTGGATGAAAACGTCAAGCTCCCAAAAGGAATACTGCAGTCACGTTTCGACCGGGAAATGTGGGAACATTTTGTGTGTTGAATAAAGTCTTCAGTTACCTCTGTTTGCTACACATCACTTAATATATAATCGCCTTACACCATGTATAGACGGATTATTTATTAGCCACATGACCAGGGCTGAAAATGTAGGGTTTCCCCTTGATGTGCCGACCCCCACGCTTTAATTTCTTTTGCTATACCCCCAACACACATATGCGCTTTTCATTAATGTCTTTATTTTTCAAAATGTAAATTGGGCTTTTCACTTGTGGGAGTTTTACCGACACAGAAATGTTCTGAGGGTATAAGAACACTAACACTAACGTCTACAATCAGATTGTAGAGGAGGCGGGCCCAAGCAACTAGAGGAGGCGGGACCAAGCAACTAGAGGAGGCGGGCCTAAGCAACTAGAGGAGGCGGGCCCAAGCAACTAGAGGAGGCGGGACCTACTGCTCTTCAATATGATCAATATGATTCAATATGATTGGATCAGAGAGATAACCAATCATTTTTCATTCTGCCCTCAGAACATTTTTGTGTAAGTAATACTCCCATGAGCGTAGTATTCACACATTAAAAATAAAATAACCAAATAAACCACAGAAACTTCTTAGGGGTACTAAAGGGGGTGCGATGACGATCATAGGGGAAGCTACAATTATAACAAATACAGTGATACAGTATGATACAAAACAGTACAATACAACAAGTACAATACAATGAGACACAACAGCATGTATTAGATGAATGGTGAATAGTAAACATACAGAAAGTGTTGGTGAAATGTTTAGTGTTTGTGGGCAGTAACCTGTAGCACCTTCCAGAGGGAAGGAACTGAAAGTGATTGCACGCAGGATATGTGCAGTCGGAGATTATCTTTGCTCACTTCAATGTGAATATGTAGCAATTCAAGAGGGTAGTGGGTTACCTATGATTTTGAACGCCTTACTCACAATCCGCTGTAGTGTTTTCCGTGTTTGACTGTCCGGGTTGCTGTACCATACTGTAATAGGAGATGTAGAGATGGACCGATGGAGCCGAATAGACAGAACGAGAAGTTGCTTGAGGAAGTCGTTGTTGAGCTTTTGCAATTATGTCTTCGTTGCTGCTTTTCCACTTCAGGTCATTGCTGATGTTTGTTCCGAGGAATTTAAAAGAGTCATACGTACCATTCTTACACGTTACCAAATGTTATTATCTGTCCTGTGCCGAGTCCGACACTTTTTAGTTCACAGCCCACGTTTTGCTGTGATACTGGTTCGCAACAGTGCTTATTCTGGATGTTACAGCCGTCAAAGAAAAAACAATTGCTCACCATAACGTAACATGGCTGCCTGGTAATTGCTGAGTATTACAGCCACCCAATATTGATTTTTACAGAACTTAAAAGGCCAAGGCTATGACACCATTTTATCTTCACACCTTCGGGGTTGGGAGAGTGAATTCTGCCTTCAGTTAGCAGCTAGCCTAACTGGTGTTCTAGGGTGTACTATGGTGAAACTACGGTATACTCACACTAGGAGATCCATACCCTGCCAGAGCATGTTTCACCCTCCAAAGTCCAGTTCGTTTAACTGGTGTGTTCACTCTGTACAGTAGGCATCCAGTGTAATCGCTCTGTACAGTAGGCATCCAGTGTGATCGCTCTGTACAGTAGGCATCCAGTGTAATCACTTTGTACAGTAGGCATCCAGTGAGATCTCTAACTGTGCCTGAACACAAGACTCAGACATGATGTCAATGGTGCAACTGGCCGTTCAAAAAACATGGCAGCAAAGGGATCACTTTGGTCTATGGCAGAGGTGCAGTGTTTGCTGGAAATATGGGCTGAAGAGTGTATCCAGGAACAACTGGATGCAACAAGCAAAAACTTATATTTATTTAGGAAAATACAGGACTGTCTTATTATACATATAGCATGATTATATGAAAATTGCTGCTTTGCATACTTGATAAATCTATAAAAGGGCCATGTCATCACATTAAAAAAGACTGCAAATAAGCCAACAAAATTAGCCGGCAGCATAAAACTATGTGTAAAAAGCTGCTACCACACTGAAAATTCTAGGCAGCACTTTCTGCATGATAAAACTGCGTGTAAAAAACTGCTACCACACTGAAAACTATAGGTAGAGCGCCAAATTCTTAAGGGGCGCTGACTTGCCAGCCAATTTCACTCGGGCGGAGGGGGGCGCCGTCGGTGATGCTGGCCTAGGGCGCCACATCGGCTAGGGCTGGTACTACTCATCCGCCACCCTGAAATAAACATATCTAAGGTGGATTTACTCTGCGGCAGCTCCTGCAGTCAGCACAACATAATCTGAGGGTTCAGCTCTTTGGAGTGAGTAAGATTCCCCGGGATGCCACCATCTCGCGCTCTGAAGCGCGTAGGCAGAGCTGCGAAGTCGGGACATAGGTGGGTATATTTGGGTGCAGCGACAGATGGCAGCCGTTTCATACGCCAACGGCTGCTGATTTATTTTTTTCTTTACTTTTTTTTTCCCCTGACGCCGCTTCAGATGTCCTCTGCAAGACATGGGCCGCGGTCAGGAAGCGTATCAGCCATGCTTTCTGTTCTTACAAACGTGTCATCAAGAGAAGACCACAGTTAAGCTATTCTGATTGTGTTAGATTAGGGAGATCGCGATCAGGCTGTTTGAGTCTGTAACGTTTAATTTTTTTCAGTTAAACAGACGTTAGGTCGTTCTTGCTTCTCTATCCTTTTATGAAAAAGACTAATCCTTCAGCAGTATGTGATTCCGACTAAACTGTCGCATTGAATGATAATTGAATGATAAAATGTGTCACATATGTAACTCTTATACTTAGGGAGCAGGGTGGAAGGTTGTGGGAACCACTCTGTGGTGAATCAAAAATGCATATAATATATAATATTCCATTAATAATATAATTGTGCATTTGCATTTAGGCTGTACATGATTACTATGATTTATTTATTGGCCTGTGCATGAGTTTATAGTAACGCAACATGCAAACTGTTTTATTTTTTTGTTTGTTAAGACCTTAAATAAAAGATGATTGTCTTTGCATTTTGGGCATATTCCAAATGTGTAATATAAATGAAAACATTCTCGGTGTAGTTTGAAACCTCGTTCGTTACGGCTGAAATCGGCCAGTCAGGACGGCGGGGTACCGCTACTTGTGCACGGTGTGAAGAAATGTGAGCCGGACACCATGGTGAATATAACGGCACCTTTACACTTCATAGTGGCAACAGCTGATGCTTTAGGCACGACGTTGGGGGCAACGAAGGGGCAGGTACCAGAAGTGTAAACACTCACTCTTACCATCCCTCTGATATTACTCGCCCCCTGCCCCCACCCCCCCCTCACTGCCGAACACCTCAACCCGCGT
>JAOYFF010000049.1:5131796-5144683 GCA_025773925.1 Cryptomyrus ogoouensis
AGCAACGCGGGACCGATAGCCAAACCCTGGGGGGCAAAAAGCGGCAGGGGACAAAAAAGGGAACCCCCCCCCCCCCCCCCCCCCCTCTACTTCCCCCCCCCCCCCCCCCCCCCTCCCTGTCTTGAGAAAAGCGCAACCTCGCGTCCTGTCGGCGATAGGGGGAAGTATGGTGAGGCGGAGAGCAGAGCAGCCGTGCACGGAGGACGCGAGTGTTATGAAAGGATCATGCACATCCGCTTTTGCCGATCGCAAATGATGCAGCCTTGAATCTCCACAATATCACATCCACGCTCCCATCAAACGCGTCTCCGTCTCCATGTAGTAAATTAAGATATGCGGACAGCGATATAATGTTCTGCTTTTGAGGGCGAGGTGGGGAGGAGGGGGAAGAAAACCCGCAAGAAAAAGATGAAATGTTTTTCCCGGTACCTGCCTTATATTTTCAGACCTCCGAGCACCATCCTGTCTTCCAGCTGCCACACAGAAGGTAGGGTTGCGGAGTTGGATGTGTTTATGCGTGTGTTTGTGTGACTGGCCGTGGGAAGCGTGCAGACGGAAGCAGCGCTGGTTTCTCCAAGAGCGGCTCTCTAATGTCTGCTAGAGAGTAATGTTACAGACGCACGATCTCTCGCTCTTACGATATTTCTACATTTTAAACGCAACGATCATTTCCCTTCCTTTTTAAATGAAATATTAATGCATAATTCTCCGGCGTCGGGAAATGTACGGGACTCACAATGTACACACTCTGATGCACAGCAATTACCCACTCAGATATCATTAGTAGGCTAAGCCGGTAGGAAAATAATTAGCGCTGATCCAGTCTTTAACCTTCAGAAAGCGTAGTTGGAAACACATTGTTTACAACGCTCATTGATGAGACGTAAGATCGACTAAAGCTAAGTTCTGTCAACTGTATTTTAATAGGATTTCAACCATGTTTGTTTACTTTGTCATTTACTGTCTATATAACCTATGCAGCCTGTCACCTCTAAATAAAAATGACATATAGAAGTAAGTGTTTTGATGACATGCTGTCTGCGATTTCATTTGATTACGCTCTTTCTATACAAACCAAGAACAACTAAATACCCCGAAGTCAATTTGTCATCATATAACCTGTTTCTTTGAAATGTCAGTTCTGAATTCTTTGCAAACTTGCTCTAAATGTCATGGTTAGATCTTAATCCACACTCGTGGCCTAAGGTCTTCCAGACATGTGACCTGTACTATTCAAGGCTGGGTTGTTTTTGTCCCGAGAAAAGAGGACAGTTTTGTCCTTAAGACCCAGGTGTGGTTGACAGTGTACCGCCAATGTGTTAGAGACTCGTTTATAAACCCGCACTGGGACATGTTTGTGTAGGTTTAGTGGAAACTCCTGATTATGTGAGAGGCTCGACTAAAAGATTTAAAGTGTGTGGGGCATTTTTTTGTTGTTTTTGGTCACACTGACTGTTTCTACTTCTAAATGGGGCGCTTTGGTGTTCCTAATGGGCAAAAATGTAAATTGCAGGCTAATATCCACTAAGAAACTAAATAATGCAACGCAGACAAGATGAAGATTTACACCCACACTTCTTCTGCTGGGAGGTATGACGTCATCGGCACTTCATGCCGACGCTGGTTTAGCTGCAACAGCTGTGACTTAAAGGTATAATGAACATTTTCTCTGATTCCTTTTCCAGAAGTTTATAGAGGGATATATTACCCCCCTCCCCTCCCTCCACTGACTTTGTTTCAACAGTTATTTTGCTCTCTGTCAGTATAATTGCCTTATTGACTTCATATATCCTTAAAATGCTGTTTCCCTCCATGTCACTGATAATAAGTCAAAGGTTATGAGAAAAGTCAAAGGCCCATCTTGCGATGAGGTCTATGTGACTGACACCAAGTCATAAACAGGAAAATGGAAAAAAAACTCTCTAAAGGTCAGTCTACTGATGCATCACCTGGGAATACATGTACATTAATAACAGCGGTATTAATATCAATGGTGATTCCAATATAATCTAAAAAATAGCTTATAAATACAGATCACTGTCTACACTCAGAAAAAAAGGGTAAATATTTGTACCTTTGCTTGTCACTGGGGCTGTACCCTCAAGGGTCTGCCAATTGTACCCTTAGCTGTAGGTAATTATACATTTTAAGGTACAGAAATGGACTCTGAGGAACATTTCTGTACCATTTATGGTACATTAATGCTGTTTGTACCTTTGGGATGTTCTCAGAGTCCCATTCTGTGCCTTAAAAGGTACAATTACAAGGGTACAGCCCCAGTGACAGGCAAAGGTACAATTTTAACCTTTTTTTTGGAGTGTATATGTAAGGGAACCCTACAATAAAGGTATATTTCTGTGGCATTTTCTGCTGTAATACGTTGCCTAGTTGGACACATTGCTGACGCTGTGGCCTGTCGCATATTTTATGCGTACGCCGTAATAGGCAGTGCCGGAATACAATTCTTAAGGACGCAGCCTGGTGTCCAGACAATAAGGTTTAAAAATACCTTAGTACTTAAAGGCCCTGAGACCAGAACTAATTATAGTTGGTCTTACGGACAGTGTAAGTCTTCTGAAGGGGGTATAACGGCAGTGACGTGGATGGTAACGTGTGGAGTATGAGTCGTCCTTGCATTTCGTGACACGAATTAGGAGGTGAGGGGAGATGCCCGACTTTTGTGGCCGCGATGTAGTGGAAGGAGCTGGTGGTGACCGAGGTGGACTGCTGTCTTAGTCATGTCGATGGAATGAAGGCCACCTGGGGGAGCTGTCTCGTATGAGACACTGCCGTACTAGATGAGAGCGGGGTTGGCCCGGCCCTCCATACGCAAACAGCGACAGAGCAGTCTCTCCCGACGCGCCCACGTTGCCGAACGTTCGCCTGGGAGCTGCATTGCGTAATTTGGTTCTCTCTCGAGGTGCGTACGTGATCCGTGGGACTGCCGAAACGGCCTCCCCAGCACATCCCCAGACTTGCTAATATTATCTCTCCGGCTGCAGGCAAACTCACAAGCCAAACTCCCCCCCCCACCCTCGGCCACCCACAAGAACCGCTCTTCATGATAACACACCCAAAACCAGCACTGCTGAGTGCAAAGATTTGGGAGTGTACCATGTTTCCCAAAAGTGCAGGGGGGGGGGGAGCACTTCTTGACCCCTGTTACCGGCCTGTCCCTGCTTATACCCACACGCAATGTGTCAGCTGAACCTCAGTGTCCCATTTTGTCTAGGAAAAACAAGTTGATTCCCAATGCAAGGCGTCTGTTCCCCATATCATCATGCTCGCTTATTTTTTTTTTGAGTCTCTGTGGAAATTCAGAGGCACGAAAGAAGCAGTTTCTTAGGTTTGGTTCGTGTTGTTTATCGTATATCATCTCAGCAGTGAATCAAAGTTAACAATAGTCAGTGTCTTTTATGGTCAGTTCCAGGTACACGATGCATGGGGTCTTACACCGTGGTGGAATGTGGTTCGTGTTGGTCATAATGCAGATGAGAAGTGATAAAGAAAATATGAATAATGAGACACTATATGGCCAGAAGTGTGGGGACCCCCCTATTAATTAGACAGATTGGCTAATTAAACCACATCCATCGCTGACACAGGTGTATAGTTAAGGGCACGGTCACACAATCTCCTGTAACAATCGTTAGGAGCAGAACAGGTGGTCGTGCAGAAGAGGTTAATGACTTCCCACTTGGCACCGTCATTGGGCACCATCTTTCCAACAAGTCAGTTTGTCACGTTTCTCTCCTGCTAGAGCTGCCCTGGTCAACCACAAGTAAAGTGACAGTTGTGAAGATGTCAGGGGGTAAGTTCAGCTGCCACACAAGCTCACGGAAAAGGACCTGATCACCCAACAACAATACCCAACCAGAATGGCAGCAGATCCCACCAGCGATGTCCCAACATCTAATGGAAAGTCTTCCCAGAAGATCAGAAGCTATTATAGCAAATAAGGGTTAGCCAGCTTCATATTAATACCCTTTGATTCAGGGTGAGATGTCGAACAAGGTGAAGTCCACAACCTTTTGGCCATATTGTGCATTAACAGGATGATATGTCAATACTTGGCCATTAAGACAGACAAAGAATCAACTTGCGATGGGAAGGAGCGTGGAGCATGCGGTGATTTGGGCTTGCTGTGAAATTTATGGCAGAACGCATGTGGGGTGTGACCATCGCAACAGGCCAGGTTTAGAAGCTCCCAAACATGGTAGAAAAACAGAGAATTATAGCATGTTTGTGAGAGCAGTGGGAACAAGGCCTCAGGGAAGTGGGCGAGGGGAGAATGAAAAGTGCATGCAGATGAAATAAATCTGGAGGGTATAGTGACAGTCTGAAAGGTGTTAGAACTGTAATTGATTCCTGTTTATGATGCAGGAGCTGAATTCTGTCAGCTAACACATCCGGGACTGCCTTTTCCTCTGCGCCTTTGCTGCCTTTGGCATGTCTGCATTTGACTACACATCTCACTGAACATGTAAGTGTTTGTGTAGGTTTAGTAACTGCTGGAGGTTTGGAGCGAAAGCGAAGGAGAGTATATTTCGGTGCTAAATTTAGAGCTCTGTTTGAGGCAGTACCATGGGTGGCCACTAGGTGGCATAGTGTTTAAGGAGGTGGCCTTGTTTTCAGAGTGATTCCTGGGTTAAGTCCCAGCAGGGTTTCAGCTGTGGTGCCCTTGAACATGATATCTGACCTGAATCGCTTTGCTAGAACATACATTTTTGGTAAAGCATCACCTGGGCAACCAAATAGAGTGCTGTGCATCTGTAATTTTCAGCAGGAATTTCCTGCAAGAGCGAGACTGCCCCATGTTATCTGGGGCTGCAGATACAGACACAGGCCTCTGCTATCAGTGCTGGGCCACCTCTGCAGCGATGATAAGGAACCTCCTGTCTTCATTTACACCAACGGTGGTCTGGTTGACTCGACAGGGGTGGTCCTGTATTAGAAAAACATCAAATATGGCATATGTTTTGTAAAAAAATGTTTACTTTTTTTTCCAGAATCTGCCAAAAAGGCTAATCAACATACAGCTGAGAATCTCTACTTAATTTCAAAGTGAACAGGTTTTACCGAAAGGCGTCTTCTGCGAGGGATGTGCCCTCATTATTTTCATATTTTCATACTGGCTTGCATTTGAAGGCTCCTGTGATGTGTGTCGTCTGCAGCCTGTAGACCTTGCAGGCAGTGTTCCCAAGCGGGCAGCAGGCTAAATGTGCAGATAAATCCACGGAAATGCAATTTCCTCGCTTTGTGTTGGGGGAGACGGAGGCTTGAAGGTTTTTGTTTGACAGCTGTGTGTGACAAACACCAACAGTTAATCATTTTCTTGCCCTAAAGCGATATATATATTTAACTCCGCATTCTTAATAATTTAGCGGAAAATACAGCAACTACGGATAAATGACCCCAAATAACCCCCACTCCCCCCTCCCCCCCCTGCCCGGCAAAGCACCCAGTGATTTTACGACTGAAAAACACTGCAAAGCGCTTCATGCCTCACGCCAGCTGCTGCATCTAAATCGTTTGCAGTGCTGCGTCCAATTTCAACGCGCCATCTCATTCTTGAAATGCACAAACGAGTCGGGAGGGAAGGGCGTCGTCCCGATATGTTCTTAACCTACAGTGTTCAGGACACCTATGTCAGAATTATCTGTGTATAAATACAGACAGACTCATAGAAAGATGGATGGATGGACAGACGTACGGACAGACTGACAGTTGATGTTGTGATTGGCTGAGGTGAAATCTGTTTGATCATATGCGTGAGGTAATATGCTACATTACCCTGGATAATGGGGCCTACAGAGCAGGTCAAGAGCAGCTGTGTGACCAGCATTGAAGCCCGAGGCTCTACTACACGAGGTCGTCTTGTCCCAGCTTCATTTGTTGCAGGCCGGTGTTGAGTTCGTCGCCTGATTTATTGTTTAATCATCCCAGGGCTTTCGGATCTCTCCCTCTCTTTCTCTCTCCACTCCTCCTCTTTCTTTCTTTCTTTTTTTTCCCTGGGAGCCAGTGTACTTTTATTCTGGGGCAGGGCGGTCGCAGTGCACCCGAGCGCTAAATTCACCCGGCTTTAAGAGCGCAGTTAAAGGCCTTATTAGGAGGATGGATGAGGCGGAGAAGCGCAGGCGGCACGGGGCTGCGGGGGAGATTCACAGCTTTTGCTGTGCTGGCCTGTGGCTCCTTGACTCAGCTTTCTGTCCAGAACCTGCTGGATTGATAATGGATAATGACACTACTGGAGCGAGGCGTATATCATGTGGAACATGTACGTGTTGGGGGGAGGGGCTTGTGGGTCAGCAGGTTAGGCCTGTTAGTGTGATCAGAAGGTTGATGGTTTGAATCCCGTCCTCAGCAGAACAGTCACATGGTCATTTGGCTCCTGAACAAGCGCCCCCCCCCCCAAAATAAAATAAGATGGGGGTATCAGACAAATGGCTGACCCCCCACTCAGACTCTAAACCTCTCCCTTACCTGTGTGTGTGTGTCTTGAAGAGCATGCTGGTATATGCAAAAAGCAGCATTCCAATGTACTTTTACAGATAAAGCATCCTTTTATTTCATAACCTTGAATGCTATCCCAGGTTTGGGCCCAGACGGAGGACCAATGCAAGTTGCAAGATATTCTTGTTGCCCCTAAGCTACAAGATTCCTTGTAATGAGCCTGATCCATTAAATGGCATCACATAAATTGAAGGGAAGATACTTAGTAACCAAAAAACAAAATAGTCATCCAGCCTGGCGGAAGAATCAGTCATGTATTGGGTACAAATCGAGTTCCGCAGCCAATCATACACCTGTAGAGACTGGAAACACCGGTCACGGTTTGGTCAGGGACTGATGTAACCTGGGGTAACATTGGTGCTGAGCTGGGTGAACTGGGTGAACCTAAATTATGAGCTGGTATGGAATGGGGTTGAGGGGAAAAGGAGGGGTCCAGAGAGCAAGCTAGGTGGGTATGTGACCCTTTGGTGTCTTATTAACATAATCCCCGAATAATGGATTCTGATTGGCTGCTGATCTATCCTGTCATCCTCGGGGTTCTTCTCACAAATGTAAAAGGACTTGCTGGGAATGTGGTGACATCACTCAATTGAGCGTAAAATGATCCTCAAGCTAATTTCATCAGGAAGATCTGACAACTATTTTTATTTTTTACATTCTTGTTTTATCTCCAGTTTATTTTATGAGAATAGAGGCACAGAGCAGCTTTTTTAAGGGTTAAATGGAGTTTTAACGAGTCCAGCAGGACTACAAATTAAGACTGACTGTGGGTGGCAGCGTTGACTGCAGAGCAAAATATGCATTAAGCAGCAAGGATCCCATCCTGGGGGGAAGCAAATTTTGCTGGGATTCCCAGAATGCTTTGCATGGCAGACTCGAATATGAAATGTATGCAAGGAATTGGTGTTAAATCCGGGAAGGCTGAGCATGATGTCATGTTACAGATGACTAGAAGGGTCTTAAATATTAACATGCTGAGACTTCTGAGGCCTCTCTGGAGCTTATTAGTATGGCTTCTGACAGAGTCTTCATTCTAACAACGGTCAGCGTCTGTCAGTTTTACCTTGTTAAATCTTCAGGTTTTCTGGCCGGAGATCGATCATGTCTCCTGAACATCTTCAATGTTGATAAGAGTCAGTGGCATAACAGAGTTAAGAAATGGGAGATTTAATACTGTGCAGCATGAAAATTGGCTGGAGATTCCATGCCTGTGATACTATTTTTTTTGTGGGAATCTGTGGGCTCTTTGACACTGAGGCCGTGAGACAACGTCCCTCGCCAAAGTGTTCCTGCTGGTTGTCCGAGCTACGTGCTAAATGAGGAATGCATCTCTGGGGGGCGGCACGAGAAATTGCAAGGAAATAAATCCCGACGCTGTGTGTCCTCTGATACCACCAGGGCACCTAAATTAGTGTGCCGCTTCTGTGACCTTCCGGGAATTCACCAACATCCCCCAAGGGAGGAAACAGTGCCGTTTTAAATGATTTTTGTTCTTCTTTTGTCTTTGTTAACATTATCCTCGGTTAGGATAGATTCTAGAATGTCTCGTTTCTGTCTGTTCCTCTTTACTATTTGCTAAAACAAGAAGTGAGCATACAGACCGAAGGCTGTATGTCAAGGGGAGGGTCCCAACGAAAGCCACAGTCATTTCATCCGAGAATAAGCGGTGATGACAATAATAGGCAGCTCTACTTCAGAGCCCGTCGTGACTAAGCAGTCAAGTGTATCTTGGTCCACGATCGGAGTAACCAGCCGAGAGGCAATATTTCCCCCCCCCCCCACCCCCCAGCAGATTCCGCCACGTTTTATCACAGCCAGATCAATACCGGCTTTCTGAAGCCTGTCCTCACCGAGGCTGTGAGATTTGTTACCAGAATGATCGAACGCTTGGGTGAATGTTTAGGTTTTATGTGATTGGTCAGATTTCAGGCCAGAGTGAAACGTTCAAAGGCAGAATGCAGTCGAGGTCATTTGCTGACGTAGAAAGGCACCGATACAATAAAAGTGGGTTTTGCGGCATTTACAGGGGCGAAAGGGGATCGCTCTTGGTGATATGAGTCCTTCAGCTCAATTCTTGGTGATATGAGTCCTTCAGCTCAATTTATAATATAAAACAAATCTGTTAAATTAAGAACAGATGTGCTATAGTGAGAAAGTCTGTTTCTCTGTCTTTTTTTCAGATGTCATTTTTCCCAAAGATACTCTTTTCCAAAAATACTCTTCCTCTCTTTAAATGGGTAGGCAATTAAAATGCATTGTGATACTTTACACTCGACACTACATGTGCTGCTGCCAGACAGCGTCTTCTGCAAAACGTCAGATGGCTTCTTAATTTTTATTTTTAAGTATTACTTACTGTACTGATCATCTGGAGGATTTTAACCTTCTTAAAAAATTTGGCGCACGGAACGTTCCACTGTAAAATGATAGTGTTATGCTCCTTAGATGCCTGGAATTTGGTGTTAATTTTACAATACTTAACCAAGTAAATTATTTACACTTTAAGCATGTTTACAAAAAATACTCTACAGATGTGGAAGAAAAATTGAAAGTTAGTTGAGGTCGGGTGCATTATGGGATTGTCGTTCTGTCTTAGGCTTAAGGCACAAAGATACTGTTGCACTGTGGGATTGTTATTCTGTCTTAGGCCAGGAGATACTGTTTGTTTTGTAGACCTGTTACATATTCTGCAGTGAACATTTCTTGAATATCCTGTTTTTGTGTAAATTAGCTAGACAGGAAAAAAATGAAGGAGCATGTCTGGATATACTATTTACTTTTTAGCTTAGTTTTAGTCATATTTTAGAAAATGAGTAGAATCACTCACCGCTGATAAATGGCATGCAGTCAGTGTTTAATCGCACTTTTGCAATTTAATCGCCTATGCATTTAGGGTTCTCTGGTGACCCCGTGACATATAACCCCAGGTTGGAAGATGTATGAATGGATGGGAGAAATGGACTAAAGCGCCCCCTGCAGCGCAGTGTTCCTCCCCAAAGCGGCAGGTGTTTCCTCTCATATTTGATTCAGTGGAAGAGCGCCCCCTAGTAGGTCATCAGTAGCTCTTCCGCCAACATGGTTTTCCTATACTGCCTGTCCAACTCTCAATTTACAGTGTGTCTTGGCGGATTAAAAAACACTAACACAGGAAGCACTGCTTCACAGCTTGAAGCTGCTGAATTATGCCAGTTCCATAGCATTTCTCGTTCAGCAGTAATCAGCTGGTGTTTGTGTTTATAATGTGAGGGTCACCAACTCCAGCCCTGGGGAGCTGCAATCATGTACATTTTTGGGTTTCTTCTCATTTAACACACCTGATTTCACTTCTCTGCTAATTACCACTCAATTTCTTGAGCTCAATCAAGTGCGGTGGATCAGGGAGTAGGCTAAGCTGTGCAGGACTGGAACTCTGCTGAACCCCAGATATAATGTATACTTTTGGTACATGTCATTTATAAGCTACTTTATTTGCCATTTGTACAAGGCATGTATGAATTCTGGTTTTCATATGCGTAGTCTTCTTCTCCATCAGAGACAGTTGTTATGAGCTAGCGTGCTGAATTCTCAGTGCAGTTGAGGTTAAAGGCTTTGCTCAACAGGGATTTGAACCTATGACTTTCCAGACATGGCCACAAATGCCTAACCATTGAGCTACGTGTAATCAGTGGAGTTATATAAGTGTTTCTTCTGTGTTGGGTTCTGTTGTATAATAGGGTGGGCTGTTCCAACCATGATGCGTCAGTCTATGTTTATATACTTGAATGAAGACATGTGTAAGAAACAGTTTTTTTTCCCACTGTTCTTATGTGTGTGGGCACCTGGCTCTACGATAAACCTGCTGACTTTGAAAAGGAAACTAATGAAAGGCATAAAAATTTAATTCTCCTGATGGATTGCACTGCAGCATAAAGAAGCCGTACAGACTCCATTTTTCTTCTGAACATGCCGAAATGTATTTGCAATGTTGAGATGGTATATTAAAAAGTGACTCTCTTCAGGCAACCAAAAAATGATTACTTTCCATTGATTTCCTGTAAGGGCACGTTGCTGCTAATGCTTAGCTGCTGAATAATCCTTGTAATGCTGCAGCTTCTCCAGATGGGGGCACCACAACATCATACAGAACTGAAAGGCTTTCGAACGTCCGTTTCGAGACACTCAGACTCGCCTGAGTCTGGAATCTGGGGACAGATATCAAGCTGACAAAATAAAACTGCTTCTGTACATGTGTTGAGTGGAGCTCTGTCACTAGTTTATGGTTACAGATGGTTTTAACTGCTCATACCAGCATCAAATAGGAATTCTTAACGAATTTGCTGAGTATTTTGATTTAGGGGAACAGAACTGTGGTTTAACGGTGCAAGGATTAACCTCATGAAGGATGTCACAATGATTACATGAAGAGCTGGGAAAGGAGCTTGTGAATGTGAATTACGTTTCTAATAGTGTGCGTTTCCAGCACTAGAGAACGGAGAACACCTTGGGAGAGAATGTCCAGCTACAGGGGAAATCCGGCAGACATATGGCGATCACAGCGAGGGAGCGAATCTCTCTCAGCTGGTACACGCGGCACTGGCTGCTAGCTGTTTCTCACCTCCAGCGGGATGCCTAATGTGTGCACTCTAGTTGAAATGATCCTGCGGTGATTATTGAGTGATGTGTTAAGCTGTGGGGGGGGTTGGCATAGCAACCGAGAGAGAGCCCCGGGGGAGGGCGGAGTTTAAAGTACAGCCTGCCCGATAGGCCAGAGGTTGAGATTCAGATTGGTTTACTTGTTCTCAGCATTGTAAAAGCAAGTTGTCCTCTTTAGATCTTCATTTAACCAGCTAACACCTGCTGTTCCCTCAGCTATGAGACGGCCATCTGGTGTTCCCGGTCTACCTCGCCCTGAGAAGCTAGTTTGTGTGCTTTGTAGAAGGAGCTGAATTCATTCACAAACCTCTTCTTTCCTCTTGTTTTCTGATTGGCCCTAATCTTGACCTTGGAATTATGGGGATTTCTGGCCATCTGAGTATATAGACACTGACACATCTGTGGATTTAACTAGAAGTGGTATTCCTGCTTTTTTTTATTTTCTGCGGGAAATCTATCACAAATAAGGCTTCAATGTTATGTAGTCATACTTCCTCCCAGGTGGTGTTTATGTAGACATTGTCCCTCAGCCCACTAGGGGGCACTGTTAGATAAAACCCTACTGTTTATTGATCAACCCCTGGCAACTAAAAAGGAATTGACCTTGTGAGGACTTACCCTTGTGTGTCAGTCATTTCAAATGATACCACATTATTCTGCATGATGCAGTGATGATATACCAGTATACCTGACACAGTATTCCAGAAAAGGATGCTTCCTTTTGACCTTGCCTGATCTAGTCACATACATAAATATATTTGCAAAGCACTGTCCGCAAATATATAAAACACAGCAAAAGTACACTTTTAGAAGATGCAAATGTAGTATAACTTTCAGCTTACTCATGTTTTTTGCCAGTATACTGCATTGCTGAGACTCAGAATAGTGTGTATTTTTGAGACTCGGAATAGTCGAGTGTATCTAAACCAGTTTTGAGTAATCAGAGTATTTTTTAGTAACGTTATTCATATCTGTTTGTGGTGTTACCTACGCTTAATTGTGTGCATTTATTTTATAAACAAATGTAATTTTAGCTTGTATTGTTTTATTGTATTGGATTTCATTCTCGTATTTTTATCATTTCAGTAGCAAAGTCTGGAGAATACGCAGATTTTTATCAAAAGAGTAGAGCAGATACTTATTTCATTTTCAGCGGAGATGCAGAGTTTGGGATTTTATAATCCCTTTAACAGACAGCTATCATTTGTGTAGAGCCCCCATGCCACTTTGATGGCTATGACACCTAAACTTTATCCAATATCTCTATGGGACAACCCAAGTTCTTTTATTTATATAGTTATTTATGGTTTAAGGTTTGAGATGTTGGCTCTCACTTAATTGGTATGAGTGTCGGCTGTTCTTAACAACCCAGTCCTCAGGGACCCCAGACCACATTTTTGCTTCCTCCCAGCTCCCTGTCTGGGGTCCCTGAGGACTGGGTTGGGAACCAGTGGCTTAGAGAAATGATTTCGATTTGATTTTTGCTAGAATTATCAAACACAACCAATTTCCAAAGTCACTTCAAATAGCACCTTTAAATGCTCAGCATAGTCATGGAATTAACATTGCCATACATTAGCAGCACACAATAAACCCAACACATTTACAAAGTCCAGCTGAATGCTCGCTGAAAGTTCACAGTATAAAAACTAACACGCCCCCCTGGTGAGGCCTGGTAACGTGGCTCGGGAGCGGTGAGACCCGACATGGAAGCGGCCGCTTCGCTCTGCGAGCAAACAGAG
>JAOYFF010000049.1:5154363-5199729 GCA_025773925.1 Cryptomyrus ogoouensis
TTATTAAACTAACTACCTGGGAGAACTGAAAACACGGCCTGGATTTGGAATCGAGGTCCAGATTTGAAGAACCCTGCCTTAGAGGAACTGAAAAAAATGGAAGGAGGAGACCTTTAAGGCTACCTGAAGATCTATGTTTTCATGTAAAAAAAATCATTAATTAGGAATTAACGTGAGGCTGGGCTGTGTAGTGAATGTGTATTATCCTGAGGTGAGCTACAGAGATTTGCTGTATGGGAACCCTGGAACATCTTTCTCAGTTGGCTGTCCTTCACAGGCAGCCCCACTTCCTGTGCAGGTGTCGGTCATGTGATCTTTCATTTCCTGTGCCTCACCTCCTGGACAGACTGTTCAGGCAGAGGCCAGCAATCTTGTGTCCCCATCTTAACTCCATGGGCTATACAGATTTAAAGCCTAAAAGTGACCCAATGAAGTTTTACATGAATCAAAAAAAGATGTTTAAGAAAGTTTGGGCGGTCTGTGACTTAGCATGTTAGGATACAGTGGCTGCGATCTCGGATTCATGTCCCCTAGTCACATGGGTGTCAATTATGGGGGGGTTGTAACCCCTCCAATAATCAAAACCAGCCAATAAAATCCCCCGGACCCCCTTAAATAGGTGGACACCTCAATCCCCCTCCACGCTCAACCCAAAGATATGCCCTTACCCAGTCAGCAGAGTGATGTCTTCATTGGGCCCCTGAGCAGGGTCCCGAACCCCAGTTGCTGTAGGGACTGGCTGACCCTACGTTCTGAAAAATGTATGTTGCCTCAGATAAGTGTCTGCTAAATTAATAACTGTAAATATAAAAAGCAAGTTATCAGTTTATTGCATACAACATGCTACATTTATTTTACAGAGTTCTAGGTCATTTTTAATGTGCCTTTCTGCCGTTCTGTAGTGTTTCACTCATCATCAGTAGCTGTATTTTTACGAGCTTCCAGCAGGTTTGTGTTAAACTATTTAAAATATTTTTTTTCCCTCTGAAACTCAGCCCTCTCCGCGGTGACTCTGCCAAACGGCCTGCCACAGGCTGAATGCTGCAGTTAATGCCAGTCAGAACCTGGCACAGTCTTCGCTCTGGCACTGGAAGAGAAGCTCGCATCAAAAATGACAAACGTGTGCGGCCTGTGAGAATCTTAGCCCGAAGGTCTTTGCCGCAGAAATTAATCTACGTTCTGGATGATTGGGGGTGTGGCTTAAAGTATTGACACCGTAGTTTAAGGTAATTATTCCCTAAGCTTATAGTCTTATGTTGAAGATTTGCTGCATAAAAACACAGACGGATGACCTTGTAGCAAAAAAATGTGGTTCAGCTGGTTATTACGCTCTTCTTGTGATCAGAAGGTCGTTGGTTCATATCCCAAGGTTGGCAGAGGGATTTCGCAGTTTGGCCCTAAACCCCCAAATTTATCAAGGGACGCTTTGACCCTACTTAAAAAAAAATGAATCCCGCTTTGAATAAAAGTGTCTTGTAAGTAAATAAAAAATGTAAAGTCATGGGTTTCGTCTGTTGTGAATTTAATATAGACAGGCACAGCATATGGTTAATGGTGCGTAGCTGGTTTGGAACCACTGGGTCGAGATCCAAGCTTAGATTATAACAGCATCAGCACTGCAGTGATGCTCATGCCCAGTGCTCTGGGGTAGAGTAGCTAAAGTATGCATAGATCTATGCTAGATCAGCATGTTCCCATTCTCCACCCTGCCTGATTCAACCCGAAAGCCCCCAGCTCGCTGTGACTCGCTAGAACCTCAGGTTCTGTAAATGCGGTGAGTTTATCATCCAGCTGGGAAATAGCAGACCACAACTATACCAGCCCGACCACGCCTTTACTTTTTCAGGCGGAATCGACATGTTTCTTTGCGAATGACCTCGATTCACCCAGTGACCCAGAGATGCGTGATACACCACCACCCCTGCTTGGGGACCACCCACAGTATCTCCTCTACCATTGGCCCACCTCATCTCTGTATGAGATTAATAACAGAAGCGATATGTTTCCTGTCCGTTTCTTTTCCAAAGTAGCTACGGTTTGTTACTGTTTTCCTGTGAGTTTTGTCTTGGCATTAAAATGACGAAAGGAACCTGTAAGGAATGTTTCTGGACCATCTGGTCTCTGTGACATCGTACAGGCAATACTCACTGCCCCAGAGCATGCTCAGAACCGATGGTACCTGGGCGGGAATGCATGTAAACATAACACAAAACAAATCATGCAAATCGCTGGCCCATCTAGCGTCTTTGAGAGGCGTTGTCTGCAGGTGTGAAGCACTCTGTGATGGGGGCCGTGAAAAAGGGTGTTAATGAATAAAATAATTATCCCCTTAGAATAATAATCATCTCCATTGTGTGACACAGGCACACTCATCTGATTAATATGTGAAAAGCATTTGTTGGGCAATATAAAGCTCTCATTTGTTTAGTTTTGTTTTTGTTGATCGCTGCTGCCTGTGTCGCCTCTAGCTTTAAACGAAAGTTAGATTGTCGTGTAGGGAGATTCCTAACCTTCAGCTGAAGTCCCCTTAAATGTCGCTTCTGATTAAGGAAAAATTGCGTCTATTTAAAGGAGCACAAGTTCTAGACATTCAGGTTTTGATGAGTCTTAATTCAATTTTAGAACCAGTGGGAAAAAAAAATGAGTCACACTAGCAAAGCATTGTGGGAGAAGGTGTCCCTCTGGAGTGAATTAGGGGCTTAAGTTGCGGGTGTGCTGTCAAGGACGGAGTGCAGCACACACGTAAATCTCGGCTGATCAGTTTAAGCGATACTTTCTGAAGGGTTTATGCGGTTTTTCAGAACAGCCCCAGGGAAATTCCCATAAGATGGTGCATTTTGTCATTTGTCACTTACGGTCAGCTTGCTGATTTAGATGATAGAATGCTTAGGTGGACAAACAAGACAATTTTCTTGCATTCCAGGGTTTAGTTTAGCCCCAGAATGGTGGGCGGGCGGGACGGGGGACGGTGGGTGACAGAGGAGTGCTGCTACCTCCCACCTATAGATGGCGCACATTCTCTCCTGGTTATTGATTTATTGATCTCAAACTTACGGTGGATGACAAAGCAGGTACCGTCTAGCATGTAGGCACCAAGCCTGTGACCTTTACGAAACTCTCAAAGTGCTTAAAAAATGACTGTGTGGTATCTAGGGGCATTTCACATCCCCTTATCAAATCACATCTGCTCCTCACTTTAATTCCCGTGGCGTGGCGACGGCAGCTACTCATGAATATTAATGCTGATCCCAAAACACAGGGACCGATATGGGTGTGTCATTATGCTCTAAGTTCAATTACTTACGACGGTGGCTCAGGAAATTAAAACGGCAGGATTTAATTGCGAAAACAAATTAAACGCTGCCGCCACCTAAAAATAAAGGCCGGGGCTCCCAGTATGTGCAGAAATGGAGCGTTTATTGTAGCGCGGCCCAGAGCAGGACGAATGGTAGGCGCGGCGGAGCTGCGGGCAGAAAATAAGCAGGGACGTTTATTTATGATCTGTCCAGATTTTGCCCTTGTAAGCGAGAACGGGCTGGAAGAACTGCAGACGTTTGTCTAAAAAGTTAAAGACGGATTATTAAGTGTTACTGGAAGGCACAAACAACCTATATTGTGTTACGGAATATGCGGGGAAGGTTCTGGACCTAACACTTGATCACCTGAACCCACACACTTTAATGTAAGAGATGAAGAAATGTGTGTGTGTGAGGGGAGGTTATGTATATATTACAATGTAGGGCCCCAAATGTCGTGACGTTGTGGGAGCCATTTTTTTGGTCCCCAAAAGGGGAAACTTTCATAAAAATCTCTGAGTGCAATCAAAAAACTCAAAAAGCCAAAAGTCTTGTATTTTGCTTGGTTACTTATAGTTAAGGTTAGGGCTGGGTAGGGGTTAAGGTTGTCATTGCTGGGATTAGGGTTTTGCCCAAAGAAATGAATACAAATGTGTGTGCGTATGTGTGTACTTATATACGATGCACAATATACTGTATATTTATATACTGTTTATAATCAATAATATTATTTAAAGGAGTGGTACTACAGGAGCAGGCAGGAAAGCTGAGACTGAATTCGGTGGATTTTCGCCTGACTGGTGAGCGACGTACTTGCTTAAATATCTGCTAAACGCTCACAGTTCACAGGCTCTCGGCTTATCGCCGTCTCAGACACACCCCGTGGGCTGTTCACTCTGCGTGAGCCTGTTTCTTTTTCATCTGCTAGCTTGTGTTTAAGCCTCAACATGCAAAGTGGCGACGTGCAGGCCGTAGCCCCCGGGAGGAGCGATTAATATGATTACTAATGGGCGTCTATCAACGTCGCCGTCTCCTTTGTCTGGCCTCGTTGTCATTTGCGATTGTAGCTTCTGATATCATGACTGGTTCAAGGGCATATACCAAATAAACCTATGGACTAGCGATAGGAGGAATACTGAAATAGCTAAATACACCAGAGGCTTATTGACTGGTACTCAGACACCCAAATGGTGGAGATGTGATGTCGGTCTTGTAGGAGACGATCTGATTCAGCAGATGGAAGATCTTAGATACTGGGGTTTTTGCTTAGTTCCTGGGATACAGACGGGGGCGTAAATTGTCAATAATCAAAACCAGCCAGTACAACCCCCCCCCCCCTCCATGTTCAAACCAAAGTTATGCCCTTGGATACAGGGATGCTTTGGCTAATCAGAGGTCCTGATGGATCTGCTTAATCTGCTGGTGGAGATGGGGTGTGGTCAGTAAGCAGAATATGGCAGCCTAAAGGTTTTGGGTAGAACATCTGGATAGGTTTGATTAGTTGCATCCTAAAATATAGGAAATCGATTCAAAAGCTTGTACTGATGTTTGGTGAGACGGGAGGCTCCGGCTGTACGGTGAGGTGGGAGCTGCAAGAAAAATAAGGTTTAAGATGAAGAGCAGCAGGCTGAAGGGTGCTGCTCTTCCACATGCGCAGCGGGACTGTTGGAGAAACCCATGTTTACTAAGGAGGCAAGCAAAGCCTGCCAGCTTTCAGCCAGTTTTATATTTCGAATTCCGGCGGCCAGGAGGGACCTGCCTGCCTGTCCCCCCCCCCCCATGGAAAGGAGGTGGGCTCCTTTGGGATTTAAAGGAAAAGCCGGCGATGAAGACGGGCTGGCCAGCCGGATATATAAAGCCCAATCGTAATTCCCGTCGGCTGGGGAAGATGACTGACCTAAAATCGGGATCCTCTTTTTTTCTCCATCTCTGCTCAGGCTGCCGGATCTGAAGGGCTTTAAAGTCTGAGCTTTCAGTATCCAACGCCTTTTTAAGATGCTGTGGCCCTAATTGGGTAAGGGGTTATTTTAAAAAAAGGGAAAAATGGGTGGAATATTTGCTGCTGGAAACAGCTTCTTTATGGCTATGCTTTCAGTCATAAATAGCCCCGTGCGAGAGCTTAAAAATGAACATCGTTTTTCATACCAGTCTGACAGTAGACTGTCTAAGGTGTAAGTGTAAGGAAGTAAAATTTGCCTGTGTTACTGTGTGAGTGTGTCACACTGGATTTTTTTTCAGTGTGTGTCATGAAAATATGAAAACTAAACTGAGGTGTGTTTGTCCAACCAGCTGGGGTTAGGGTGTGTTCAAAATCTCCAGGTTAACTTTTCTGATAACTGATTGGTCCATTCAATCTGTCAATCAGACACTCCCCCCTTTGTGATTGGTTCATCCCCCTTAATCTGCACTGCAGTTTTCTTCCTTAAATATTATTGACATGGCATGAATCTTCAACCTTTCACACATTTACCAACCATGTTGCCTGCACTGTATATACATTTCTATTCTCGTGATTTAACTTATATGTATAGTCATTATGTGTAGCATTTAGTGTTTGTGACTCTTATGGATGCCAGTCCTGTTTAAAGAATATTTGTTAAATGGATTATTAAGTGATCAGAGGATATTGTCTGGCAACCACACAGCACCTGTTAAGCCTTGTTTAAATCAACAACAACTTCTTTAAAGAATGGGAAGGGAAATTAGAAGATGATCGCTAACTCTAGCGGCAGAAGGGTGCCAGTCCAGTGTGACCCATGTTTAATGTGGGGGGTGGGGTCCGTCGACTCTGGAGCTTCCGGAAGCTTCTAGTGGAGAGGGCCAGCAGGGTGGTGCTGGGGGACGGTTATCCGTCTTCCTATAGTCACCTGACGGGGGCACGACAAGCAGGTGGTGGAAGGTGGGCTTGACATATTGGAGCGCCCTCCATTGGTATCAGGCAGGAGAATACACACAGTGCCCTCTTCTGGTCACGGGCAGGAGAACACATGGAGTGCCCTGCTTGTGTTCCTACGGTTGGGTCACCCTCAGAGTAGGGCAGCCATATTTGTGTGTGAGGTTCAGGTTCCCATTCACGGTGTCTCCTGCCTGTCACGCCATCAAAAAGGTGTCTATCCCCTCTTAAGATTCCCAGCGTTTTAATGACACCCCAAAAATTCAGGCTATAGACACTTTCACACCTTAGGAACCAGAACCTTTTTCCGGAACCAGGGACTTTTGTCATGTTCACTCCACAGGAACTTGGCTCGATTGTAGATCCTCAGAGGCAGTTCCGGAACTGTTTTGTAGTACCTACTCCAGAGCAGGTAATTTTCATTTGAACACAAACTACTGGGGAAACGCTTACACCCATAGCTTGCTGATTGGTTGCCGCTTACACCCATAGCTTGCTGATTGGTTGCCGCTTACACCCATAGCTTGCTGATTGGTTGCCGCTTACACCCATAGCTTGCTGATTTCTTGCCGCTTACATCTAAGGCTTGCTGATTGGTTGACCACAAGCACCAGCGTTAACTTGGAAGTCACATTGAAGTGCAGGGAAAAGAGATATAATTAGTGGAGCACAAATTGAGCAGATGGAATTATTTTTGCACTTCAGTTACATTTAATGGATTCAAATAGACGGTTCACCCAAGCCCAGAAGGGGATAGGGGACAGAAACACTGTCAAAATCGGAGGACAACCAAGACACAGAGTCGAGTTCAGAGGTGAGAAGAAACCAGGGACCAAAGTTATGTCCACAGCCAAACAGTCAGAAGTACTGAACCCCATTCAGAACTGAACTATCTGGCTTTTGGCCAAAACTGAAATCTGTGGCCACAACACCTCAGGACCCTAAAAGACTGCCGCCTTTTAGTCAGGCAGCCCTTGATCATGCTATTCCTGTCATCAAGCTCATACTCCAAGCTCTCCTGCCGTATGAATGAGCAAATGAATGTTACATTTATATAGCGCTTTTCAAGACACCCGTAGTGCTTTACAGAACCAATGGGGAGCCACTTCAACCCCCACCACTGTGCCTTTTTTTTAGCCCCCATCTGGATGATGCGATGGAGGCAGCCATTCTGCACCAGTACGCTCACCACACAGTAGCTAAGGTGGTGAAGGGGCAGGAGAGAATTCACCAGTTAGATACTGGGGAAGATTAGGAGGGCAGATTTGATTGGCTCCCAGTGGACGAATTTAGACAGGACATCGGGGTACCACCCCTACTCAAAGATCCCTGGACCTCAGTTTTATATCTCATCTGAAGGACAGCAACATTTTCACAGCGCAGTGTCCCCATCACTGCACTGGGATCCACACAGGGCCCATCCACAGGGTGGGCTATCCAGTTAGCCACCTCAACAAGCTGGCTTTCCTATTTGGTCTCCCGTCTAAGTACTGGCCAGACCCAAACCTGCTTAGCTTCAGGTGGATTGCCTAGTATGAACTGACCACGTAATTCCAAATGGGCCTGGTCATCATCCAGCCCTGATGGCATCAGTCCAGGCAGTGGCCAACACTCAGGATGGGCAGCTTACTGACGCTCCTACACCTCCTCTGCGCCTCCCCTGGCCGCTGACGCAGGAGCAATGGGCTTCTGCGGGGAAGCGTTGTACCCCCTACTCAAGCATGCTGTCCTGGCACTGTCTGAATGACAGCGGAGCGGGATTACCCTAGCAACGGCGCAGCGGGGGGGACGGGGGACCCCCCCCCTCGCCCTACACATACACGCACGCAGGCTCATTAAGCGCTGTTTGTGCTGGAGTGCCATCTTTCGCTGGCACCTCCTCCCGGAAGTCCCTTACCGCTGAGGCTCATTACAGGAGCCCGCTGCGAATACTGCCCACTTCCTGCGTGTCCCTGGCCCACCCCCGTCGCTCCACCCACCCCCCCATCGGAGACAGACCTGCTGTTCGGTGCCAGTCTACATGTTGATCGCCAGCTAGCAGGGACCCTGTTTAATATTTAAACCCAAAACTGCTGCAAACAGTGGTAGGCGGCTAATTTCTTGTATTCCTGCGGTTCAGCCTGCCTGGCCAGTCGGCCGGCGTATCTGATGCGACTCGGGCACAAGCTCTGATATTAATAGCCGCACAAATCATCGCTTCGTCCCGTACTCGGTGAGCACACCTACACACACTTTCAGCTCCAGAGGCACGAAGGTGAAAGGAGCCGTTTAGATCATGTGGCATTGACCCTTAAGGAATAGCGGCTGTTTGCAGTAGTGTCATCAGACACCCGCTACAGAGATTAGGCCTTTGCGGAAGGTGCAACAGCACAGTCCTAACTGTGATATTTTTAGAAATTTCTTTAGAGAAATACCTGCCAAGGGGTCAATAAGACAAGATCAACTTTATTGATCGTGGAGGGAACATCTGGTGTATAGAGCAGAAAAGTGCATAAAAAACATGTGAAAACAAGCAGCAACAAGGTGACTTCTGATTCAGTTCTTGTAAAGGAGCTTCAAAGTTGGGTAGTTCCAGAACCATGGGCAGCTCCCAGTCCAATAGAACCACAGTAAAGGGGAATGGCATTGAGAACCTGCAACACACAGTGTAAAACGCCAAGGAGCTCTAGAACCTAGAGCCTTCACGTGTTCCACCTGCATCACTGAAAGCGATCAAATACGGTGCTGCTGCCTTCATGGAGACTTGAGCCTTGTTGTGGAGTTTAATTTTCCCGGAAAAATGAGCCTGGGAAGTACTCCGAGTCAGCAGTGTTCCTCCGTTCCCTCCATCACGTCATCCACTAGGTTTTTTTTCAGGACGTGTGCATCTTCTCATTCTTCATCCGGACCTGTGAAATCTCATCCAGACCGCATTCCCCGACCACTGGCTCTCTTGCTAGTTCTATTGTCCGGTCCAGTTGTTTTTATGATTGGATTTAAGATCAATGTTAGCAAATTTCTGCATGACACGCCGATATCTGGTTTGAGGGCCATTATTACTGCAAACAAATGGGTTTTACGGTTTGCAATTAAACGCTGAGGTTTGTGCTGCTTTGGGAGTGATATTCTTAACCTGATAGGCTCACAAGAGATTAATTCATGAAGACAAAAGGTTTTAGAGCACCCGAGAGGAGAGTCTGGTTATTACAACAAAAAACAGCTTAGCTGGGTATAACCCTCGCTATCCAGGCCCTCATCCACCATCTGCAGAGCAGTTTCATATTCCCGGATGGTCTGGGGGTGAATTTAATGGCAGATCCCCTGAGTTCCTTACCCTTATCCTCCCCTTGGCATTATTGCTAACACCGTGGTTCTCTTCGTTTGGCTCCGCGTGTGAGCTTTCATTGATTTGATTTTAGAGGCTAATTTAATAGTCCCAGCTGTAGTTTACTCGGTCCCAAAACTAATAACATGCCGATGGAAATTGCCCGCTCTCGCTAGGAATTCGGCGGAAATGACAACGCGGATCACAGCGGTGGCCCCAAACGTGCTGCTATGACGTTGCCAAACAGCCAGACCCCGGGGTTTGCCTCTCCTTACTCGCCTCCTGATGTTTCCCGGCGGTATTTTAAACCACGTTCCACGGGGAGCCTTGAATCACAGTCGCTTGTCTGATGTCCTTTAGTGACACAGGTACTGAATTCCTTCACCACAACCCTGGCCTGAACTTATGAAGGAAATTTTCCCGTTTCATTTTCTGTTGCCTTCAGATATCGCTTGAAGGGAATTTCTCTTAATAACATTGTAGGTCATCCTATATCTCACTTTAATATCCTTGCTGCGCTCGTGCTAATTTTATCTGAGGCCTTTTTGCCCCTGGCTCAGTACAAGCCATGGGAATCAGTCACCGGTGTCCCTGTAACTTTGAGCCCATACGTATTTCTCGTTCTCAGTCTCTCAAACTGTCCACTCTGATTCCTGTCACTGAATGATCCAATTGTGTGCTGTTCAAGGCTGGCGTGTTTATCAAAACCCAACTTGGGACTACATAGATTTATGATTCCTATTGGAAGCAGACGTATGTAGAATATAGTTTGGTTAGAGGGACATCTTATTGCATTAGAATGCAGTAGTTCTCATAACGAACACACACTTTCAGCAAATTGCTACATGGATGTCATCTATATAGAAAATACTGCATAATAAAATTTATTTAGCCAAGTTGGATACCTGGCATGTGATTGGTTGGCATCCCATTCTTGGTTATTCCCCGTCTTGATAGGATTCGGGGATAGACTACAGACCCCCGCGACCCTGAATTGGACAAGCGGGTAGAGAAGATGGACGGATGGATGGTTTAGAGGTTAGGGGACATACAGGCATGATTAACCTAAATGATGCATAGTCTCAGTTATTCTAAAATGGACCCTGTTAATGTGGTGTGTTCTGAGTGCCGTCTGGTGGGGGTGTGATCTGGGCCACGCTTGCTATCTTCTGACTCCTCATTCCCAGGAAAGCGTGGGCCGCGCTGGACCGGGAATCGCCGCCTGGTACACCGTTGTCACCGCGCGGGGACTCGGACGGGAATGTGATGTAATCCGCGCCGAGTGGAATATGGGAAACCGTCCGGGCCTGAAGAGAAGAGCCGCTGTTCAGATGGTCATTCTGTCCCACGTAACACCCTCGCAGATGCATCGCTTCAGATCAGCCTTTTATTTTTAAATTAACGTCCATTTTGCAGAGCTCAGGTGAATTTTAGGCTTTCCTGGGACGGACCCAACCCTATGGATGCGGTCAGCAGGTAATGGCGGCCTTTGTCTCCGGATCCGTCGGAGAGCAGCTCATTCGGGCAGGAAGGGGGCGCCGGGCCAGGTGGCAGTGGGGGCCTTATAGCCGCCAAACCCCCCTGCGTGACCAACGTGGTTAGTTCAGTCTGGCAAGCGTGTGGTTAATCCTGACTGCCAAGCAGATAGGGGAAGCAGTCCCCCCCACCGGCACTAATACCCCCAGCTCCCAGTTTCACAGCCGCTTTGGAAAATGGGGGGGGTCGTGGGGGGGGGGTCATATGCCCTCTGGTCACATTTATCATTTTTAGGAAAATAATCTCAGAATCCGGAGCTCCGCGAAGCTCAAGAGCGTCTGTCATCTGGGTCATAAAATGTTGATTAAGTTGATGGTTTTTCTGAACCTGCCGTCACATGTGCTAGGTTATATTCCATTTCTTCTGGAGCTTAAATAGATGTGATTAGTTATTAATAATATACATTATTTACCCTCATGCCTCTCTCTAAAATTGCTGTAATAAAACAGGGTATTTATTATGCATGGGCACAGTGCATAAGCAGTCATCAGATGACCGTAATTTTAAAAAATAATGCACGACATTGAATCGATTGTGCTAATAGAGGTTTTGCTGCTAACTCAACAAAAATTCCCTTTTATGTGGATACGGATTTTTGTTTTTCAAAATGAGCCCGAAACGCCTTTTTCAGCAATACGGGTCAGAGGCGGCTGGTCCAATAAGGTCAAGGACGTAGGACCTAATGTTTTTGAGATTAGGTTATAAAATAAGTAACCTTGAAGTAACTCATTATTAAAAAAATTATTGTCACTCCAGTGGAAGTCCACTGCAAGACCATCTTGAAACTGCCATCTTTTCTTTCTAGATGTGGCGTTCGGTGTGTTATCTGGTGGAATTCAGGTAAATTTTAGCCCTTTTTTTTACGAACACTAAAGCTGAATTATTTTTAATAAATTTTAGCCGACACTGATTAATGTCGGTGCGCGGATCTTCAGCCTCTCGCCGAAGCTGCCGAGCTAATCCGCGTTTAACCCGAAGCGTGAGGTAGCGAGCGGCTTTGAAGCGGCCGCGATCTTTACGGAACCGCCGCCGGCGCGGGTGACAAAGGCGGGATTTGCGCTGCCGTTTAAGCCGATTGCATCACTTGGGTGTCGGCCTCCCGGTCCGAGAGCAGGCAAAGTGCAAACGCGGGGCGTAATTATACCACCAGCTGCTCCGCAAAAGGTTTTTTCTCCTGCTTTTCACCCACGTCTGATGCAAGACACCTTTTTAAATCGCTTTACAAGTAGGTGTGAGGCTGTTGCAACAAAACGTTTGCGCTGACGGCTGCAAGTCTGCTCTGGAGAGCTGCGCGCGCTCTTACCTGCTGCACCGCAAAGCCCTGCAACGTCAGGCGCGTGGTCCCCGTCTCGGGCTGAGTTCTGCTGCATCAGGTGCACAGCAAAGCGGCTCTGCGCCTTGGCACGGAGACCGCGGGATGGCAGAGCAGCCCTGGAAGGTAGACGGGCCTGGATTTCATCATCCGGGATTCTGCCCCCCTGGTGCGTGGAATTCAGCGAGGGCCTCGAACCCAGTTCCCCTTGACGCTTCCGTGACTTGATTTGCAGTTCCGCTGCCACTTCCCTCCTCCTCCTGTCCCGCCCACGCTACCTGCCTATTGGCCGGTAGAATCACTGACCCGGCCGTCCTATTTTAACCACTCTTGTGGCGTCTGGCAGCTAATTGACCCACTTTCTCAAACCGGCTGCTCTTAGCTCACCCTCCACCCCCCCTGCAGACTGTCAGTGGGGCTTTCTTGTGCCGGCCAGCCCACCTGTGCATCCCGATTGCGATTTGCTGGCTAACGGACCCTTCGTCCTGCTCGGGACGACGCTGGATTCTAGGTCACAGGCTGTCTCGCCGTCGCATTTCCTGCTGCAGCGTGTTAAAGCTGCATTAAATCTTATGATAGGTTTTGGAGCCAAAAACATTCCTATCAAGGATGCATTTATTGCTGTGTGTGTGCGCTGAAAATGCACATTTCGGGGAGATTCCAGTAAGAAACACACTTTTCATCATAGCAATTCAATAAAGTATTTTTGATGATAGCTGGAAAAAAAATTAGTAACACTTAAGTCATATATAATGCACTATAGGTACCTTCATAATGCATTATAATGTTCGATACAAGAATTAAGGATGCATTGTACTGCAATATGAAGATATCTGTAGTGCTGTAACGATATCTATAGATGAGAGATTCATAATGCATAGTGACCATGGCTATAATGTGTTATGTCTTTTTATAAATATTTATAGCTATGTTTATAATGCTTCATGAATGCATTATAATGTTATAAATGTCTTTATAGATTGTTATACACATGGCATTCATAGAAAGTGTTCCCAAACAACATTTTTTTGGAACCAATATCTTTGATTTTTTTCCCCCTCACTGTTACCGCACAGGAGTGAAAGTCACCCAAATTATAGTGAATAAATTCGCACGCGAGACGTGCACAGTGCTTTTATTCTAGCCACTCTTCAGATTAGCCTCACCATGGCAACGCGACCTAGACGGCAGGGGGGAAGGGGGTCTTGTATAGTGACGTCCAATTGCCTGAATATTCTGCCCTCATATCACACTGCATGACATGTATATTGTCAGTGTAATTTTACTGGAAATTGATTTATCCCTCGCCTTGAATCGGGTATCGCCACTCCCTGTATTCTATTATTTTCCCCCTATTGCTTATATTATATTTACTGTGCTTGCAGGTATCCAATCTCCCGCACGATTGGCAGCAGGCAGTGTGATTGTCTCACAGCGATGGCTTGTTCTCTCTCATACATGTTTAATATGAGGGTGAGGGGTACTGGTGAAGAGGGTAGTGACGAGATGTGTGGATCCTGAACTCCACGAGATTAAACAAGATTACCATCAGGTCAGGGTTACTACACTTTGATATCAAACCCTGACCTTTGACCCCTGTAATTCATGTGTGGCTGACGGGGAGATTTAAAGACCCTTGTTGCCTTTAGACTCAAATCTTATCTGCAGAAATGTAAGGTCATACAAATACGTACGTCTACAGGATCCGCAGTACTACCGGACCGGACAGAAGTTCCAGTCCCGGTCATCAGCGTATCGTCATCCCTGCTGCAGTAGTGGTACAGTCCATCCGCCATGCACTCTGCTTAATGCACGGATGGGCCACCTGCCTTTAAGGGTGTCCATCGTCAGCAGGAAATTATTGATGCATCCTCTGATAGCGAAGCAATTTCTTCCACTTCTGGTATCAGATCCAAACCCACCAGGCTCATAATCCTCGGTCCATATAGCCCGGCTCGCGATGACGAGAGATTGCCTGCCCTTGACACTCAAACTGTTGGGTGTGACCGCAGTCACCTTGATGAGCTGTACAGACGAATCTCAATATGCACCCAATTAGCACGAAGGTCAGAGCAGAGGTTAAAGACTTCATTTATGAAAGCAGGATCGATTGAACACAATATGCGCAGGATGTGGAACGGTGATACGAAGAAAGAAATGTTTTAAAGGCGATAAGTGGGTGTGTCTGCCTGCTCTCTGACAGAATCTCGCAAGCTCGTGTGCTGTTCTTCATACGGTCACTTAGCATGCCACTATGTGCCCTTAAAACAATTCTGTTCAGTGTTTATTCCAGTTTTTTGGTTGTTTATTCTTGTATACGGTTATTAGGCGTTGGAGCCTTATATCTTATTTGTTCATACCATCCACGCATTGCACCACAGTACACTGTAATTTGACGGTATTTTCAAAAGCAACGCTGGTTCAGTATTTTAAGATCTTGGCAGTTAGTGAGTGAGGTGTCCCCTACACAAATAATTCCAAGTTTTCAAAATGCCCCAGTATACCCAAAATACCACGGCATTACCGTAATATCCCCCAATGGTTTTTTCATCCAGATTCTTCTAATAATAAACGCGAAGTGTTACAAAAACAAAATTTGCATACACGCTCACTTTGGATCTAATTATTATTGTTGTTTTTAACGCAAAACAAAAAGAGGTTTAAATTCAGATTCAGTGGGGAGTTGAAGCCACACAGTAGCGTGATGCTGAGTCTGCGTTCTCTGTGGCTAATCCCCTGAGGTGTGTAACGCGATGCTTGGCCTGAACTGCTGGCAGTGACCGTGTCTGTTGTCTGGGTGACCTGGCCGTGTGGACCGGAGACCTGTGCCATGGTAATGTGGCTGTGATACTGCACTCTGCCCCAGGCTCCGTCAGACGACTCGTCAAAAGCCCGATATGCAAACTCTTTGGTAGAATATGGATGCAATTCGCGTATTTTACAGGAAATGCGACCCACGTCGCTCTGGATAGCGTGCACCCTCCTGATTGTGATGCAGATCTGCGATTTCGAATGCGATGCGCTGGTGCTGTGCGTGACTCCGATGAGGCCCGCATCTGGGCTCTTCGTTAAAGCTGACGCCATTGTGTAGGGGTCGAGGATAAACACTGTACGACAGGCTGAACGGGACATAAAAGCTGCCTTTCACAACGGCGGGGGGAGAGTTTGCTAAGCGGTACCATTGTCAGCTTTGCACTGTGGCAAACCGTGATCGCCATCGCAGAAACAAACAAGCGGGCTTTGTGTTTCTTCGTGTGCTTGTTTTGCAAAGCTGTGTTTGTGACATCAGCTGCAGGTAATGACCTAAGATCCCCAGCTGAGACACAGTTTGTGTGTAGGGGCAAAGTGTCACGGGGTTACCCCTGGCATTGTGATTCTGAGAACAAATACGATTTCAGGTAGAAGCCATCTTATTTAACGTAATCCAACTCCAAGGAAATAACACCTGTCAGTGTATTTCTTGTGGAGTTTTAGTGTAATCTCTAAATTTCCAGTACGAAATTTTGCACCGAGCGGGGAAAAAAACACCACGACGTGATATCATGTCTTCAGAAAGGGTAGGAACAACATTCTCCGTCGAATGTCGCTCCTCTTGGCCGAGGAGGGGGTCGTCATGGAAACCAATTTTTAAAATTCTTTCAGCAGCTTTAAGCCTGTGGAGGTGCATATGGGTAAAAATAACAATAACAATACTAACATCTCCCCTGTCCTCCTCCTCTCTCACCCCGCCTCTCTCACCGCATCGCCTCCTTTGGACGTACCTCCCCAGACGTGAGATGGGAATGTTATCTGTGGAGTCTTTATTGCGTGTTTGCTGGTGGGGGGGCAGGCTTTAATTCCAATCGTTTTGAAGGGGAGACCCTCTCCGCATTCGAGCGCGCTCTCGGATCCCGTCACTCGCTCAGCCGCGTCCGTTCGCAGGGAGGTGTCCGATCCGGGGGCGGGGGGGGGGTGGGGCAGGCTCTCGACGATAACCCGCCTACGGACGTCGAGGCTGGTCGCCGGGGCGATGCATCTCTGCCCATTTCTCCGAAGATTAGCCAGCGGGAATCGCTAAGGGAACAGCGAAACAGATGCATCTCTTTGACGAGGACAAAGAGAAATGCGTGAAAGGTAGGCATTCCTGCAGAGGACTCTCTGCGCGCCCGACGCTCACGGTCTGAATTCAGAGAGTTGGGTGACAGAAGGATGCTCTCAGTTTCTATGGTACCGCTTCATTGCGATGCCGTTATGTAGAGAGGTTCTCGACCCGCATTTGTGGCTTGTGTCTTTCATGGGCTTCCTATAAACGCATCACCGAAGCGCAGATGGGATTCCTCCTTTTGCAATATCACCTCCTTTGGAAAAATGGGCACTTTCCATTTTAATATACGAATCTTGTATATTTACGTGCTGATCTCCGAACCAAACGCGGGACGCTTGTTTTCCTTTTAACATCAGCCAAGTCGATTGGTCTTATGGAGAAAGTTGATTTCTGCTACGTTTTACCCGACGTAGAGCGATTAGTCTTTAGGAGACTGGAGGCATTTGCCTGAAGGCAAATCTGCTTGTTTATGCCAGAGATCTGTCAGGGAGTGAGTCACTCTCAGCCTTCGCAATGCTGCATTATTCTCTCTTTTTTTCCACGTATCTGTTGCATAAATTAAATCCGAGTTTGCCCCAGTTTTGGCCTCGTCGGTAGGTGGCGGGGGGGTAACAGGCTCACTGATGAACTCACCCACCGCTGCCATTGGTGACCGCGATCATGTGACTTCCCCTGATTCCGCAGATCTAGGCTAGTAGCTCGACACCCTGCTGGTTTGCAGCAAAACATCGGGGAGGGGAGCCAAGTGGGCTCCAGCGAGCCGGTGCGTCAGAGTGGACCGGGACACGGCTGATTCTGGATCAGGTCGTCCACTCTGTGCCAGTTTAACAGCGATACCATAACCTCCACCTGCGATTTTATGTCTTCGTTTATCTAGCTATGTATATTCATGCAGGCCCGTAGCCAGAGACAAATTTGATGGGGTCTCTGGCAACCCTACCGATTAGGTCCCCCCTCATAAGTTATGCCATTCGGGGGGGGGGGGTCCTAACACAAAATTTTACTACCTGTCTACATACCTGTATACATGGTATGTGAAATATGTAATTATTTCTATACCTCCAAATCTGCAAGCCCAGTTGATCTCTCAGCTGTTCGAACGTATCGAACGCTGTGATATAAAACTCCAACATCTGACCGCTGCTTTTTTTTTTTGTAACTGTTTGATCATGCCCATTACAGTTAGCCATGCCATGTATAAGAAGCGTAGCTGGAATCAGGGCCGGGGGGGGGGGGGGGGGGGGGGGGGGGGGGGGTTTGGAAACAAAAGGGAGGGGAGGAGGGGAGAATTGAAAGGGGGGGGGGGGCTGGGTGCAGGGATTTGCATACCAATGAAACGATGACAGGAAGCTTCTGAAGGTTGCTTTGTTGTCGAGTGGATGATGCGTAAACGTGGCGAGCGGCGGATCGCGGATCGTCACGCAATGGCCGCCATCGTCTCTTTGACGGATAGCCTTGACACCCGTGTAGGGAATCCTGTAAAAGCCACTTCAATGGCTGCTGTCCGTTGTCTTTTTTCCCCGACTATCCCGATGCCGCGTGAAGCGCCTCGAAACAGTAATTCTTACGACCTTTCATTATCCTCACTCGGCCCTTTGTTGCCGTGTCTCACTCAGTTACTACCCTCCGACCGGTAATCAGGAGGCGATGTGTTTCTCCAGGCTATTCGCCCGATGCCTTTGTGCATGTAGCGGTAGGATTCTCCAAGGTCTGGACAGTAGCCTACACTGCACTTTCTTATGAGGGTTGGTGTGTGGCTCAGTGCCCTGACCCGTCCTGAATTAGCAAGGTTGTCGGTTCAGATCCCAGGTTCAGAAAAATGGTCCTTTGGGCCATTGAGTCCTTCAACCCCCCAGATGCTATTCGGAGGGTCTGCTCTCTGTCATCAAGACGAATGTACGTTGCCTCGGATGGAACTGTCTGATAAATAAATAAAACGTAAATGCTTGAGTGACTCAGCTTCTGTGCCTTTCCCAAAAGAAACTGAACGATCTGTCTGTGCCCCCCCCCCCCCTCAAATTTACAGCTGACATCATCTCCACCGTTGAGTTCAACTCGACTGGGGAGCTCCTGGCTACAGGGGACAAAGGCGGGCGGGTCGTGGTGTTCCAGCGAGAGCAAGAAGTAAGAGCTCGCCGCTCGCTCCTCCAGCGTCCCGTTTCAGGTCATGCCGGCGTGAGCTGGGTGCAGGAACAGGACGTTATGTTCTGGGGGGGTGAGATTTGGGTTCAGGCTCCGCCTTCAGGCAGCCTTGGAAGCTCTTTGAAGTTCCATTTAGGAAACGGTATGAAAGAACATGACACCCCCTGAATATGTAGTTTGATTGAGGCACAGCCTCTGTGTCGGGGCTTAACCGCACCCCCCAAACCCGCCCCCCCCCAATGCTTTGATGCCCAAATGTGATGTCTGTTAATCCACATCCATCCGAGCAAGCCCCCCCGTCTCTCCGCTCCCCCAGCCAAGAGAGGAGCCACCTCCTCCTTTGATGCTTATTTTGTCCTTCTCCTCTAAGCTGATGCCCCCACTGGTTTGATCCCAGCTCATTATGTCACCCAGTACATTTGCCCCCTTGCTTCAGGCTACACAAAGCCTCCATGGCCTCGTGGCAGCTCTGCCTTTGAGCTCAGCCTCAGTATGGCTCCTGTTCCCCAACCCGGTCCTTGGGGACCCCCAGCCGGTCCATGTTTTGTACCCTACCGGGAGCTGGGAGGGATCAAAGACATGGACTGGCTGGGGGTCCCCGAGGATCGTCTTGGGCATCCCACTCATCAGCACCCTGCGTCACCAGCCTCGCTGGGCCGGCTGCCTTCTGATCTCACCTCCCTCTGTCTGCAGAGTAAGAGCCAGCCGCACCGGAGAGGCGAGTACAACGTCTACAGCACCTTCCAGAGCCACGAGCCGGAGTTCGACTACCTGAAGAGCCTGGAGATTGAGGAGAAGATCAACAAGATCCGATGGCTGCCACAGCAGAACGCGGCCTACTTCCTGCTCTCCACCAACGGTGCGGCCGGCTCTGCTCTTACCCTTTGGGCCGAATCACTGTTTGGCGGCTGGTATCAGGGGCGTAGGAACCGGGCGGAACAGGGGGGGCATGAAATCCTAATATTTAATTCAGCTTCATTCATCCCCCCAACAAATAGACAATAAGTTGTGTCCTCCCCAATATCAAACACGTTCCTAAGCCATTGGTTACTATCCTTAACAATAAACTTAAAGTATTACAAAAAAAATGAGTAAACAATATACGAAAATGAAACGACTAAACGAAAACTATAAATGCTGTTTCCGTAACTGACAAAAAAAAAAATTAAAACAAACGTCAAATATTTTCCATTTCTGTTTTTAATACTATTTAGCTAAAGTAACAATTGAAATATCTTTTATTACTACTAATAATAACTGGAAAATGTTTTGCTGTTGCTCCCCCACAGCTCCCTGCCAAACAGTCCACATTTTTGTTAGATAATGTGGGTACATGTAAACTGAGGCAGTGTTTCTCAATCCGGTCCTCGGGGAGATGTTTACGCTCGCGATCGCTACAGCGCCCGAAAGCGTGGCTGCATGGACGCTGCCGTCGCACGGCATCAGTATAAAGTATCGTACGGTACATCGATAGCCTGGGAACGGATCATAATTCAAAGTTGACTACTGAATGTGCATCGCACATCGAAATATCGTAAGTCGAACCATCGTAAAGCAATGAAAATCTGTTTAAAAACTAAATAGAAATGCATCTCTAAAATAAAAACTAATTGAAAAAACTGAAACCAGGTGTGGTGCTCATGGGAAATGGTGACTGCTGCTTCATGCAGATAAGACGGTGAAACTGTGGAAGATCAGCGAACGGGACAAGAGACCGGAGGGCTACAATCTGAAGGATGAGGACGGCAGGATGCGGGACCCGGCCACCATCACGACCTTGCGGGTGAGGGGGCGGGGCTTCTTACTGTAGCTCGTATTTGAATGCAGGCACGTTAAAATGCCTCCTTTCGCATAACTCCGCTTGTTTTCCGTTGAGGCATACACACACATTGCAACGAGCTTCCAATCACAGGCACAGAAGATTTAACACACTGAATCACACACTGCCCACCCAAAATTCAACATACTTGGCAGAAATCATCTGCCTTTCCCTTAATCCTTCCCCTGCTCGACATTCATCGTCGCTGACACGGCCGTGTGATCTGTCACCAGCCGGGGTCTGTGACGGACTTGCACGTGGATGTACGCGGCAGTGTGGGACTTAGCGAACATCCAGGCCATCTGGCAGAGCTGCTCTACAAGCAGTTTCCACATCACTGCAGTCTCGACTTTTGCTTAGGTCGTCTTTCAGAAGCACTCTGGGAAATTGATGGGCACTGCATTGTGTTAGTAAATCGCTGCTTACATTTATAGCCACATTTGAGTGCCCCCCCCCCCAGTCATAAACTTCATTTTTGCTGATTTTCAGGAATCTTTAAAATGAAGGGACTGTCTGTAACTGTGCCTGAATATGTGAGCTGAAATATATAGTACTGTGTCAAAGTCTTAGGCAGTCAGAGAAACTGAGGTTTACAAGGTCATTAAATTGGCGTAAAACTATGTTGTATGTCTCTCAAATTGTGTCAGTTTAGCCATTTCAAAACTCTTCCTAAAGTCTAAACTCTAGCATTTGCAGCAACTACCCGATACACCCATTTTTTTTTTTTTTTACTTGAATACTGCCTTACCTTTGACTAACCAATACCTCTCCGAGTTATTTAAGTAATTAAGGCGAATTTCTCCACCAGCTCAATTATTTAATAATCAAATACACGGATTGGCTGAGGAGGAATGCAGTGGTGAGATTTGGGAACTATTTCCAGCAAGATATCAGAAACTTTCTGGAGAAAATTCTTGTTTATTTTTTATTGTACTGCTGTTACTGTATATTCCCTAATGTTAAATTGTGTTTTTTTCCAGGCCAGATAAACAACCTTAAATTTGTCCTTGTTTATAAGAATTTTATATATAGTATTGTATCGGATTTTTATATATGAAACCAAAAGCCTTTGGCAGTGTTTCCCAGTCCGGTCCTCGGGAACCCGCAGACAGTCCACGTTTTACTTCCTCCCAGCGGACTGCAGATCCCCGAGGACCAGGCTGGGAAGGACTGGTCTAAGGAACAGCAGATTTCTGTTGCGCATTAAACATTGAAAAGGTTTCCGTCAAACCCCCTAAAATGTCCTGACAGCGACAGTAGTGCCGCCGCAGTAACACAGCTGCTGCAGTTTAGCATGGGGGGGGGGTTCTGAAGCATCCCATCATGCAAACAAGCTGTCAGAGCCACAGCGGAGTTACGGCACCACCTGTATGTGCTGGGGGCTGTGTTGATGGGACCATCAGCTGTGTTGGCTGAAATGCACTGTGTGAGGCAGTAGTGAGCCTGCCTGCGCTCTCTGCCTGCTCCCCCTCTGGATAGCGGGACAGATTGCATTCCCTCGTCCCTCGACCGGCCAGATTTGTGTTAAATCCCATGGAAATATGACTGTACTGCAGCTACAGGACCATAAATCACCCCCCAACGCCCAGACCATGTAATAAGGGGAATGTGAGGAGTGTTCCCTCCCTGATGCTGTGCTAGTCGAATCACCCCTTGTACCCACTGTCCAGGGCTGTGGGTCACGGGGGTCCTGGCCCCAGCTGAAAGCCGATTGGCCCCCACCCCTGTCACTCACTGATTTTAAAATAATTATTGGCTAACGATAAATTTGGCCCCTCCGTTGGAACTACATGGCCCCACCTTAAAAAAAAATCCTAGAATAGCCCCAGTTCTCATCCAAGACAAGGTGAACTTAGCTAGCTAGGTCTAACGGGGTGTCCAGCATTGTTGTGGTGTCACAATTTGCTGTGTCCGCACAGGCTTTCTCGCTCTTGCTTTTTTCGTCGTCCTTCACTAGAACTAATCTTTTTTAATTAATGGAACGAATCGTCGCCTCGTAAGCGAACGCGGCACTTACATTGGGGGACGTCGGAGGGATCGGGCCAGCTAAATTCGCCAGCAAATGTGTGAAATCAGCCCTTTTCTTTAAAAGCGTTTTATTGGGCGAAACCCGGACAGAAGATAACGACGCGTTTGAATACCGTGCGGCTGTTGCGTTATCTCCGCAGTGCATTATGGGTGAAAGGACTTATTGCTTTTTTCACACGACGCAATGCTGATCACACATCTCAGTGCGGCCTCCCCCCCAAGGCATTTATTAGCCCCCACACGTTCCATCTGCCTCACTTGGTCAGAATGGAGAATCGGACTGTCAGCAGAATCTGCATATTAATCCCACCTGCTAATTAACGCCACTATAGCGGCGCTGAAATCTTAATTAACACCGTTTAAATCACCGCGCCCTCAATTAAAATAGGTTGTTCTGCTTTAATGAGTGATGGGCAGTGACTGAACTTGAATGTGTGAGTATGGGGAGGGGGGCATTAGTTTTAAGCCAAATCGGCTTCTGCATCAAGGCATAGATCTACGAAGATGGAGGAAGATACTCAGTGCCGATACAGAATTTACGCTGCAGTCTATGTTTTTATATCTGCGCGCGGATAATATCTTTTCCAACCAGCGTCACCTACTGATTAAGCCGACACTATCATAAATTTATAATGTGACGGTTGATTGGGTCTCAAAATGTTAATTTGGATCAACAAACTGCAGAATAAATGACTTCCAGGCAGCTGGGAAAGTCTTTCGGCCTCTGAAAGAACGTTGACTTCGAGCAATGTGGCAAAAAAAGCCATTAGAGGCTCTTCTTTCTATCCATGGTATTTCCATCACTTGTCCCGCAGGCGAGCGATAAATTGGAAGAATCACGTCGTATTTATTTGCCTAAAAGAAACAACAGCTGTCGCAAAAAGGATCCATTCGGTATAATTAGAAATACAGGGTGAGTTCACTCAGTCAAAATCTTAAAGAACGCGAATCCGCATCATGCTGCAGATTCGCTTTGCAAAGTGTTGTGGCATAATGGCTCTAATCACTGTCTCTAGCTCTAATCACGTCAGCGACGGTCTCCAGCTGCTCCGTAAAGAGACACAGCGTCTGCGCTCCTAACCCAGTGGGGCATTTAAGGCAAAATATGCAATTAAGGTGAGAGCGTGAGGTAGGTCAGACAGCTCACAGCAGGGGGCGCCGGAGGGTGCTTTAATAACCACTCGCTCCTGCAGTTACCCCTTGCAGCAATGCAACGTCCAGGATACCGTGATGCGTGATTAGCAGTACTGAGAAAGCGAGGAAAGGCCGGCCAATCGTGGACGAGCATCTCTCAAGGCAGCCAATCACCAGCCGGCAGCTTACCAATCAAAAACTCTGATGGGATCTGGCCTGCCTTGCAGGTTCCGATACTCCGGCCCATGGATCTCATGGTGGAGGCGACACCTCGGCGGATCTTCTCCAATGGACACACCTACCACGTAAACTCCATCTCCGTCAACAGCGACTATGAGACATACATGTCCACGGACGACCTTCGGATAAACCTCTGGAACTTGGAAATCACCAACAGGAGCTTCAGTATCCTTCCCCGAGTCCGACGATCATATCTCAGGAACATAAACAAGCCTTTAAGATCCTCTGACGCTTTTGTAAACAGAAGCAAGATTATGATATCTAATCTGACAGTTACACAGAACAGTTAGTTTGGTCAGAAAATGTGCTGTCAGATACTGGCTTTAATGTTACAAATCGAGTCAAACTTCTCACAGAGCAAAGTCAAATAAAGCACATGTGCCTTTGAAATGAAATAATTTACAGTTTCTTTTTGTTAACCATTGTGACTTCTGGTTCATTGTGACTTCACGAATAATAAATAGCTTGTACATCTTTCACACAATTGCACTGTGAAATATGAAGAGACTATTGTTTCACTGCTATTACGTGGGTCTGTGATAAGTGTAAATTAATGGGAAAAGCTTTCAGCTAAGCTCATATCAGAGCAGATTGCTATTGATTTTTCACATTTGGAAATGTGCAGAGCTGCTTTTTAATCGCTGAGCCTTGCCATCAGCATGTTCGGCGGTCATCGTTTAGCCATCTCCAATTACTCGGCGACAGGCACCACTAGCGGCACGATTCATTTCTGATCCCGCCCTGTAGGGGGCGCCATATTCTTTTCATGTCATCTCTTATTATGAATAGCCATCCCTCTCACCCAGCATAAGGCTCCATGGACTAGGCCATATGATTCACTTTCAATCCCTCCCAGTAGGGGGCGCCAAATTCTTTTCATGTTATCTTTTTATGAATAGCCATCTCTATCACCGAGGATAAGGCACCATGGACTCACGGGCCCTGTGATTCACTTCTCATCCCTCTCTCTAGGGGGCGCCATATTCTTTCCATTTATAGAACCATCTTCTTGCATTCACCCGGCATATGGCATTATGGGCTCATGGTGCCTCATCATTCACTTCTCATCCTTCTCTGTTGGGGGCGCTGTGTTCCGACAATGTCTTGTTCCTCATCACCACATGTTCTGAGCTGCTCGTCTTTGTTCCTGAGCCTGAACTTCTCCCAGACATCGTGGACATCAAGCCGGCCAACATGGAGGAGCTGACGGAGGTGATCACAGCAGCGGAGTTTCACCCAAATCAGTGCAACACCTTCGTCTACAGCAGCAGCAAGGGCTCCATTCGGCTGTGTGACATGCGGGCGGCCGCCCTGTGTGACAATCACTCAAAATGTGAGTACAGCCTACTTTCGTGGACTTGCATTCGCATTTGCTACTGGAACCATCAAACGCAAGTCAATTGGGGTGCATCTCGGTATTGTAGCATCACTGAAAGAGGATAGACTTCGTAGGTTTGCAATAAAATGGAGACGACCCCTTATCGTTGTAAAGCAGATGAAATACACTGATATGTAAATCACTGTAAGAAATGTATGCACTCACACACCAGAATCCACCCTGGGGGGAATCATCCTCAGGGTCTTCATTATACTCTCTGAGATTTACTAGCATATGATAACACAGGGGCGTGATCGCATTTTCTGGTTCATTAAAACACATCGGCTTGTGTACATGTACCGTAAATTTGCAGGGGGGTTCTCTGTGTTTCGGGACCATGCTATTTAGGTCAGAGAGAACATCCCTCTAGATGCCGTAGAGCCTTTGGGCAAAGATTCTCTTTGGCTGTTTCAAAATCCCTTGTAGAATCCCAGCCCCCCAAAAGATTCTAGAACCAACCTGAAAATGTAACCTGTAGGGAAGGTTCCCCCCCAAAGTCCTTGGAATTGTTGCTATTAGCTGTGAGGGGGTCAGTAGACAATAGCCATGGCCCCCTGCCTGCAGTGTACCCAGTGTAACACTGGGGCTCAGCTGCTGTGGTGTGGGGTTTTAAAAAAATATATTATAGGATGTTAAACAGGCCTTGGAAGAATCCAAATTTACCATTTTGATTTACTATTATTTTTGCTATATAAATTATATATAGTTACACTTTTACATTCCAAGCCTTAATGGTGTTAGTTTTTGACTACTAGGATTGAGAATTTGGGGTTTGCCATAGTGACGTCCGATTCATGAATGAATAGTTTTTTTGAACCGGTTCTTTTCAAGGAATCGGGTGAACCAGTGTTCAAAGCTAAAGGAATTGAACTTTTTGTGGATCCACGCGTTGTACAGGTACATGTCTTAGATTCTAAAAAATTCAGTTTAACATATAAAAAACACACAGCTGATTCTTTGAATCGAACATTCGATTCATTTAAATGAACAGTTCGGTAGAGTCAGTTCTGTAAACTACAGTGCCAGACTGTGAAGAAGATCATATAGCGGCGATAGGGGAAGTACACCCCTGCTGGCCACTCATCCTTCTTTAGCATTTACTGGGCACATCTTATTGGTTTCTGCTGCAAAAAAAACATCCAGATCCTTAAGCAGGTGGAGATCGGGTTTATCTACTTGGCTGCGGCCAGCAGAGATGATTTCAAAAGGGCTGTTTCCTGTTTGAGTGTAGAGCTGGTGGGTGATATTTGGCAAAGATGTTCGTCAGACAGCTTGGTGGAGCAGGTGCGTACACACACACACACACACATGACAAAGAGAAGGTTGGGAGAAAGGGGGATTTGAACTGCTCCCACGGTGCGTTAGTCTCCAGCCTGATGTTCCCTCTGTTCCTCTATCCCTGCTAGTCTTCGAGGAACCAGAGGATCCCAATAACCGCTCGTTCTTCTCCGAGATCATCTCCTCCATCTCCGACGTCAAGTTCAGCCACAGCGGGAGGTATCTGATGACACGGGACTACCTGACCGTGCGGGTGTGGGACGTAAATATGGAATGCAAACCCCTGGAGACATATCAGGTACGGCCCGTCTTGTTGGACAGTGGGGCCTGTGACAAGCGTAAGGAACACTAGCCCGAAACAGCTTTTTTTTTTTTGGGTTCCCCAATCTCTTGCACCTGCTAAGTTCCCCAGCTGTCTCGTCACGGATCGCTCGCCTGCTCCCAGCAGAACGTCAGAGTTGCCAGCCATGATACCGACATGTCACCAGTAACGGTGTCAGACACGGGCTGTAATTTAGAAAAGCCGGCGGGCGGCCACTGGGGAACAATGTACCCCCCCCGCTCGTCCTGACTGTGAGGGGGCTCATTTGTGCCACGGGGCTGACAGAGACGTCACACCTGAGCCTGCTGGCGCCACACGTGGGTCCACCACTAACCCTCAAACTTGTCGGAGTCGTGACCCATTATTTTGAGTCAGTGGCACCTGCATTGACAGAAATCCGCACTCAGCTACTTGGCCTAATTAGTGTAATAAATTTTGCCAAACTATGAATTTTTAATGCTCTGTACAGTTCTCAAAACCTACATCCATGTTTACCCAAAGCAACAGAAATTTCTGCCCGTCAGCAGAATTTTTACTGAAAATCCGAGGAAGGTTCTGATTCTAGGGTACAGCATCAGGGCCTCCTATGAGTCAAACAGCAATTTTCAGCTTACAAAGTACAGTAGTGTGTAACTCATCAGGTTAAGATGCTGTGCCTCTGATCAGAACATGGCTGGTTCGAATCCTATGGTCGGCAAAGTGATTTCAGCAAGGCCCCACAAACGCTCCAGGGACTGACCGTCCTCCCTCAATCGTGCATCACTTTGGATAAAAGCGTCTGTTAGCTAAATGCAAAAATATTTGATTTTTTAATTGTATATACCCATTAAATACATGCTATGTTATTGCTTCAAGGAGAAATAACCACAGAAGATCTCTGCACACAGTATTTTATAACTTACATTCTTTTAAACAGTATTAACATGAGTGACTATCCTTTAAAAAGCACATGTTGACTCTCTCTCTTTCTGCAGGTACACGACTACCTCCGGGGCAAGTTATGTTCACTGTATGAAAACGACTGCATCTTTGACAAGTTTGAATGCGTGTGGAATGGATCCGACAGGTGAGCGAGTAAATACTACAAAGGAAACACCTTTTAGTTTTTTTAACATTTAATCTCATCTCTGTCGTCAGCTAATGGAATTCACCCTAGCGGATCAGTCAAATTTGTTAAATCGGATTTGCTAAATCTCGTTACTGGACACCATTTATTGCCTTTTCCAGTGTCATCATGACGGGCTCCTACAACAACTTCTTCCGCATGTTCGACCGCAACACCAAGCGGGACGTGACTTTGGAAGCGTCCCGGGAGAACAGCAAGCCACGGGCCATCCTGAAGCCACGGAAGGTCTGCGTGGGGGGCAAGCGGCGCAAGGACGAGATCAGCGTGGACAGCCTGGACTTCAGCAAGAAGATCCTGCACACTGCCTGGCACCCATCCGAGAACATCATTGCCGTAGCGGCCACCAACAACCTCTACATATTCCAAGACAAGGTCAACTAGCACTGTGCCCTCGCACCCCAAGACCACGCTTGAGACTGGCGCTTCTCCCAAGGCTCCTCCCCCAAGGCTCCTCCCCCTCCATCCTGATTGGTTCCCCAGAGCCATTGCTGTTGGCCTCCTGGACACGCACAGCAGTGCAGGGGGGGAATTATTTTTTACTCTCAAGAGACAGCATTTCAAATTTAGTGGAGAGGAGGGGAGAAAGAACTAGTTTACTTACTGACAAGACTAGTTACAATGATCCCAGACTGACGCTCGCCAAGCTAGCTGCAAGCTAAAGTTGATGTCATGTTCTGGCGCCCCGCCCTGCCACCCGCAGTGACTCCAGTTAATTTTATTTATTCATTTTATCCCACCTGCTCTCCGTTGGTGTCAACAGGTGGTGTCACGTCACAGGAAAGGGTTTGCGTTGACATGTAGCATTTGAGTTGGTTTGAATTTTCTAAGTGTCACGATAACAATAAAATGAAAACAAAGGCAGCACTTTGACTAGGTTTCATTCAGACGCCGTGAATGTGAACGTACTCCTGCCTTGTCAGGAACCTGCAGCCAAATGTCTCCTCCGTTATGCTTCCATTAGAAAAGGGCCTGACATTTAACACACCAGCTGGACAGAACGAAGTCACAGCCAAAGGTCTTGGTCTTGCTTGTCATTTGTCTCATTCGGCGGCCGGCAGCCATAGCACCTGTGATTCAGACCAGGAAAACATCTGAAGCAAAGCAGGTTTGGGCATGGCCAGTACTTGGATTGGAGACCAAACTGGGAAAGCTGGTTTGCTGCTGGAGGAGGTGTTGGTGTGCGCAGTGAATTAGCCCATCCTGTGGTCTGTGTGGGTCCCAGTGCAGTGATGGGGACACTGTGCTATAAAAATGGTGTCGTCCTTCAGATGACACGTAAAATCGAGGTACTGACTGTGAGGTCATCCCAAGGGCATATTTCGAAAGAGTAGAGGTGGTACCCTGATGTCCTGGCTAAAATTGCCCACTGTTGCCACATTAAATCTGGCCTCCTAATCATCCCCTATGTCTAACTGGTCAATTCTCTCTTTCCCCTTCACTGCCTTAGCTACTGTGTGGTGAGCGTACTGGTGCAGAAAGGCTGCCCGTCACATCATCCAGGCAGGGGCTACACAGTGGTGGGGGTTGAAGTGGCTCCCTATTGGTTCTGCAAAATGCTATATGAATGTAATGGTCATTCACCGCCACCTTGACTGAGTGAATATCCATAACCACCCTGGTTTTACTCACTTGGTCTCAATCCCCGGCTGTTTCTATCGCCGGTCCTAGGGCGTGTCAACATACAGGCACAAAAAAAATAAAAAGGCAAGACCAAATCTGGGACAAAAGCAGCCTTTGGCCAGGAAATTCGAACAATTTGCTCTTCAGGACCAGATATGATCAAGGGAACCTAATGACTGCATGTTCCTGTATACCTCCCTTGAGAAAGTAAGGCTAATGTTAGAAGGGGGGTGAAGAACTTAAAATTATCCATAGACGGGACCTGCCTGATGCAGACACAGGCAAATCAGAAGCTATGCATTCAGCACGACGACACGGCTGCAGTTACAAGACACATCTATAAGTCAGGAACCAGCTACACACACACACACACACACACACTCTCATTAACATTTGCTACTCGTCACCGGGATATTTATCTGTTCCTTAGCAAATATGGAGCCGTACAAGGAAAATGTTTTACTAACTAGTGTGTGAAGAATATCAGCGCATTTCCTTCATTTCAACAAGTGCAGCTCAATTTCCTCATAAAGGCAGCACATGGAAAGCGCACATATTGGAAATTCTGTTTGGGCTCAGGGCAAAACAATTAAAAAAAAAAAAAAATGTGCCAGTCAATTCTATATCGTTCCTAACACAAAAAACTAGTAAGACCAAAGCTATTAAAAAAAAATGGGAAGTTGCTTTTATTCCAGTATTTTCTTTACAGAAATATAGCAACAAGTCAAAAAATTAAACCACTATAGAAACATGAACATTCAAACTAAACCATATTGTAACAATGACGACGAGGAGCGAAAAAGGCCATCGCCGTCTCCGGCACGGACGAGGCCAGAGCAACGGGCTGTACACGTTTATCTGAAGCGTAGACTCGCGGTCATGGAGCTGGCGTGTGCCCCCGCCTGCTCACCGTCGCCGCCCTGCAGGCCACAGCCCACCAGCCCTCAGCCGCCGGGCCGCTTCCATGTGATGACGGGACGTTATACCTGGCACTGTGTGGGTATAGGTCAGCGGGGGCCACGAAGGGGGGGGGGATCTCATTTGGTGGAACGCCGCGTGGGCTCAGAGGCAGTGGGCGGAGGTGGTGGTCCTCGGCGGTCCAGGTCCTCAATGTAGGACATGATGAGCTTCCTGCGCTCGTCAGGAACACAGTCCAGTACCAGGTAACGCTTATCGTTCTGCAAGACCTTCTCAATGTCCTTAAGGTGCTGGTCGGACTCCAGGATCAGCTTCCTGGACCTTAAAGCATTAACGCCAAACTATATGTTAAGTTCATTTAGACGTGAGATATCTACTTATTCATATATCATGTATGATCTACTTTACAAATACCTGTTCGATACGTAGAGCGGCGGAATACACATACATGCAGCCAAAAGTTATATAAGAAACAGACGTTAAAAGAATGACAGTTAACCACCTGATTGATGGGGAAAGAAGTTTCAAAGGATGGCATAGAGCAGAATGTTAAATCTATTCCTTCACTGCACAGAGTTCGTAGCCCTTTTTGAAGACCCAGCATAATGGCACACATCAGCAGCGGTGCTAATCTCACAGTTCAATGAGCGAAACAAAAGACTGGCATCAATAAGAGGCAGGTAAACAGATAAATTTAAGATGCACTCACACCTGGTTAGTCCCAGGCAGGTTAAACCGCTCACTTGACCACTTAAAAATGGCTGAATTATGGTTTGCTGTTCAAGACCGCCCCAGCGTGCCAATTCTTGTCAGCTAAAACATGTATTTAAAACATTTAACTTTAAACCAGCAGTTAAGTGTTACAATACGGGACAATTACTGAATTCAGGGCCGAGGAAGAGAGACAGACACACACACCTATACGTGATGAATTTGGTCTCTTTCAGCAGTGTCCTGAAGTCTGCCTTGGCTGTGATGTATTTGTCTTTGATGTAGTCTTCGAATTCTCTCTGTTTCTTCTGCACAACAACAGGAAGTCATATTTACCACGAGACTAAGAGCATAAAAACAGACAGGTTCAGGCATCAAAGCACTGAAAAGGGAGGGTTACCCGGTCACTGCTGGAGAACTTTATGCAGCGAGGGTCCTCCTTAATCACCTTCTTCACCTCCTTCCATGACGTCGTCAGCGTGATCTGCCAAGATGAACCCCGGTGTTACTGCACGCCAAACGTGTCCCTTGTGCCAGACACTAGCGACTTACACTGACGAGGAAGACATTCTACATTTAAGGTGTGGGGCTTAAGAGCAGTCAACCTTCTCATTAGCCAATAATATGTTTTGAATTGGTGAGTGACAGGTGAAGGACACTCCGGGCACCAATCAGGTTTCGGCTGGGGTAAGTGCCCCTGTATACACCCCCCGGATTACGGGCTCAGGTCCTACCAAAGTGGTCTCGTCCAGAAGCTGCCGGAAGTGCTCCTTCTTCTTTTTGCTCAGAGCTTCCACATGCTCGTTGAAGAGCTTCTCCTTCTCGTCTCGCTCCAGCAGCGAGGCCGACTCCCAGCGATGGTCCTTGCGCAGATTCCGCCGGGTTTCGGACCACGTGGCGTCCGACGTCCTCACCTGCCACCCAACGCGAGAGCCAAGTTAGTCTTGTTGATTAGTCATGTGGGGGAAACCACATCTAAACCAAAGTCTCAACATGGATGCTTTCATCCGAAGTGTGCCTGTTTAACATTTAACACCATCGTCTATTTTAGAAATGTTGGCGTTTGTCAATTATCTCCCAAACATAGACTTGCCTTCTTCTATAGAGCTTTGGAGTGCAACACGACCAACTCATGATCTATTGCCTCAGGAAGATGATTTGTGAAACGGTCTTGTGAAGGCCGATGTCACATGCCAAATGTGACCACTCAACAAGCTCTTCAAGGTCACTGTCGTAAACATATCAAACCCACAGCCTCTTTCCTACACACCATATCGGACATAAGGGCTTTGAAGTTCTGGATGGCCTCCTCTCGCTTGTGCTGCTCGCGTTCACGGTCGATCTCCTTGGATTGCTCGAAGCGGGCTTTCTGAACCTCCCGTTCCCTTTCTCGCAGACTGGCTTCGATCCTGGCCTGCCGCTCAAGATCTTTCTCCTTGTCAGAGTCCAAGTTCTGCAAGGAGAGCGAGTCTTATTTACACAAATACCAGCTTCGCAGACGCGAACGCGACTGTCACGTCTGCACAGACTGCAACTCCACCCTCTCTAAAAATATCGCCCAAGGGCACACTGACAAAGGGAAGTACTGAAAATGGCCTCATCGCACAGCATAGATGAAAATAAATCTACACCGAGGATCACATGCAGTGCTGGAATCAAGGATTACTTTGAGATAAATCAAGATGTCAATTTGATGGGTCATTGCCTGCCGACATTTAGGCTTTAGTCAATAATCTAAGTTAGCGGCACTAGGGGTAAATACAGAACTGCTAAAATTATGGAGATGATTGCATTGGACAACTGGCCATTTTCTGTAGTGGATGACGAAGGATTTTATAGGCTCGTTCGCCACTTAGAACAAGGTTCCCTAATCATGGTCCCGGAGGAGCAGGATCTAACAGTTTGCAGATTTCCTTGGTCAAACACACCTGCCAGACATAGTATGAGCTGATTAAGATGTTTGAGAGGGTCTGTAAACTGTGCTGGATTCTGGCCCTAGAGGACGAGAACAGAGGAACTCTGACTTAGAAGCTCGTCTCCCAGGTCCGTGCTACTTTGCAGATGCCTACTAAGAAGTAACATCACCGCCATTTGCAGAGCCATTATCAGTATTGATAGTATTATACAGAAATATATCAGTGTTGGGCAAAATTTCCACACCGGAGCATCACTAATTAACGTATAATGTGGAAGACTGTTTGCAGAGGCAGCACCTTTGCCAGCTTCTCCACGAACTGCTTGTAGAGCTCCTCCCTCATGGCGGAGCTCTCCACGGTCTTGTAGCGTTGATCGCTCTCCACCTTGTCCTTCACCTTGCTCCAGCGCTGTTGGCCGTCGACGTGGTGGTCAGACAGGAGCTCGAAGAAGTCCTGCCTTATCTGTACGAGTACGAGAGTTAACATGGACGTTACTCAACGTACGCTCGGAATTACCCATCATGACAGTAGCTGCTCATGTTTTCCTGGGAGCTACAGGGGGACAATTTTACGCATGAGGGGACACTAGAAAAGACTCGAGCACCGATTTAAAAATACTGGTCCTTAAGAGATTTGCAAAAGGCAGGGAACTGGAGCTTTCAGGCCTATAAGAAAAAGCCAGAGTATTTCATAAACCAAGAATTACAAACGCTCCTCACGTGAAGTCCTACCAGTTTAAGGACCGCCCGGACTTACGGCCAGCTCTCTGACCAGTCGGTACTGTACACTGTATGAGAACTTGGAACTAGTCGTGGAAATGGCCACGTGGCGTGATCATATGCTTGATTCTTAGGGTAATGGCTTCACGACCATCGAAGCATCTCAAGTCACATGACCTGCACGAGGAGACGGCCCCCACCCTCACCTTCTCCCCCCTGCTCTTGGAGTCCTCTTTTTCCTTCTTCCTGAGCGCGATCATGAACTCCGTGAATATCACCTCCCGATCCTTCATCTTCTCGATGGCCTTGAACCGAGCGTCCTTGGCATGCTTGGCTGCAAACTCACTGAAAGTCGTCCTAGAAACAAACGAAACGTTCATCCCAGTAGCTCATCTCAATGCCGACAAACCCTTACCGCCGCTAATGCTAATGCGCGGCCTTGTTTCCATGGACACAGCCAGACCCGCTGCCACTTAACGGCATGACCTCCCCGACCCAAAGGCTGACCTGGTGCCCAGCTTGGCCTCCTCCATCAGCTTCCTGAACTCCTCCTTGGCTTGCATGAGCTTGTTCTTCTTCTCCTTTCTCTCCTCCTCCGCCCGCGTCTTCACATACTGGTCAAAGACCTGCAGCGGAGAGCGATTCAAAGAGCTATACCAGAGAAATACCTCACAAAAGGGGGAATCCCAGGTCCCTTGAGTCATGTGTAAGCATAGATGTTTGTCCATCAGATTTCTAGAGTAACTGCTTCATAACCATCCATGCATCTCAAGTCCAATGACCTCAACAGGGACCCCCCACCCCCGTTTCCTCCCATAGCCGAAAGACGTGTCGGCCCACAGTGTAGAAGTGTGGGAGCGTGTGTCCTGAAAATAGCCTGCCATCCAATCCAGAGTCTCCCATCCCTGTCCAGGCTCCCCCATGTCCCTAACCGGATGGATGGACGGAAAATAAGCTCACTCCTCACCTGCTTCCTTTCCTTAGTGTTAAGCAGCAGGTACCGAGGATCAAACACGATCTTGTGCAGCTCTTTCTCCCACGTCGAAAAGGCCGAAACCTACAAGGAGGGACAAACGAGAAGAGACGACCCCGGCGAGGACCATCACTCACTGCGGTGAAGGAGCCCTGAACCCTGGCAGCAGGGAGCCAGAGATAACAGTCATCATCCCCAGAGCCACATTTACATAATCCCCTGCAAATTCAGCCCAAATACTACCAACGGCCTGGATATTTTTATATTTTTTTAAGCGGACAAAAAAAAAAAAAAAAGCTCGTTAGGGGAATAAAAGCGAAGCAAGAGGAATTATACACAAGAATCTCTAGTCAGCCTTAACACCTCGACTTCTGTCATAACATCGCCACAACACCTTCTTTAGCAGAAATTCCCTAACATACAAGACGAAGTTACGGTAATCGGAATCACATTCGCATTTCATTCGAACTTGATTTTTGAAAAAGTGACAGCCCTAGTGGGTGACGGAGGGGTCTGTCTTGGCGTGAGACGCTACAGCTGGCCAGCGCGAGGCGGCGGCAGTGAGGCTCAGTACCCCTCTCTCCAGCAGCATGTCCCTGAACTGCTTCACGCGTGTCTCCATCGGCACCACTGCCCGGTCGCGGGCTGCCTTGATCTCCGCATCCATGGCCATCTCCTTCTCTGACTCCTCCTTGGGGTCCTCCTTCCTGTATAAAGCGGCACACGGTACACATGAGGCCTGCAGTCACCTCCACCGCCAAGGACCGGCTGGGACCACCGGGCCGCCTTTTGCCTGCAGGGGACACTACAGGCCCATAGGCACCAAGCAGGATGCTTTGGCTCTCAGCTCTGCAGACTGAGCATGAGCGCCACCCAGAGGCTGGATGAATCAGGAGTTAACCTTGGGACATCATACCCTGTACCTTCCTGAACAAAAGTAATTGGTAAAATAATCCTTTTAATCATAGTGCAACATGCCAATTTTCTATCTATTACCAAGCATTATATTTATACAGATAGAGACTGAGGTGTGTGTGTGTGTGTCCAAGAAGTAAAAGAAGGCTGCTACCCTGAAGGGCCATATTGATCTCATTGACGTTTCCTGAAATACATCCTACTGTGCACCGACTGGAGGATGCGAAAGCAAGCTCTGAGAGTGTCAGACGGATACAGGTAACAAGAACAGAATCACATTACCGGGCTTATTTAGAGGTCTGGGCCAAGCGTCAGTGTAACTCCTCCATGCTTAGAGAGCTTGATATCTGAGCTGCCTCTGAAGGCTCCACAGATGAACGTCCCTCGGCGATACCTAATGACACCCTAATGAGATAGGGGTGTGCATGAGCTGAACTTACTTCCTCTTCTTCGCCTTGACGGGCTCATCTTCTACGCCATCTTCTGCCACCATGTCCTTCTCATTCTTACTGATCTCTGTGATGAAGGTAACAGCGGTCTGTTAAGCTGCTGTTTTTTATTTTTTCAGGCATATTTTCAGGCAGCCCCAGAAGGACCCATCATCATCTCACCCATCTTGCGAGGGCCCTCCAAGCCTCTCTTGTGGGGCGGCTCCTGGATGGTGCGATCGACGTCGGCCCGCCCCACCAGCTCTTCAGGTCGGTCCCACATGGAGAGGCGAGTGGTCGGGTTGTAGAAGAACACGCGTTCATCGCCGGTCCACACAATGCACCTGCGCAAAGCGTCAACAGGGGGCAGTGTTACAGCAGAACAGCTAACTTGGTATTCGTTTAAGCGAAAACACGAATCGTTTAAAAAATAAAAATAAAAAAAATCCACAAATGCTCTGCCTCAGAGTCAGGGGCACAACTGAGTGTCAGAACTCAGGACCTTGAAATCTGCTTTGCCTTTTATAGTTTCCAGGTTTTGACTCAAAATGAAGATAATTCACAGTTCACCCATTAGACTGTTTAGCTGTGGGTCTGATAATCCGCCCCGCAGATAAGAATTACAACTTGATGATGACTAGAAGCACGTGATTCCTGCAGCTGACATACCCAGATGTGCACTGAGCGTTTGCAAGCTGACATACCCTGGCCTACTAGCCCCTCATCTCTAAGGGGAGCAGTGCTGTGTATCACCGACAGCACGCCGTCAGGTACGATTAAGCATGCCAAATTCAGGGGAGTGACCTAAACCACACGGGCCACACCGAACGTCCCAGCAGGTGGACGATCGCTTTTGACTGTGAAAATCTACCAGGGGGTTCCTGGGATGGGGTTGGTAGCCACTGGTTTGGCTTTCTGAGCTGCAATCTCCTCCTCGGTCATCTCCTCCTCCTTTGGCTCCTGAAAGTAAATGGAGAGAAGAATTAAGGGGGACACACACAGAGACACGCACACACACACACTAGAGGCTCCAATTGATTGGCAGGAGATTTAAATCGGCCGATTTTCAGTCTTAATTACTCGATCGGCTGCCTTTAATTTGACCGATCTCAAATACCGATTTTGTGGATGAAGCCACAATTAGGGACACTCCAATCCACCGATCATTATCTGTAGATCTTCATTCTAAATCATCTGACTGGAGCTCTTTATAAAAGCCAATCAGATTACAAAATACGCGTCTCTCTGCGCGGCAAAATAACTGCGATAAATGGCTTCACCTGTCTGGCAGTTCTACACGGTGTCCAAAATAGACAAAAATCGCTGCATGCAATGAAGCAGAAATCCTTTATGGTGGAAGGACAAGCCGTGGTGGAATGCAACAACTGGGCTAAGATCCCCCTTACACCCCCGCAGCGTTTGGCAAATGGTATTGGCCAATTTTGATTCCAGTAATCAGCAGTTGGTGACCAGCCCCAAAAACCCTGATCGGAGCATGACTACAAAAATAACACACAATTTTTATCCAAATAAAATTTTACAAAGATCCAATGAAAGTGACGGAAGGAAACACCTACTTCTTTGGCGTCTTTAAGTGGTTCCCCTTTGAGCTCCCTGTCATCCAAGCCCATGAGCTCCATGTCCTCCAGCGAAGGTCTATCCTTGCCTTTCCCCAGGTTCTTATCTGGGACAGAGATGGACAGTCGTTATCGTTCAGGATCTTTACCGAAAACCAGTCGTTCAGATACAGCCTAGTCAAGGCAAAAGTGTGTGGACTGAGAGCCGTTAAATTCCACCCTGATATTAGGTGAAGTGCTAGATAACAGCAAACATGCTTCTAGAAGTATATCTGTGAGGTTCCAGTCCCTCAGCATTATGCTTTGTTCACTTGACAAAAAATAAGAAATAATGGGGATCTTCCAAATAAAACTTAAAACAGATATTTAGTACTTATGGGGACCATTTAGAGTTTCCAATGCCTTCATCATTATCCTGGTAAAAGCCTTTAATCAGTGTTCTTAAAAACTTAATTTTACACGTTACCCAATTACTCAGCTGGGTGGTAATTAAAGCAATTCAGTTTAATTTAGGTTAGGTACCTTGCTAAAGGGTACAACAGCAGTGCCCTTCCCTGGGACTTGAACCTGCAACCTTCTGGTCACAAGTCCACTTCCTTAACCACTACACCTCCAGCTGCTCTGCTCCTTGAACACAGACTTTAAGGAGACATTCATAGCGTGAGGCAAGAAAAGATCAACTTCCTTGATTAAATAGTAAACAGTTGCCCATGCAGAAGATTTGCAAATGAAGTGCAATAGGACAGCCAGATCATTTCTGAAACCGTAAATCCGCCAGCGACCTCTATCGTGACGTTACCGTGCCGCAACGAGCCGAAGCAGCTGTCGGCAAACGGACAAATCTGGAGCAAGCTAACGTCAGACTTCCAGTAGTGCGTCACAAATGGGGAAATGTGAGGTCAGTAGCACAATCATACGGCTGAAGAACACCATGCATCGTGCGAAACACCTGTACTCGTTTACATCCTTTAGGGTCTTACAAAGGTACGCTGATTAAGATAAGCATGTACAGCATTACGTTCTCTAATATGACCATGAGATACTTTTAAAACTATCCCATTTATTCATAAAATATGTAAACGATGCATTAGGGGCCAGTCTTACAAAGACCCATGACAGATTACTTCACACCCACGGCTACGATTTACAGTCTCTGCCCTCTAATTACCATCGTCTTTGAAAACCCGGAACCGTGAAAACAAAACTTACGCACAGGATGCTAATCAGTAGTGACGGCGGAACTTTACCGACCAAATTAAAACAAAGGCTGATTGGCAAAGATAAGAGTTTCTGTAGAAGGGGCAGATGAATAAGCATTTAAGCATCAGGTCTACAGCTACAACAGGCATCGGTAGACTTTCCCCCCAAACGTGCGTCGTCAGATACTGGGAGACGCGACAGCCGTACCCTGGTATCGGTTAGCATGCAGCCTGCAGGTGTCAGGCAAAGGATGATAAATTATCAGCCACACAACCACTGCAAACTATGGAGAAACTTAGCTCTACAAACATGTTTTTTCCAATGACTATACAGATAAAACTAAAGAGATCCAGACTATTCATTCTCAAATGTTCAAACTGTCAAGAGAATACTGGATATTCCTGCCATGTAATTAATTATTTAAAAACAATTTATGTTCCTGCTCATAAGAAAAGGGCAACCAAATACAATAAATCTGTTTTTGACTTATACAGAGCTTTTATCCAGATCCTTATACTGGAAGCTGTGTCAGCTTAAAGGACTGGTTCCACAAGAGATTCCATCGTAATATTAAGATCCATCCCTAAAGATCTGGATCGGCCTCTGGTCATAACTGCACAAGAAACTACTACAAGGAAAATCTCAGTTGTTTTTAGTCACAGATAACAGTTACATCCACCTTCGGCTGTGCAGAAGGGTCAACAAACAGATGCAGACCCCAGAATACAGGGCGACCCTCAGGTTCCCTGGTTAGCGCCCTCTAGAGCTCAACGCACGTAAATGCCGAAGGCCAGCCATGCTTCTCCAAACAGCGGCATACCTTTCTCCTTCAGCTCGTGAGGCCGGTCCCATGTGGACTCCAGGGTGCGGTTGTTGTAGTAATAGGCCTTCCCGTCAGCGGTCTTGTACTCGGACCACTCCGGGAGGGGCGGGCCACCAGCGAGGGGGGCTGGCGTAGCTTGGATGGCAAGCTGTGGGTGCATCATGGGAACTAGGGGAGGGGCCATGCTTGGGAGCATACCTGAAAAAAATGAGGTAAACAAACTCATGCATGCCATTGGCTTCCAGCAGTCTGTAAGCCACACCCTGCTCCGAGACCCCCTACAGGGGATAAAGAGCCCAGCTTTCGTAAGATCAGGGTGAAAGTCTGACAGTCTTCAACTCTATACCAGCTCAAATTGGTTTGTCTGTAAAAGTTTGGCATTAAAAATAAACACTATTATGACCAGACATCAATGAGTCGAGTACTTAGACCCAGACATTACCATTAAGCGTCAATTTCTCTTATTAAATAATGCAAAGCTCCATTTTTAGTCAGTCATTAATTCTGAGCTGGAGACGTAAACTCTCAGGGAACGGCACAAATTTCAAGAAACCGTATGGTTCAGTTATGTTAGATTGTTACTTTTTTTTTGGAAGACAAAGGACAAAGAGTGACAGCAAGTTAGCATCACACTGAGCCATAACGGTGCACGACACTGACAAAGAACAGGATTAATATCATTACTGAAACAGGGGGGAAAAAAGAACGGAAGAAATGAAAGACAGCACTAAGAGCTGTGTGAGGTAGGGGTGAGCATTTACTGATGGGGGAAACGATATCCGCTAAGATACAAAATCAGCAAACCTATGTGTTCTGCTTTGAAAAAACTGGATGTGTTTATAGGACTGCAAATAAGCTCAGAAAAAATGTTTTACAAAAACGAATGACGAATTTCCCAGCAACCTGGGAATTTATGCTAAACTACTTTGTTACATGTAGGGTGGAAATACATCATTGGTAGAATCAATGGTCCTACCAACCATTCATAAGGCAAGAGCTAAGGCTGGATTCAGTCTGAAAACTCAAATCACTGCTACTGAATCACATTTTAAACTAAGCTATAATCAGGATATAACACAATGACAAAAAAGGGTTTGAAGCCAACCGGTAGTTGAAAATAAAGCATGATTAAACTATAATATAAAATCCCAAATGTCTTACTGATTCAGGGTTAAAATCTGTTAAAGCGTGGTCCCAACACACTAAAAATTAAGCTAAAATCAAATCAAAATCTACAGCATTAAGTCTGAGTGTTTGCACATAAAATAAAACGACCATATTTTCACAACATTCACTAACATGCCAACTAACAGAAGGACACTGACTGTAGATGTTTGAGAGAATTACCGTTCTTGTTGGGAGCGATTGTCTTTAAAAAGGGGCTGCTGACTATCTGCATCATTGCTACACCTGCAGGAATGGACAAGCAAGCATATATTGGGTACGGGAGGGAGAGTGGAAAGGAATGAAGAAAAAAGAAAATGAAAAAAAAAAAACAAACAAACAATCAAAAGCCAAGTATAAAATACAGTTGCATTAACCCGCCTCCCAGACTGCGTGCAGGTGGTTTGGCCAAGTAAATACAAAACACCGACAAAACATACCGTCATCAAAAACAATCCAGACAGATTTGCCTGAACATTCACCCCTTCACTTGAATTTCAAAAGGAACAAAAAAAAAAAATTACAGCACATGACTTAAAAAAAGACTTGATTAATCAAACTTTCAAATCTAAATCACTTTAATTACCAGTCTGATCTCATCAGTTTCAGAAGTTAAATGAAGGACTGAGCGATTTCTCATCTTGGGTAACCAGCGGCTATGAACGACTGAAAGGAGACAAGGCTGCCCCCTACAGGCCACTGATACCACATTCCCTACTGTGACTTTTTGAATTGGGTAAATAGACCTAGGAAGACACAGAAATAAGAGGCAAATTCTTAATAATGACCAGTAATAACGACTAAACAGTGAATGGGGGAAAAAACAGGGGATATAATGGAGAAGAAAGACAAGTGGAGAAAACGGATGAGGTGGAGAGGGGACACCGGTGACGATGACGGCTAAGAGGGCAGACTCACCGGGGAGAGGGATGTGCATGCTGGGTAGAGGCACCCGAAAGGGAGGCACCACGACGGGGGGGAACGCGGGGAGGGAGGGGGCGGGCTGGGCCACGCTGTGCGGCAGCGCAGTCGGCAGGCTCTGCGGCAGCAGCTGCGGCATCGTCTGCGCAGGCGCCGCGCTGGCCGTCACCGTGGAGACGCTGACCACGGCGACCGGGTTCACCCCGACGGAGGATGGGGCCGTCACCACCGGGGGCAACTCTGGGGCGGCTGTAGGACGGGAGAAGGAGAAAAACAAACAAAAAAAAAAAAGTGATGGAAACCCAATGACATCACGGGGAACAGGTGCGGCCAGACTCTCACTCCCATGATGCAACAGCGCTCCACGCATCAGCAGGATTACGAACGCAAACGTACAGCTGCAGCTATTATTTTTAGAGAGATTCCTACTGCATTCATTTATTTCTCAGGGATTTGGAGTAACCCACTGAGAGTATTTCAGTATCTAAAATCAATTAAATAAAAATTAAATTAAATGTTCCATTTGCACAAAAACAAGTGCAGATACACTGGAATACGTCTTTTCACATATCCCATCACGCTCTCCTTTAAGACATACACATCTCAGAGTGAAGATTGGAGTCTGAGTGCAGGGTCGGCCGTTTATCCAGCGCCCCAAGAGCACTATAAGGGGTTACTGGTCTTACTCAAGGTCCCGACGGACATGTGACTATTCTGCCAAGGCTTGAACCGGTGTTCTTCCACTCACAGGCACAGAGGACTAACGTGTGTCACATGTCATCCCTCAGCTATTACTGTCACTTGCTAGATTAAAACAGCAGAGCGAGGACATATTTAAACCACATTATCATTTGCCGACTATTACGACCGACAGACAGGAAGCGCATAAAGCTAAAGTAAATTTGTACGACATATATAACGAGAAAGCCACAGAATCTTCCGACTTGGACTCCCAGTACGGGAACGGGACCTACCGGCGATGGGCTGAGCGCCGGCTGGGGTGGGGGCGCTGCTGGAGATGGGGCTGGTGGTGAGGGAGGCCGGGGGAGCCTGGGTGGAGACAGAGACGGGGGCGGGGGCAGCGCCAGCCGCCGGGAGGCTGGGGGAGGCGCCGGAGGGCGCGGCCGTCTGCGGTGGCACCATCAGGGCGCTCAGCTCCGACTGCTGTATCACCTTCACTCCCTCCGGCTTGTTCCAAGCTGACTCGCGCGTCCGAGCATTGTAGTAATACGCCTGGAAGGGGTCACATGACCAGCAGGGATAAATGTGGGCCACCGTAGCACACAGGCAGCCAGTTGACGCTGCGCTTGAGACACACCCCTATGTGCATAGCGACAAAGGCGGTATTTTAACATACACCTTTACTTGACCTCTCACTAACAAACTCAGAAATGAGGACGACATGAACCATCTGGCCCAAGACCTCAGAAAAGCTGATGCACGGCTGCATCACTACCGCTGTCTTAGTACTGTACCTTTCCTTCTGGTGTCTTGTTCTCCACCCAGATCTCCTCAGCAGGGGGCAGCGCAGGGGTTCCGGGAGCCGGCACGGGAGGCATCCCCGGTGGAAACATCATCCCAGGGGGCGGAGGCAAGTTACCCATTGGCGGAGGCATGAAGGGCGGTCTCTGGAGGAAACAATCGACCAATGACACCCAATTCAGATCCACGTCTGAGAAAATGTGCAATCTTCAGGTGACAAACCAATATCATTAACCAGTATGCTACCCACTGATTATACACAAAGAATTTCATACCTGCAAGTGTGGAGGTCCAAGTGGTGGGGGCACACCTCCAGGAGGGGGTATTGGCGGCATACTGGGGTCAAAGGGCAGTCGCCCAAAAGGAGGACGTGGTGGCGGAGGGGGTCCCCTCATCAAGCCGAATGGTGGAGGTGGAGGTCTAAGCAACGGGGGAGGGCCACGCATAACTGCGCTGGGCGGCGGAGCTGGACCACGGAAATGCGGCTGCGCCATCCTGAGCAAGCGGAGAGGCTTGTGTGAGCACGCCGATTAAGGAAGGACAGGCTGACTGTACAATGCCGTCCTCGGAAGCAGATCGCGTACTGCAAACAGCCTTCACCACACCAGGAACACAGCAACAAAGGATGAGGGAAAACGAGACGTTTAACATTTTACATTCACGTTTTCGGCATCCGCGTTTTTCATAACATGTAATCTGTCTGCATCACAAAATCTGACTTTGCGCAGGTGAACATTTCAAAACAGAAGTCCTTATGTTAAACGACACTTTCGTTACGATCCCCTTAATGTACGGGGGGGGGGGGGGGAGCATGCTGACACACAGGACTCGTACTGAGAAAATCACAGTTAAGTTAAAACAACGAGTCAGAACCACCAGTTCCATGTCTGGAAACAAACTTTGTTAGACGGTGGCCCAAGTAGTAGTATAACGATGCTGTCTAGCCAGTTAACGCCTTTGCGTGTAGGTAAGGCCGAAAACTAGCTGGCCAGGAACACCTCCTAGTTACTGCAAGAATCGGGCAATCAGAGCCGGACGAGGCCGCAGATTCATAACTAACCAGAAGAAAGCACCAAACGACGGCCTGCCATTCATTCGCTTCACCACAGGCCAAAGCAGCTCTCGACATGTAACTGAACCGCATGCTTTCACTTATTATTGTAACTTAATACATGCTGACCCACGTAAAACAAAGATACATGCAACATTTCTTACACACAAGGCTGATGTTGGACTAGCTACGTGGCTAGCAAGCGAACAATTTGCAAACAAGCCGTGCGTATGGAAGCGGCCGTGTTACCAACTAGCTACGATGCTAGTTAACCACAGGTGTCGTATGAAGCGAATTCAATAACGAAATTATTATCTAGATGGCAGCCGTATACCAAAACAGAAATGAAATATTGGTCTACTGCTTGAGTGACTCATTAGACAGTGCCTTACTGGTCGTCGTGGAAATCAATACCGTCTCCCTCCCCGTGCTCCGCCATTACAGAAAACTGAGAATAACAATTGACCTTCCGGCGAACCCTTTACGTTTCCCCATGAACGAATCCTATTGGCTAAATTCAATGTCAATCAAAGAGCGACATCCTACTGTCTCTACGGTACGATTACAAATAACAATTAAATGCTGACTGTAAATAACCGTACTTGAGATTTTTTTTTTGCGTTTAGTGACAGAAAACCTTTTAATTTGTAATGCCAGAAAAATCAGAATAACATAACTTTTGAGTTAACAGACGGCCGAACTAGTTATTTGGATGTACGGGCGCATGAGTTCCCAGTAGATAATGTATTGATGAACATCCATCACCTACGATTCGCAATTCTATGTTTTAGTGGCTTTGAACGTAACACGACCATGCGTTCACTGCAATAACTCGATTCCATATCAGCTGTGATTCCTTATGTTTTATGTTCATTGATGGATTTCTCATTAAAAATAGTTTCATATGTATAGGTGATATACACTCACCTAAAGGATTATTAGGAACACCATACTAATACGGTGTTTGACCCCCTTTCGTCTTCAGAACTGCCTTAATTCTACGTGGCATTGATTCAACAAGGTGCTGAAAGCATTCTTTAGAAATGTTGGCCCATA